>CM045768.1:73042192-73458798 GCA_025200525.1 Camellia lanceoleosa
AAATATGACCAGGATGCTGTTGGTTACAGATGTTCAGGACATTATCAAAAGGCATCAATCCCAGATCATCACCTCATTGAAGGATCCAGACATCAGGTTAGTTTTAAGTGCGATGGAGTTTTTGAGAGATGCCTTTTTGGTTCTTCATCACTAGGCACAATGGTTGGTTACATGTTAAGCAACAGTAACATTAAACTTGTATTCTACACTGTACACATGCTACGAAATCTGCATGGACTTGTTGAGCATTCAGTTGATTATCTTGGATATGTAAATTCTGCCTAACATGCATGGTAGGTGTTTACCCTTTTACCTGGATCTCTTTTCCTGGCATCCTAGCTTGCACTATATTGTTTCAACACTGTGAAATGCTCACTTTAGCAAACAGTAATTCATCAATCAGGCTAGTTTCCATATTGCTGATTTTAAGGATATCTCAACTATTTTTTTTCTTCTTCATAGACCATAGTATAGCAGTACACTAATTATTCTAAGTGGTAGTCATAATTACTCCTATTATGCTCGATGGTTACCTGTTGGACTCCCAACTATTATATCAGGGGCACAAGTCCCCTTGTTGATTAATTGAAAATTATACAATTAAAATAAAACATGATAGTCATAATTGTGATTTCATCTGCAGTGCTAGGCAGTTTTTCATAAATCTATATTCTGTGAAGTTGGTACTCTACGTCATAGTTTTAAAAATCACCATCCCTTACTGACAATGATTTAACCCCCATAGTATTCGGAGACGTGCTCTTGATCTGTTATATGGCATGTGTGATGTTTCAAATGCAAAGGATATAGTTGAAGAATTATTGCAGGTACAGTATTACTGGACAAAAAACAGTAATTGTCTTTGATTTCAGTTGAGAATTTCTTTTCTTATGTACCATCTATAGTTGGCCACCAATGTTAGATGGGCTCTTCTATTATTTAAGTGTATCGTTGTCCATAAGATATGATAAGGGTAAGGGTATGAGATATGTGTCCAATGCCCATACCCAAATTAGACATTTGGATCCTCTAATTTTCTTTACAATGTTCAAAGAATAAGTAGCTTAATTTTGATGATAAAGAAAATTTTCTAACCTCACACTGTATAGGAGATAGAAATCCCCCTTTTCCCCCTGAATCCCATTTAATTTGAATTACATCCCCAAGTAATTACAACATCTTATTTTATGTTTAAACATTCAAGACATGACCACATACCCATTTCTAACTTTTGAAAACATATTTTTGTATCCTAAGATTTAAGGTTGAGGGACGTCCAATGTCTGGACACACCTACAGGCTACACCCAACACATAGAGTCCATGTAACATACTTGGCCACTAATGATGGACTGAGATATTTCCTAGCAAAAAGCACAAGAAGCATGCTACTGACACTTATCTGTTATCAGTATCTCAGCACAGCTGACTTTGCAATGCGTGAAGAATTGTCACTAAAAGCTGCTATTCTAGCAGAGAAGTTTGCCCCTGACTTATCATGGTAAGTATGCATTTCTATCCAAGAGGGAGAGCATGTATTTCATTATTAGATCGAGGCAGCACACCATGATATACTGTTGAATGTGATATTTTCAGTTGTCGCATGAATAACTACCATGAATAACTCTTGATTGATGAATTATTTTGATGTCAAATGTCTTCTCTGTATAGCGCAGTTACTTCAGTTTTTTACTTAAAAATTTGATCTTTTCTGCTTAGAATGCAATAAATTTTAACCTATTGAAACTTTTTCTCTTCACTCTTTTATAATTTTGTACACTACTTATAATATCATTTTTGTTTCTAATCACTGTGCAGGTATGTGGATGTGATTCTTCAGTTGATTGACAAAGCAGGAGATTTTGTCAGTGATGACATTTGGTTTCGTGTTGTGCAGTTTGTTACAAACAATGAGGACCTACAGGTGTCTACATCTTTTCATTCACGTGCTTCATTGTTTGTCCTTGTCTTCTTATGATATTCATTCAGTTGCTATTTCCTTACTTCATATATTTTATCAGCCTTATGCAGCAGTAAAAGCCAGAGAGTATATTGATAAGCCGGCCACACATGAGACAATGGTCAAGGTGTGCATATTCTGCCTATGATTTATTTACATTATCTGGTAAAATGTGAGTAAGGATATCTTTTAAGTGTTAAGGTGTGCTTGTGCATATTCCGGCATCAAGGATCTTTTCCAGAAACCCATTTATGTTGCACTCTATTTGTTGGACTTGGATGTTGTGGCTTTAGTAGTAGGCCTATACAAAGACAGATATTTTTACAGCATAGTTATAATTTGCCCGCTCTGGATTACCATCTTACATTTAATGTGGTCCCTTTCGTTTGTAGTTTAATTTTCAAGCTCTTAATCAATTTATTGTAAGTTAATTACAGAAAGCATGATCAATTGTATCATTTTATGATTGCCCAAGGCAAGATGAATTACTAAGAAACTTCTTTTTTTTCTTTTTTTTTTGGGAACAAATCAATTGCAAGGAATTAAGTGTAGTTGGGCATTGGTATTTTTGGAGCAGGTCAGTGCTTATATCCTCGGAGAATACAGCCACCTTCTGGCCAGACGGCCTGGATGTAGTCCAAAGGAAATTTTTAATATCATACATGAGAAGCTGCCAACTGTTTCGTAAGGGCACTTGAACTTCTGCTCGTCTTTTCTTGGTAGTAAATGCTATTCATCACATAACAATACTAATGGGCATTGTGCATCACCAGGACTTCTACGATTCCCATTCTTCTTTCAACATATGCTAAGATTTTAATGCACACTCAACCCCCAGATCCAGAATTACAGAATCAAATATGGGCAATTTTCCACAAGTGAGTTTAACCTATTCTGAATGTTATTTTTGTTACGTTATTTATTTATTTATTTGGAGCTTGTTGTTCATGTTTTGTCACAAAATGCCTTGGAATTCTTTACAATATCAAGCATTTTTTTTTTTTAGATATGAGAGTTGTATTGAGGTTGAGATACAGCAAAGAGCTGTTGAATATTTTGAATTGAGTAGAAAAGGTGAAGCTTTAATGGATATAATGGCTGAAATGCCTAAATTCCCCGAGCGCCAGGTACATGTTTTACAACATTTTCGTGAAATCATATTTACCTTATTATCTTCTTGTTCTGATGAATTAGTTCATCAATATATTTGATGAAAAACCCCATTTTTATTGTCAGCGTGATCTTCTAGTTCAGCTTATGACACTAATTGTAGCATACACTTTAATATTTAGTCCGCATTGATAAAAAAAGCTGAAGATACTGAAGCTGATACTGCGGAGCAAAGTGCGCTTAGGTTGCGGGCACAGCAACAGACTTCTAACGCTTTGGTAGTGACTGACCAACGCCCTGCCAATGGAATGCCACCTGTGAGCCAAATTGGTCTGGTAAAGGTGCCTAGCATGAGCAATGCGGTAATATTTCTTCTGCTGGATTTTATAAACAGTGATTTTTTTTTAATTAAAAAAAAAAAAATCATTTTTGGCTTCAGTTATATATTGATCCATGGTTGATTATTTGGTTAGGATCATAATTTATCATATGAAGGGGTGACTCAGGAAAATGGAACTCTGAGCATGGTGGATCCTCAACCTCCTGAGCCTTCACCTGATCTCCTTGGTGATCTCTTGGGTCCATTGGCTATTGAAGGACCCCCTGGTGCTGCTTCGCAATCCGAGCATAATTTGGTCCCTGGAGCAGAAGGTGCTCCAAATGCGGAAGATGCTCTAGCGATTGCACCTGTTGAAGAGCAGATAAATACTGTCCAGGTTACTGTTGCTTTATTACATGCCTTGTTGATTTGAGTCTTTATAATCATTTAACATTGACTCCTTCCTAGACTGGGAAACTATGACTCCTTTTTCCAAAAAAAAAGTGTGTAACTGTGACTTGTTTTGCTCTTCTGAATCCTTGAAATCTGTTTCATGTGATCATTAAAACATGCTGATTGGTTTTCTGATAAACATTTGGCAGTGTTGCACATGTGAATCTCTTTAAATAATTAATATTTTTATATCAACATTATTTTCTATTCTTGCTGCTCAAACATGTGCTAGCTTCATGAATTTGAAAGTTCAAGACAATGTATCTCCTCTCGAAGTAGTCATAGTGTTGCTTCTGCAATTTGATATTGCATGAAGTGCCCTTAATATGCTAACACCTGCCTTTCTGCTTAGATGAACAGTTTATTAGGCATCCATCAGTATCAGCTTGGTGATTCTTAGGTATCACTTGCACGACATATTGGCTTAAAGTAAGTGGTTAGGATATTAAGAGTGGTATGCAGATATATAAATGCAATATTGGTGGATCAGGATTTTAAAGATTATGATGATGATTATGATCATTAAGCTTTGTTTCTAGTTATGTAGATAGACCAATCTAAGAAGCATGGACACTTCTAAAAAGGAAACTTGTTGTGTTTGACACTAATACAACGCGACACTCATTGGACACTTCCCAGCACTAGGACACAATAAATGCATTGGAAATTTGAATAAAATGACTTGCAATCCAATGAAAAAACAAAAACAATGTTAATTTATATCTAATTTTTTTCTTTTAGACTTTAAAAATTATCATCTTATAGTTAAATATTCATATACATGACATATAATAATTATTTATCCTTATGTATGGCATATAATAAAAATATATATATTTTGCACGTGTCTCTCAAATGACGTGTTCTATATTTTTTGAAAATTTGTGTCATCGTGACTGTGTTGCTTCACTTGTCCATGACTCTGCTTCTTATGATCCAATCCATTGCTGGGCTCATGCTCCAAAGCATGGACTCTGTCAAGCGGGATTTGGAGCCTTAATTCCTTCACTATTGTTAATGGACTCTGTCAAGTGGGATTTTGAGGCTAGTGTTTGACAACAACCCCATCCCCCCCCATTTTGACCTATCTATTGTTTTCTATGCTGTGCATGGGCATTTGTTATTGATATATGCTGCAAAATAGACAGCACCATGTTGCAATTATATCTGTTTTATCAGCATTTATAAATTATAGGTAATAATTCTGCTGCTATGCATTATAAAATAAAGACCAGAGTTGCGTGTGCTATTTTGGAGTATTTACTGACTGATTTCATGATACTTGTCTGCAGCCAATAGGAAATATTGCTGAAAGATTTCATGCTTTATGCCTGAAGGATAGCGGTGTATTATACGAGGATCCTTATATTCAGGTGTGCTGCCCTCTTGGAATTTTTGGGTTGAATATTCTATAATGGAACTTAATTATCAATTATTTTTGTTTCTGTGAGAGGAATCTGCTTTAGTGGTTATGTGTTGATAGTGATTTTTAAGGACTTTGGTAAATTTCTTGTAAATACTTTGCCAGATTGGCATTAAAGCAGAGTGGCAAGCCCATCATGGCCGACTTGTTCTTTTCTTGGGAAACAAGAATACTGCTCCCCTTGTTTCAGTTCAAGCTCTAATATTACCTCCTTCCCATCTGAAGATAGAACTCTCATTGGTACCTGAAGTTATTCCTCCACGGGCACAGGTCAGACAACTGGTTATGCATTTACTTAATCACTTCTTGTTAGCTGCTCTTCTATTTGTATTTTTTGTTTGTTTTTTTGGTTACTTAGGTGCAATGCCCACTTCAATTTATCAACCTCCAACCAAGTAGGGATGTAGCTGTTCTTGACTTCTCCTACGAGTTTGGCACTCATGTGGGTATTACCTAGTAATAATTTTTTTTGGTGGTATAACCTAAGGTAATTCTAGTGACTGTATGTTTCTTATACTTGTCCTTCTCAGGTCAATGTCAAACTTCGCCTTCCTGCTGTCTTCAATAAATTTCTTCAGCCTGTAACAGTGTCTGCTGAAGAGTTCTTCCCGCAGTGGAGATCACTTTCTGGACCACCTTTGAAACTTCAAGAAGTGGTACGTACAATACACTGTACCTCATTTTTTGGCCTACATATATTGTGTGTGGCATTTTGTCTCATTTTGTTGTAAGTTACTGTTCATGGTATCTGTTTGCTTTAACAAGATGATTAAAAAAATCAATTCTCCTTGCACTTGTGTTAGTCAATTGATTAAAAAATGAAAATAAAACTGTCTCTTGCCATTCATGTATAATTTCAATAGATCAATGCACACTTTTTCTTTCTGAAATTACCAATAGTTGGAGTTTTCCATCATTGTCTCATTGCATTGCAAGGTAATAACATGTTGGGCCTAAAGCTAGCTCCTAAGACTTTCATCCACCTGCAATTAAAGCAGATTTGGTGTCATTTTCTTCTCATTCTTCCCATTATGTTTTTAATCAGAAAGTAAACCAAGGGGAATTTGTTTTGCAAAAATAATTTTAGATAGGAGGACATGCTCATGTTAATGCTAATTAATATGTTTTCCAAGCTTCGTTGATAAAATGTCATCGAGTTATCAAAATTCAAAGCCATTGTGAAATAGTGTTATAAATTTGTATGGCATTTAAAAGGAAGGAGTGGCATGTTTGATTCATACTACTGTCTTGAAAGTAAAGTAAATAAATGAGATGGCAGTCAGTATTTTTAGTATTTTTATTCTCTGACTTTTCCAGGTTTGACAAGTTTTTCATTGTAATATACCCACCTGCAAAACACCATGAAATACCTAGGTTGCATCGTCTTTAGCATGTTGACAAATATAAAAGGGAGATTACCCGATATTGATTCCTTTTTAATCAAGGGAGGGATAAAACTTGGGAACACTGAAACCCATGTTCCTATGCTTAGTAGCCCAAGCTTTTACCGTTGCACTGACCATTGATAAACATTTATTTAAGTCTTTTTATGTGAAATTGGCAGGTTAGAGGTGTAAGACCAATGTCTCTTGCAGAAATGGCAAATTTATTTTACAATTTCCAGTTGATGATCTGTCCTGGGCTTGTAAGTTTTCATCTATCCACCTGGGCCACCTCCTCTCACTTGTATAAAGTTGCTTACTGTTAAATTTCCTGTTTCAGGATCCAAATGCAAATAATTTGGTTGCAAGCACTACTTTTTTTTCAGAGAGTACAAGGGCCATGTTGTGTTTGGTAAGATTTGGCCTTTAAGAGCTAGTTGTACACATTTACAGTTTAGGTTATGATTGCTAATGATGAATAGGCATTTTATGATGGACCTTATGGTGGGATATGTGTTAAATCCTTCATTTCAAATTTCTAATAAAACCTTTTCGCTTTCTAGATGAAAATTGTTATGCTGAATTTTCAAGTTGTCAGAAGTTATGCTGCTTGTAGCTCTTTTGAAAGCTGGGCTTGCTTTTCACCTCTTTAAAAGCTAATGTAGAAAAAAATATAAAAGCTTTTGCAATGTAATGCTGACTTCATTTTTCATATTTTTTCTTTGGATGATATTCAGATAAGAATTGAAACAGATCCAGCAGACAGAACACAGCTGCGTATGACAGTTGCCTCGGGGGACCCTACACTAACATATGAGTATGTCTTCTAATTTCAGGTTATAACTACAATTTTACTTCATCTCAATTTGATGCCATATTTGACCACATTTGTACAGGTTAAAAGAATTCATCAAGGAACAATTGGTTACCATTCCAACAGTTTCCCGGGCACCTGCACCAGCACCAGCACCTCCACAAGCTCAACCAAGTAGTGCCCCAACAGCATTATCAGATCCTGGGGCTCTGCTTGCCGGTTTGCTTCACTAAAGTGGATGCAATCAATTGAAGAATTTTTAACCACACCTGTAAAATCTTCCACCAATTATCCCGTACAAGTCAAAGAAGTGAGCAAGAAACAAAAATGATGCGGAGGGCTGGCGGAATTTAATGGTGAGCTTAAGTGTGATCCGGCTTGAGTGTTTCAAGTTGGCTTTCTAAGGGGAATGGGTCAGGCATTCAAGATTAGGTTCTTTCTGCACAATCATATTGTGGCTTGTGAGTTTTCCTCTTTTGGGATTAGGGTTTTCTTTTTTGCTTTTTTTGCTTTTCAGTTCTGCTACCTTTCCATCCTTTTATTTTTTATTTTTTTATATATATATTTATATATTTAATCTAGTGAGGTTTTATTGGGTTGGTTTTTGTAATATGAATAGCTTAAGGGAGCAGTTGAACGTAGGACCAATTGTAAAAAAAAAAAAATCATTTGATTGTGGGTACATATTTATATTTTCGATAAGAGAAATTATTAGAGGAAAGAAAAATTAATGTAGCATTGATGTGCCATTTTTTTTCTTCTCTCTTGTGTTGGTGTTTATGATTTTGAAAAAGGGGGGGGGGGGGGGGGGGTGCAAAGATAGGAGGAGGAATAGTTAACACCAAAAACTCTTCAAAATTCCCATTTTGAAAAATGTGAAAGTCATTCTGATAGAGTAGCAAAAATTCAAATTGATTGTACATGATTAATTAAATCACATTTGCCTTTAAAGAAATCAAAGGTCTCGTTCAAAGAATCACATTTATCGTTCAATTTTTCTAAGATAAATGTGATTAGATCAAATTTAATATTTTTTACATACTCATTATATTTTACAAAATTAACAATTTGAATTATCTTAACAAACCAGGAGTGGTCTCCATCAAGAAGCAGGGTAGTGTTTTTCTATGTACGAGGCCAAAATAGAATTTTGGATATTGTTGTGCATGCTATTTGTTCGGATCCCAAAACAAACAAATTCAAATACTGAAGGAAATGACTTCTGAAGTCAAGTGTCATAGCCAAACAAGAATGCGAGGGAATTCTGATTTACGCACAGTGAAAAAGAATAAGATAAGCACCAAAAAAATCTGCTCATCCATCCATCCATTTCAGAGTAAATATCACACCTCCCAAAGTGATTCTAATCTTCCCTGGTATTTAATCCAGGTATCAACAGGCTTTGAACATTTTTGTATCTTCCAATATTTGATCTAACCAAACCTATGATTGCAAAATCAATCTTCCATATATTTGTGATATCAAAAGGCTGAATTTAGCACATAAGAAGGGAGAACTAGCCAAGAATCAGCACCAATTTCTCTCTCACTAAACGCACTCAATAACCACTAAGAAGCTACTACAAAAGCGGTTGAGCTCTGGAAGTTCGTCATGCACCACAACTGGCAAAATTCTTCAACCAAAGCAGAAATCACTGTTCAACTGCACAGCATATCTTAATCTCTCATAATAATGCACAACATCAATCGGCAAGTCTCTGTTCAACTGTGCTCCATTTCATGACTAATTGAACATAGTTACAGCAGAATTTTTTTCAGAACCTTATATATAACATGAAATCAACTACTGCCACTGCTGGCAGTGGCTGCACCTCCAGTTCCCCTCCCAAGATGACTGCTCAACCCAGGGCACACAATGGCTGTGTGTCCACAACCCACAATTCTGGCAATAAAGATCGGGACGTGGATCCATAAGAGAACAGCTCCGACAAAACTCCATATCACCAGCAGGATCCACAGAAATTGTTGGTTCTTGATGATTGTCAATACCCATCATTCCACACTGCTCGGAAGGTCCATCCCATGAAATCCCAGATGCATCAACTTCACCCAATTGGCCACCATCATCAGATGCCAGCAACTCTGTAAAGGAGAAGTAGGTCTGGGGTTCAAACTCTATGTCCTCGTAGTTTAGACATTCGTAGTCAAACAATAAACCATCATCAAAATCATTTTTGGAAACATCCCACTCCACGTGAGGAGATAATGATTCCTCTCCAGGGTTCGGGAGAATGTTTGGTTCAATCGGCGTTGATAACTCAACCTGAGATGGGTTATTTGCTGAGATTCCATCAACATCATTTTCACGCTTCATATGCCTTCTAACTGGTAGTTTCTGAGGCCCAGTTCCAGAAGCAGTAGCAGGATTCCATTCAAATTCCATTTCTGATTTGTGCTCTGTAAATTGCTCAACGGCTGAAAAAGGAAGAGGATTGTCTTCCTCCGGAACTACCTCATTCTTGGGCAACACTGGAGTAGTGGATTCCCACTCGTTAGGTTGTTCAGAAATGGTTCCATAATCAGAGTCCAATTCTGAATTTCCTGTCTTTGGAGCTCTTGTGCGTGGCCTCTTGGCTTCTAATATTTTCTTGCTTTTTGGATCCAAATAAGGGCACACAGGTGATCTTATCCTCCGACATCTGCAACATTTGAATCCCATCACCTCAGGAATTTTCGAATCCTCAAGTTCTATAGCTTCAGCATGATACCAATCTGCAAGTGACCAAAAGTGGCATGAATGGAATACTATAAATTAGCAGAGAAACTAACCAAAAAGAAACGGGGGGAAGAGAAATAGAACTTGTCAAGTGGCAGGCTTACTTTGGCATGTTTCACAGCGAACATACACGAGATTAGAATTATAAGTCTTTTGGCACAGGTGACAAACAGGTTCTAACCAGCTCATATCTGAATTGCCCCTCAGAAGAATGTTTTTCAACCTGAAATCACTTCCATCATCGTCAGGGTTCTTCCTTTTCCATATCAGACCCCAAGAACATAACTTGCGTCGATTTTTTGTTGCCAAATTAGAATCATGCGTAGCTGGTTTCATCTCCATAGAACTTGGAGAATGTCCAACGGATGTTAATGGTTGATTAAAGGTTTTCTGCTTGGCACCTTTACTGACTGTAACAGCATTCTGAAACTCTTGCCCTTGCGAAAGCAAGGGGCTAGTTGGAGATTCATTACTGTTTTCACTTTGAGCAATAGCTTTGGTATGGGAACACTGTCTGCAGGTGATCAAGAACTCAAATTCATCATTCCTGTGAACCATAGAACTGATGGTACATTGCTCATGACAAAAACCTGATCACAAAAATGTCAAAGTCAGTTCATGCGTATTTGACCGATTTCAGTTCTAAAAAAACTTGAGTTCTACATTCATACCCTAAACATTTATGACAGAAAATACAATAGAAAAATATTGGAAGCCTCCCCAAGTTTTCATGCGTTCTAATAAGTTCTTCTAAAATTCCAGTAACTTCCCAATTATTGTAATGGCGATAACATCTGACATAAAAATAGAGGTCAAATCAAGGCATGTACAATTAAAATTTGAAGTTACACAAACTGTTGATTATGCAGGTATTCTTGTCTGTATACTACCAACAGGAAAGTTCCGGTGCAGCTTCTTTGACGAGTAAAAAGTTCATCTATTTTCTTAAACTAGTAATGATACTCTTTAGCAGCCGATCAAGCTCAGTGACTCATCTTTCACATAACTAGTACCAAATCAAGAGGGCATTGGTCATGAAAGCTAGACAATCAGTGTAAAACCTGCCCTCATGCTTCATGAAAACTGATTATCTAAAGGAGGTAGGGCCTGTATAAAGAAGAGAAGAGGGCGAAGAAAATGTGAATGGCAAACCACAAAACAGTAAGGATTATGTCGTGTAGATGCCAAATTTTTTAGGGTCAGTGTAGATGCCATATTCAAGCATCTCACTCTTCTACACAAGATTTCGTTGAAATGGTAAGGCCATTTCACTACATTTTGGGCCTGTTCAGAATCCTTAAAATCTGTCTAGTCTAGCTCCAAACCAGCTCCATTTAGCTAGTCTATATCAAAACATGATTCTACGTGAACTAGTTTTAGCATTCTACTAGTTTGGTATATTTCAGACCATAAATTATTTTCATCTTTTTTGTACAAGATAATCTCAGTCAATTTTCTCCATCAATTCAAAATATATTCTATATAACATCAAACAATCACAAAATAAAACCATTCCTACTGTTCTAACATAACAACCTCGCCACACCCCAATTGCACACCTTCACCACCGTTACCTTCACCAATAAATCCAGGCTCATTTGATGGTTTTGATGGTAAGATTCAGAGTAAGGAATGTGGTGCTCAGATAGAGAAAGTGAGATTGAGAGAGCATTTTCAGAGAACAAATTACATTCAGTTACCAGTTGATCGTTAGTTGGGAAACTCAACTTGCTGTCCACCATTTTGATGAATACTAGGTAATGGATGTCACCATTTTTTTATGTTGTCATCACTTTGTGGGAAGCAATTGCGGCTTCATTTAAGCCAATCTGTTTGGGTGAAATAGGTTTGCCATAGATCAAGTATTGTGGCAATATGGTGGTGGCACTGGCAACTAAAATGGTTGTGATGGTTAAGGAATGATTGCCATTGTTGTGCTAGTAGCATCCAGTGGGTCTCCAGGTTGCATATGGTTTGGTTGCTAATGTAGTCAACTCAGTTAAATGAATTGGGTTCATGTGAGAAGAGAGAAATAGAGGAGAGAGAAAGCTATAGGGTATGTGTACGGAAGGGAAGGAGGGTAGTAAGGTAATTTAATTTATTATGAGAGGATAGTAAAGTAATTTTATGTTTTCTATTAACCCCATTAAGAGACAAACTCTGACAAGGATAAATTTGTGATTTCTCAAACCATAGAGAGGTATTGTAATTTACCACACAAGGGCATGACTACATGATCTTAGAATAGTTGACAAGGCTTTTGCTGAATTTGCGTGATGTTCCAGAGGAAGTCTTTCTATCTATCACACATAAAAGCTTCAATTTCTTTCTTTTTTTGTGGTTGTGGGAGAAACTATTCCAGCACTAGAATTGATATGCATTATTGATGCAATTCAAAAAGCTAATAAAAGGCATATTGTAATTTAGATAGTTTAAAATTGAATTAGGGATTAGAAAATTGAACAAACACTCTAATCTACATGTTTCCTGATACAGATAAGTGATAACTATACCTTGGCATGCACTGCATTTAACCGCTTTCCTGAAACCACAGCAGAGAACATGTTACTCAATTGACGGCCAAGTAGAAGAATAAAAAACAAGAGGGAAATTTACAGTAGTATTGAAAGCATTACCTAAGTAAAACATCCACTTGACACGAAGCGCAATAGCACTTGTCCAAATTGTCTCTCTTACATGAAAGGTAACAAAAAATCTCCTTACGAGAAGCTTTCAGCTGCCTTCTTTGTAAATTGGACAACACATTCACAGGCTTGTCAGCCGATGGCAGATGCACTTCATCTACATTTTCTTCATACTCTTTGATCAAATATAAAGGAATGCGAGTTTCAGGAAACCAGTGTTTTTCCCTTCCATCTTTGCCTTGCTCTACATCTATGATACTCTTCATGACGCGAGAAGGGAGATGCTTTTGATTCCCAAAAGCAACTCCATACATAACTTTGTCTTCCACAATTTTCTTATCACAAACAAAAGCATTTCTAAAAGCAGAAGCTTCTGTCTCTGGACCTTTTGAATCTTGAATGTTCTGCTCAGGACGAACAAGATCACTCCACCTTACATGAAGGTCAAGGTACCTGACCTGAAACAAGGGACAATTTTATTGTAAAGGTTGTGATGGCAAAAATGGACAATCATCCAGAAATCACAAATTTCACCATAAACTGAACAGGGACCGGAGGGGGCAATTGTTTGCTAAATGGAAAAAACAAGAGCAGCTGTATAATTGCAATAGCATGTTAATAATAATAACACACCTGAACCGCAAGTTGTGATGCATTCTTACTCATTTCAACTGCAGCTCTCCAAATAAACTGTCTGCTCCTTTTAGGGATCTCAGAATCTTCAGCATAATAAATACCAGGAATCTTTCTGCAACCACCTGATAAGCAGCAAAACCGTGAGTGAATTATCTAATTCTCTTTCAGAAAAAAACTGTTCCAAAAAAGAAAACAGAAAAAGAAGAGAAGAGAAGGAGAAAGGAAAAAAAAAACCATATTAGACTCAATCCATGATGCTTGCAATAGAGGGTCAGAGTTCAGATGTTACCTTGGCGAGCTGCTTTCTTAACCAATGAACGCGGCAAAACCCCTCTCTGAAATATCCGCTTTGATAGTTTTCCTCCTCGCCACCAGGTGAAGTCACTCAAGTTGTCGAGAGAGTCATCAGATGTGACTTCAGATATAGCAGACGGTTTTCTACCCCGCCTCCCACGTGGTCCACGTTTCTGAGTTGATCCAGCAGCACACGTAGTGCTCAGAATCACAGAAGATTCAACTGACCAATTATCCACAAGCTTAACCCAGTCCACAGAAAGAGCAACAGTGCGGATGTGTTCCTCAAGCTGCAAATATAAACAATATGAGCATACCAACAAGATGATCAAATGTATAGGCATGCATAACAAGAACAAAATACATCTTTTGCTGTCAATTATCAGTTTTCAGATATAATGGAATCCAAAAGACGAGACTTCTAGCCATATAATATATTTTACTTTGAAAATGAAATTTCAACAAATTGGAAGGATTTCATTTTGAATAACTTCCACAACATTCTAATGACACTCAATTTATACATCCTTTGATGATTTGTACTTCTCAGATTGAATTTGTAAATATATTATATAATGGGGACTAAACTGGGTGCACTTTCTTTTATTTGCACACACACAGAAATATATACATGCACACACATTCTATTTATTAGAGGTGGCCAATTTGAAACTGGACGCATAAACCCGCCCAAACCTGCCGGTAATAAATGGGTTTGGGTATTGCTAGTTTATGTAAAAGGGCGTAATCGAGGTTAATAAAAAAATACCTTTTTGTAAATGGGTTGATATGTTGGACCCGTTGGGTACCCAACTTCTTAACCCATTGGTCTCATATTTGGGGGCTTTTCTCTTAGGGTTTTCTTATACGTTTCTAACAGAGATCTAACAGAGTTTTCAGATTAGAAAGGTCAATATTTACTCATCACTAGAGAGAGAAAGAAAAAGATATTGAAGGAGAAGATCAACGTTTCCAAATAGCTCAAAGCCAAGCATCAAAAGGTTTACTTAATTACCTGAAATCTTCTATGGGTTTGAATATTTACTTTAAATCTTGTATGGATTTGGATGTTTAGCTTAAATATTTTTAGGGTTTGGATATTTATGAGTTCTTACATTTGCAGATCTTAGAGAGAGAAAGAAAAAGACATTGAAGGAGAAGACCAACATTTCCAAATAGCTCAAAGTCAAGCATCAACAGGTTTACTTAATTACCTTAAATCTTTTGAGTTTGAATATTTACTTGAAACCTTGTATGGGTTTAAATGTTTAGCTTAAATTTTTTTTGGGTTTGGATATTATGAGTTCTTACATTTGACAACCTGGAAGATGTTGAGAACCATTTTTTATTGCGATATGATAGGTGTGTTGCTCATCAGCTTATGAAAATTGTAAAGAAACTCCTTGTTTTTTCTTTTTTCTTTTTCCTGTTTTCTAATCTAGTTGAAACTTATCATCCATATGTAAAATAAATTTGGCAAATACATAGGAAAGAGTTGTTGAGCAATTTAATAGATGTCACCCGATGTGATTTCGAATGATGAAGTATCCCTGCCTTGACAAAATTATCCCCGCTTTGACAAAATAATACCCTGTTTAGTTGTGTTTTTGTCAAATTAGTTTATTTTCTAATGGCTGAAAATTTCATTACCATATGTTACCATTATTAATTTTAAAAGTGATGAAGATGAATATTTGTTTCATATTATATCCTGTGTTGAAAATGTCATAGCCACCCATTTTGGGGTATGGATTATTGCAAGTTAAAAAGAATATATTTTACATGCGATAGGATGGAGGAAAATACTGATGACCATGTGGAGCAAAGCTCATGTGCTACTTCAAAACAGTGTAAGAGATCCGCATCCATAGTTTGGGATGACTTCGAAAAGTTGCCTATTAGTGATGATGGGAAACAGAGGGCTAAATGTAAGAAGTGAGGGCAAGTGTACATTGCAGATTTGAGAGCAGGCACCACGAACTTATTACACCATATTAGTAATTGCCATAAACAGGTGCCCCATGATTCTCGTCACTTTACTGAACTAGATCAAGACCTATGTCGTGAGAAGGTAGCCACAACAATAATTAGGCACAATTATCCTTTTATGTTTGTAGAACATGAAGGCATCAAGGATATACATTGTTTTTTAAATCCAAGTGTAAAGAACATCTCGAGAAACACTGCAAAATTTTATAAATTAAAGGTGTATAGAAGGGAACAAGAGAAATTGAAAAATATATTGAACTCAATCAGAAGTAGGGTATGCTTGACATCAGATTTGTGGTCCTCGCTTACTATGGATGGATATCTAGCACTTACTGCCCACTATGTTGATGACGATTGGGTGTCACCGAAAAAGATCTTAAATTTTCGTCACATACCTCCTCCACATAACGGTCCAATTTTGGCCGAAAGGGTTATTCATTTGTTGAAAGAGTGGGGCATTGATAAAAAGATTTTCACCCTTACCTTGGATAATGCATCGTATAATGATGGCCTTGTGGATGTCTTGAAGTGTCATATTGGTTTAAATGGTACATTGTTGTGTAACAGTGATTTTTTTCATATACGTTGTGGCGCACATATTCTGAATTTAATTGTGCAAGCAGGGTTGAAGGTGATTGATGAAGCTATACATAAATTCCGAGAAAGTGTTAAATATGTTAGAGGTTCAGAAGGGAGGAAGATCAAATTTACCATATGCATCACTCAATTATCTTTGAAGTGCAGTTAAAAGATACGGCAAGATGTTTCCACAAGATGGAACTCAACATATTTGATGCTCGAGTCTGCCTTAATACATCGTTGTGCATTTTCTCAATTGCAGTTGATTGATACAAATTTCAAGACATGTCCATCAAGAGATGAGTGGCTTAGAGCTGAAAGAATAGCTAAGTTTTTGAAACCATTTTATGAGATTATCACTATTTTCTCGGGATCTTTGTATCCCATGGCAAATTTATACTTTCATGGGGTGTAGAAGATACAATTACTTATCACGGAGGAGACGAAAAACTCGGACCTTAGTTGCAGGAATCGTCCCAACAGGTGACGAATCTTCGTAAGAAACGCGATTCCGCGTTTCTTAAAAAAGCGATCAAGGCGTTTCAGAGAGAGAAACGCGATCCTGGCCAAGATGGGTTCATTTGGTGAAGAAGAACAAAAACCCTAGGAGAGAGAGACAGAAGAGAGAGAGTTCGTTTGGTGAAAAAGAACAAAAACCCTAGGAGAGAGAGACAGAAGAGAGAGAGTGTGAAGGAAGAGAGTGAGAAGACAAACCTTCGATTGTCTTCGTCGTTGAACATCCAGTTGAGAAGAATGAACATCCAGTCTTCGTCGTCGAACTCCAGTCATCGATCTCCAGTCATCGATCGTCTTCTCTCTCTCTCTCCTTCTCGCTCGATCGTCTTCTCTCCTTCTCCTCTCCCTCTCTGCCTGTCTACTCCCTCTCTCCCTCTCGTCTCTCTCTTTCTTTGAACAGCTAATCTCTTATATTATATATATATAAGTATATATAAGATAATATATATAAAATCATATTAATATTGATAATATATATAAAATCATATTAATATTAATAAAATTATATATAAGATAATATATATAAAATCATATTAATATTAATAATATTAATAAAATCATATTATTTTGTAAGTATATATAACATAATATATACTTACTTATACATATTAATAAAAAAAAAATCTATATAAAATAAAATAAAATAAAAATTTATCAAAAACATATTATTTAAAAAAATAAATAAATAATAAAATAATTAATATGTATTAAAATAAAAGTATTTATAAAAAACTTCTAATGTATATTAAAATATATATATATATATATATTATCGCTTCCCGAGGCGCTCCCAACCTAAGAAACTTCTATCGGCTCACGCTTCCCCGCTCCCGTCCCCACTCCCGCTCCCGCCCCCGCTCCCGCTTCGTGCAACTAAGACTCGGACAAAATCATAAGTTCCATGGCAAGTATGATGAAAGAGAAATTTGATAAATACTGGGAGTGTTATGGTGTGGTGTTATCTTTTGCGGTAATATTAGATCCTTGTTACAAATTACAATTTGTAGAGTTTTGTTTTAAGAAGTTGAACCTTAAGGTATATGTTGAAAGGGTAAGGTTTATTCATGAAAAGTTATATTTGCTTTTTGACGAGAATGTGCAATGTAGTCCCACTTCATCATCAACATGTGCTACAAGTGGAGACAACAACGAGAATGTACTTGATGAAATGGATGTAAGAGTAGTTAATTATATACAGTTATAATATCTTTTCCTTTATCTTTATTATTCTAATACACTAATTGCAAAATTTATGCAGGAATTTGATTTATTTGAGTCAACAATATCGGTCATGTAGAATGAAGTCACAATTGGACTTGTATTTGGAAGAGCTGAGACTAGACAGAAAGCAAAATTCAGATATGGATATACGTAGTTATTGGAAAACAAATAGTGTTCAATATCCAAAACTCTCTTTGATGGCACGTGATGTTTTGAGTATTCCAATCACGACAGTTGCTTTTGAGTTTGCATTTAGCATTGGAGGCCAAATTATTGACAAATTCCGCTCTTCAATCATGCATTATTATGCACTTGAGATTGGCTATACTGTTTTAGAGGTAAACATATGAAGTCATATTTTAATATTGGAGATTGATTGTTTTTCTATGTAACTCCTTGAATTTGTAATTGGCTTTTTGCTTTATTTTTTTGGCTAAGATCATGGTTGGGATGTGTTTTAATCTAATTGGTTTCTTGTTTGTCAACATACCTTTTTTTTTTTTAGCTTCAGAAGAAGAACTGGTGGAGGATTTTGAACCCATAGTTGCTGGACTTGGGACCAATTCAAACTTTCCTCATTGCTAAGTGAGTTTTACTCTTGAGTTTTTTTTTTTTGGAAAGAGAATTACGCATTCAAGGGGGGAAAATAGGTGGGATCAAATTGGTACTGGTCTTGTTGTACTGTTTCAGGTATTTCACTAGTCTCGTGTATCTTCTTTTAGGTCCCACCATCTCGTCCTACGACATCCACCATCCTTCCTAGCTTGGTATTGCCCTTTAAAGCGTAAATATAGTACCAAAATCCTATGTTGAGACATCAGACTCTCTCCAGGAATCATCTTACAGTCGCTGCATTTTAACCAAGTGCACATCAGTCCAATCTTGTATAGGCCTTCAGTAGCTTGCTACTGCCCGTAGAGGGTTGGGTTTGGATGATGACAAATGGTGTATTTACAATAGCTTCTTTCAATCATAAACTCATTGGGCAAAGCAATACTAGCTTTCCTTGTAAAGGTATGTGGTGGCTGAAGGCAAGCACCTTTCTTTGCCTAGACAACTGTTAGGGAGACTATTTTTATCATTGATAATTGATAACATAAGAAAAGGGGGAAAGACTATGATGGACTATTGCACGGTTGTCTGAATCCCGGTCCAGATCGTAAGATCTTACGATTCAGTTCATCCAAATGATCCGGATCACACTAGAATCTTAAATTTAGTAAGGGATCTTAAAGTGACTACAACCTATTCATAAAATCGTATAGAATCAAATAACAATCCCAATTCTACTATGATCCTAATCCTACAATTTTTTTTTTATTAGTTATTTCTTATGTGTGTGCGTGTGTGTGTTTATGTGTATATTTATATAAAAAATTTGACTATAAACTCTTTTTTCAAACGTCTCTTCTAATTTATGTTAACTTAGAAAATTTATCATTTTTCTTAATTTTTTTTTTAAACAATGTAACATTCATTATTATTATCGATAATTTTTAATTTTATTTTGCATTAAAAGTAGAATCTTACGATCTTTGATCCAATTCTACGATCCAATCCACGAGTCCCTCCCAACAATACCACCTAGGGTTCTAATTTTAACCACCTTGGACTATTGTTGCAAGTGCAAGTGTATAAGGGAGTCGAACAATCTTTTTTTTTTTTTTTTTTGGTTCCATTGTACAGTGGTTACAGATTTGGGAATTGTTATTCTCAGTGTTTGGAAATAGCGTGAGTGATGCCTAGGCAATTGTTATTCTTAGTGTTTGGCCAAAAGAATGTCCAAGGGGAGACAATAGGAAGGCTTGGGAAATGGCTCCTTCGTACATTTGGAAATAGAGGAATTGTAGATCTTTTGAGGCAAAAAGAATGATTGGCTTATGCCTTGAAAGGAATGGTGTTGGCACCTATTGTCCGAGGGGAGACAATAGGAATGCTTGGCTCAAGGAGGATTAACCATCGCATCAGAGGTGCCCCATAGATGAGTAATGGGAAGTGGCAGCGAAGGGCTTTCCTTTTCAGCCCAAGTGAGAGTGGTCGCTGAGTGTTACTTAGAAGAGACCAACAGATTAGCTTCAGTTGGTGGTTCCAATCAAGCATCTGGCTATGATCAAATATACCAAGTTATGAGCAATAGCGAAACCAAGCCACCGCCTATGAACCGTAAACCTTAAACTCTTCTGTAGAATTTTTGGGGTAGTTATCTGTCCATGTAGATATATAAATTATAATAGGTTTTCGGATATCAGTGTTTTTTTTTTTGTTTTTCCATTTGCATATTATGTATGTGCAAAGTTGTGCCCCTACTGGAGCATTTCTTCAATACACATCAAAACAACTTGAAAATGTCTATTGTGCTTCAAATTCTATCAACAATTGAATTGTAAGAGCTAGATAACCAAATATTAAACAATGGAAGACACTAAAACTGTGTACTCAATTCTTCAAGCCACTAGCATTACTCAGACATAGTCATCTATGTAAATAAGTAATCACGTTTATACCAAATGGTCATCAAGAATTATACTAGATTGAAGGACTGAGATAAGTTAATTCACCCATAAAATTATTAGTTTCAAACTCATTATTAATCATGAAAAAAAGACCCTTGGAGATGCTATTTTGAATTGGGGGAAAAAAAAAATATTTGCCAACCATATTTTCATGGTAAACATAAGTGGCAAGTGGAATTGCAAGCTACACGATAACATGATTATTTTGATACATATGTAATCGACAGAATTAAAAGTGACTTCATTAAATGGAAAACATTAATTAAAAAACAGAGACCATCTACCAAGCATTTTCATCAAAAATGAAAAGATTTTAGTCATTAGAGAAAAGATGACACGCATCTATCTAGATGATGCCAGCAACACATAATTGAAATGCAAGGAAATCAAGTACTTACCTCAAGCAAGAGGGGCTTTATAGCACTGCAGGTTGTAGCCCGTTCTACTTGTTTACGCCATTGCTTTCTGTGCACAGCACTCCGGAAGGGACCAACTGTCAGACCAAATAAACTCTCTTCCATGAACATAACATACATTGCAATACCATGAAGGCTTCCCTCTCCACTCCTTGGACAAAGGCTAGCAAGAATCTTCATAGCACCTTTAATGGCATTTGAGGCAGCTGCATTCAACAAGCATGCTCTCTTGCTTGAAACAGGGGCCTTGCAAGAAAAACACCAACCACACCTTTCTCTTGGGACTTCCACAAGCTTCTTTTCAGAATTCGGCCAGAAAAAACGTATAGCTGCTGATGAGAAAGCTTTTACTTGCAGTGAAATGTTAGCAGACATAGCTTTCCTCCTGTTGTCTGACGCATGAGACTCAGAAACCCGATTTTCTTCTGATGAAAGAATAGCCAGATTGGCAGCAGCAGAAGCAGCAAAATCTCCATGATTGTAGTTATTTATATATGCATGGGACTTAAAATGTGATCCCATGTACAAGCAGCAATCATCAGATGAATTCATGTAACCTCTTCCACCAACTCGCTTAGTACCCTCTTTGCTTTGAGAGGATATGTTAACAGGAATACATATATCGTTCACATGTCCTTTGTAACTTTTATTGCTATTTCCTGATGTACATGTTGCAAAGTCAACCAAGCTTGCTTTGCCACTGAAGGTTTGATGAATCATATCAGATGGATTGACCTGCTGGCTAATTGAAACAGAAGACATGGTAGAATCCACCTTAGTCCGCTCAGAGAATTCAGTATCCTTAAGACAGCAAAGCTGTTTCGTTGTAGCGTCACCACTCCTCTGCTGACCAGGGTGTTCTGTTTGGGTAATTGTATACAAAATCTTGTTAAACCCGGGATTTTTGCAAGAGTTTTCCAGACTTGAGCCTACCATATTTTCCACATCACTTTCAGTTACACAACTTGCGAAGTTCTCACCCTCAACCATATCTAAAACTTTAGGACTTTCCTTACCCAACAGAGTAACTGATGGAGTAGAGAACTCAACATCCTCCTTTATGTTCGCTAACATTTTACTCGTTTCAATTGTTTCAACAAGAGGTAAAATATCACTTCCAATATTCCAATACTGTAAAATTCCCTTGCAAATCTCGGAATACAAAACAATAAGTTGTGCAGATGAATACAGTGCTTGCAGGACCTGTGGAATGTCATTTTGATTGTAGTATCGAAGAGATGGTTCTGAGACCTTTATCCTGAGATCAATTATTGAAAAACATCATGAAAGGACTTGAGATGAATGAGGAGACAATATAATACATAATAATATACAGAGAAATAAAGTGCAATATTAAGCCAAAGCAAGGCGGCGCAATGGACAAAGCCATACAGTTACAACAGCATAAATATTATCATATTCAAAATATGGAAAACCAACACAGTAGTAAAACTAAGGTATTAGAAACATACACCAGTAAATGATTGCAAGTACCCAAAAACATTTGTCCATATGAATCAACACCAAAAACTTCAGCTCCTCTTAGAGATGTACCCCTTGTAATTGTTGGCCCAATCTTATTAATTGTACACTCAGGACAATACCATGCCCCTTCGGGTATAAACATTTTGCTCACACCTATACATCTCGAATGGTAAGCTGATGGACACCCGTCACAACATAGCAAAGTCCCATCCATACCACAGAGCCGACATTCATCAGAATTACCATCATGAACAATATCAGCATCCACATCCATTTCAGTGCCTTTCACACCCAAAGAACTTGAGTTGCAAGAAGATTTTGTCCCATGAGTTTCTGCTATGATCTCCATAGCTTCTTCATTCTTGCAAGCGGAAGTCTTTGAGTATCTAGGATGAACCCTTCGTGGCCCACCTTCAGAAGAAACAGTTTGAACAGCATCAGAATCAATTCCAACTTCTGATTCTTCACGCATGTCAATTTCTGCCCTTAGCTCTTCAGATTCTAAAACATCATCGCACAATATTTGCAAAATCATCAACTTTTGACACACAGCTAAGGTGTAATAATCCTTCTCCAGAACATCAATGTAAAATCCTTTCCACTCTGGTCCATTTGTGTATTCCATTACCATTAGATATTGGACCAAGTAAACTGGCCAAGTCAATGTATCAAGCAAGCTCCAATCAGTAAACCTGCAATCAAGAATGCCACGTTAATTCTAAATTCTGATCAAATGACTATTGAAGTAAACACTTTTTGCACAATAAGATGGGGCCAATGAAGGGGGCATAAAAGGTACCCAGTACTTACTGTTTAGGCCATACATGGTGAAGACATAATTGGTGCAGTAGTGCTTCTTGCATGCATTCAATAAATTATAATTCCACTGAGAAGTCTTTTTATTTTATGAGGATGATTATATGAGCAAAATCTTACAGCATTCAAAATCTCAAAGAGGTAAAATAATACTGCATGGTTGTTGGCCACCGTAACATTTTCAATGAGATGCTCAAATTTAAGTTTACCAATAGAAAAGTAAATGTTACAATTTTTGTCAAAGAAACTTAATAATGCATAAAATACCTGAGACATTTTGATGCCAGTTCAGAACCATCATAAGAGAGTGTTTCAAGATGACGCCTCAATGAATGCATGAGACCAACGTGAATGGCATCTAACAATGTGTTTGCAACAGGACAGTTGAGTGATCCCACAAAATCATCAAGTCCAAAAGGGCTCAAAAACAGCTGGATGCTAAACGAGCGCAAGAAACTATATACAGATAAAAGGTGTGAAACATACTCCTCCGGAACACCAATACTCCCCGAAGATGGAGGCAATTGAGGTGGAGGGACAACTGGTTCATCAACCTCCAAGCTGAAATCCCGATCAAGAGCATGCTCACATGAATCACTTGATGAATCAGCATCACCTTCAACTTGAACATCATCAATTTCATAAGCACCATCATTACTTAACTCACTCAGTTGAGATGCTTCAACCTTGTCCACAGCATTCGCCAACACCACAATCTTGTCCACAGCATTTGCCGACACCACAATCTTGTCCACAGCATTCGCCGACACCACGATCTTGTCCACAGCATTCGCCGACACCACTATGTTCTCCTCCACTGCCAAATCCTTCGCCTTTACATCTTTCTTTGCAATTAACTCATCTAACTTCTTCTTTCTTAACATCCACCAATCATCGAAATCATCGTCCCCCATAAGAAATTCCCTCACTTCAACGCCCTCCAAATCCTCACAATCCCCATCTTCGTAATCGACTCTATATAACCCAGCATCATAATACACTATCTTCCCAAGAAAAATCCCACTACCCTCAAACTCTTTCTTCACATACCTCCCAACAAATGCCTTGGATCTCGTCTCAACCGACTGCTTCTTTTCTTGCCCATCCATCACATCCTTCCTTCTCCTTTTTCTCCCTCGCCGTTCCGATCTGATTACCTCAGGTTCCATTTGCCCAATCAGAATTCAATCAATCCCAAAATTCCACACTTACAACAATCCCTAGGGTTCCAAGAAAACACCTCGATTTCACCAAAACAATCGACACATGGATCCAACCTAATTCAATAAAAGTGCAAAAGTTAGGGTTTTTACAGATCTCAACAAAAATAAAACAATCAAGTGAAAATTTTAAGCATGAAAACAAGGAAATGAGCATAAAAGTGAAGAGTTTTAAGGAATCAAAAGTTGATTTGACTTCAACATCGATATATATATATATATATATGTAATAGTATACATATGTAAGAATGTGAAAACGAAGCGTACCGTGTTAAGGATCGAGAACCGCCATTGAAGACGTGTTTTGGGGACTAGCTGTAGACAGAGAGAGAGAGAGGGTGTGGCAAAGTGCCCTAATCGAGGGGGGGGAGAGAGAGAGAGAGAGACTAACCCGGCCTCATCACCACTCCTGCGATCGAGTTATAGCGGCACACAATCTAGCATAACTCGTTTGACTCGTAAACTCGCCTTTCCGTACCGGTTTTAGCTCGTCCGAGTCGTTGTCACGGATTAATATTAATATCACAAAAAGAAAAAAAAATGTATATTCATTCAGATTTTTTTTTAAATTAAAAATCAGTGAAAAAAAAGAACTGAGTGGTGTTTTGGGAAGTTGGTAAAAAACTGACTTTTTTACTTTTTTAGTTTATTTTGTCTTTTTGTGGAAAAGTTTTGTGAGAAGTGATGTGATTATTTTGTTTTTTTGTGAGTAAGTTTTGTGAGAAGTGATGTGACTCAAAATTGATAAAAAGCTAGAAGTTGACTTTTTACCAGCTTCCCAAAATAACCCTGAGAATTATTTCAAAAAAATAAAAGTACAATTGAATTTGATGCAAAAGTACAATCTAACTATTTTTTATAACTATTTTATTTTTCTTTCTCTAATTTGTAATTCTCCGGTTTACTTTTTATGAGTAAAATTCCAAATTTTAATTAGAGAAAATTGCTAAAGTGAATTCATCTCTACATTGTTAATTGTGATTTTTTAGAGGGCTTTATCAAGAGAAAGTTAGTTGAAATTTAAAAAGATTTGAAGATCCAAAGTAATTTTTTTAACCAAGAAGTAAAAAAAATAAAAAATAAAAAATTATACACAAGCATTATTTATAAATAAACAACATTTCAATAAAATTTCAATAAAATTGAATTAATTATCTAGTATTTGTTAGAAGTTTTTTGCTTTTTGAAATTCATTCTCAATTTATTTGGTTTAATTTTTGAAATTTTCACACATCCAACCTTTACGTTGTGTTTAATTGAGAAATTTGAAAAGGGATTTGAAAAATAAATATAAAAAAAATAAGTAAAATATGAATAAAATATACTAACATTTTACTTAATTTTACACACATTTTTTATTTTCTTTTTTAAATCCATTCTCAAATCCCAACCAAAGACAGTGTTACTGTAACGAAAATCTCATACACAAAAAAATGTCTTTGAATATAATTTCATAGGTGTTAGACTTGCAACTTTTTGACAAATTAAAAGGATAGCTAAATTATATTGTCCAACAATGGTATTATTATTAGTTTTATTTAGAGTTTTTAAATTAAATTATTAATGTATAAAAAAATAAAAAGATGCATGGAGGTTGGCGAGTCAACTCAGACAATGGCCTTTCCTAAAGGGCGGTTTCGGGTCTCCGCCGTTTTCACACGAGCAAATGAGCTAGTAGCGAATGGCTAATAATACAAACCAAACCAACATTCACAAACAAAAAAAAAACTAGTACAGGAAATGAGTATTAACTTGACTAATGGGGAATTGGCGGGAACAAATTAAAATTGTTTTTGATTAACCGTCAATTTTTTAATTATTACATAATAATTTTAAATAAAATAAATTAAAATGGAAATCACAATTTTCAGTGCGTAACGGTCAACTAACATTGGTCAGATGGCTAAATTAACCGACTGTGCTAAAACAGTTAATTTTTGGTAGTCTCTAAGAGAAATTATTTTTGAAATATGTATATATATTTTTTATTTTTTATGTTTTCGTAAAAATATTTTTCTATATTTGAATGTGATATTTAAATTAATATATATTTGGTAATTATATTAGTGGTGGTGGTGATAGTAGTAGCGGTGGCGGCGATTATAGGATAGTGGTATTAGTAAGATTTGTGTTTAGAAAACATTTTTATTTTTTTAAAGTTGAAAACATTTTGCACTACTTATTGCTTTTTGTTGACTCTCGTTTTCATCTTACCACAATTCAAGAACTAAGAAAAAACCTGTTATAAACAAATATTTACTGCCAATACAAACGGAGTACAAGTGAACGTGTGATCATTATTGTCTAAATATAGAAGATAAAGTGACAATGTGAAAGTTCGCTCGACCTAACCCTACTTTTTTTTGGCTCATAAATGATATTCTAACTTATAAAACTAAGACGGTCCAATATTTTGGACTGGACTTGGGATTTAAGTTCATAGCTCGGCTTGACCTAGCTTGTCCCACTAGTATGTTTTATCATTATTTATGTAATACATATTGAAAAATATCAGTTTATAAATACAATATTTGATTTTGTTTTTCTTCTCTGTTCATCGTTTTTCTCTTCTTGTTAAAATAGTTTTTTTGGAATAATTTTTGTGAGTTGTAAAAAAAAATTGAAGGATCAAACCCTAATTTTACCTATTTTTGGGGGCTCAAATCATAATCCCAACTGAATAATAATATGATGTTTTATACCTAACTCGACTACAGAAGAAACTGCAAGGGAAATAGAAAGAAAGAAATATATATATGTGTGTGTGTGTATGCACGCGTGCGCGCGTGTGCGTGTAGATTTTTTTTGGGATCTTGCCTAATAAAGTTAGGGTTTCTTGATCTT
This sequence comes from Camellia lanceoleosa, assembly GCA_025200525.1. Taxonomy (NCBI): domain Eukaryota; kingdom Viridiplantae; phylum Streptophyta; class Magnoliopsida; order Ericales; family Theaceae; genus Camellia; species Camellia lanceoleosa. Next base: position 73,069,563 of record CM045768.1, read on the forward strand.
TATATCTTTAGGTAAAATATATCATTTTGTTTGTTCTTGTTATTGTCATTATTATTTTTATTTTTTTTATTGAGTAAAGTAAAATTATTGTTTATTTTTTTCATTTTTTTTTCCTGATTTTTAGTTCTTCTTTCTTGTTCTACTTTTGAAGGGAAAATGGTGTTTGATTTTCTTCATTTTTGTTGTTTTTTTCGTTTATTTTTTATTTTTTCTTCTTTTTCCTTGTTTTTATTTTTATTTTTTTGTTTTTGTTTCTTGCTTTTATTTATGTCTGTTTTTTTTTTTTTTTCTCCCAATCAATAAATTAGCAAATGTTAAGTGGCAAGTTAGTTTGACATTGGTGTTTTGCTTTTTTAAGGGTTAATATTGCATTTATTCTGAAATTCAATCTTATATGGGTAAAGGGTAAGGGCTGAAGATGCTCTTAGTTGTTTTTTCTCTTGTAAAGTTGTTGTGAGCAAAAAATTCTATTCATATTATGTTGTTATGTCAATTGTTGTTTCTCTGGTTTGACCTTTTTATATGTTTTAAAATTTATTTGAATTAGTTTATAGGTATTTATAATAAATACTCATGATGAGAAGGTAATGTTTAGAGTTGTACACTAATATGTATAAATCTTCAATACTTATCTATGATTTTAGTTTTTGTGTTATTAATGTGCTTGATATATTTCTTTTGTTGGTTTTGCTTTTCTTGGTGAGTAGAATATTTTTAACTTAGAAGGGTTGTCTTTTTTATTTTTTAATTTATGTTATATATATTATTTATGAAATCTAATCAATTTTGTAAGACTTATAGTGGTAAATTTATGACATTTATGATTTATATTCAATTTTGATTAATACTTTGGTTTGTGATGTTCTAAAAAAGTGCACTTTTTAACTTATTGGCTTATATGGGTTGGGTTTGGATTAGGTTTGATGTGATGTGTTAGAGAGGTGATGTGATTTAAATAAGATGATGTGGCTTAAATAGGATAGTGAATTTTTGACTTTTTGTATTATATAGTACATGCCAAACTTGGCCCACATTTGAGTCAAAACTACTCATCAATGCTTTATGATATTAATAGAAATATAAAACCATCCAACTGCACTATTAGTTGTAGATTATAACAAAGAAGAAAACTTGTATTTAGATTAATCAAATGAGTACAAATATATAAACTAATAGAATAAAACCCTAACAACCTAAATGACTAAACAATCATTAATGAATAATATTGTAATGTCCCAGAATAAATACAATAAATCCATCTCATAAGCGGAAGTATAATTGAAATGACGTATTTTTATTAATCAAAGTTTGATATACATTTACGTGATAGTAATAAAAAATGAAAGCTACACAAATAATCATATGCCTTAATGGCTTACATCTTTTCAAGTCACTGCTTGGGTACAACAAAAATGACTCTTAAGCTCAATACAGATAAAGCCCGAGGCTTATACAAAATGAATGAAAAGCAAAATAAACAAAATGAATCTTCAGCTCCATGGTCCTGCCAAACTAAGCCCTTGGCGGAGGCATTTTCTCATATAGAGTGAGCCAAAACTCAGTAAAAATAATCCAATACAACATATAAAATTTAACAGCGATATAAAGGCAATATGCATATACAATACCATTGATAAACCAATTTGTAATTCTTTTGTAAACCATGCAATACCAATTATATATTTCAATTCATGAATTCAATTTCATTTCATTCTAACAATCAAGCTGAGTATACAACTCAATAGGTCTCTAATCATTACAACCATCATACAATCACTTTTAGTTTCTATTTTACGGATATTTCATCCACGGTAATCGGCACTCATATATACGCGCAGTTTTTGAGACTTTTACCCTAGAGACAGAGAGAGAGAGAGAGAAAGAAAGAAAGTAAATGGGGGAAGAGGGCTGAAACAATTAGGTTAATAAGTATTTGGGGACATTTTCAAGTGCGGGACAGGTTACACGTGAGTAGTATTTTTATTTTTATTTTTATTTAGTCATAACCAAACAATTAAAAAAATTTGGCCCTAACAAATAAATTCTCAATTATTTTAACATTATTAAATTTAAAATAAAAACTAATCATACTTAAAAAATAAATTATTATTATTATTATTATTATTATTATTATTATTATTATTATTATTTTTAGTATTTATCAAAAAAATAATTAAAATTTTAAATTTTAAATTAGAAAATTTAGGAAGCGATGGTTCTTAAATTTTTTACAAAAACTTTAAAATAGCAAATTTGTATAATTTAAAAATATTTATAATTTTAATACTAAATATAAGAGTTTTTTTCAAAACTTTGGATGGGGGGCAGTCCATCCCAGCTAGCTTGCACGCGGCCAATTTACTGTTAGAGAATAAAATGTAAATGTGTATGGGTTGCAATTTAAGAACTTTATTATAATTTAAAAATAAATTATTCATTAAATTATACACATTTTTTTGGAACTAGCATTAGCGAGTGAGAGAGAGAGAGAGAGAGGGGGGGAGAGATGATTTCAGAGAAAGAAGAAGACGCATCAGTTCCTCGGCGCTTATCCTGCACCACTTGCTTTGATGCTGTCTAGTTTTGCTATTGTACGCCTTCCTTATATCTCTCTTTCAATTTGAGTTCATTTTATTGTTTTTTATATGCACCTGGTAATCAATATTTTTCTATCCGATTGATCTCCAAAACGAAAATAATTTCAAAAAGCTTATCTTCATTTTAATCTTAAAGATGTGTTTTTTTATATTAATTTTTCAATTTCACTGTATTGTAAATCATTCTACTCGATATGCAAAATGATGATTAGGGTTTTGGCATACATTTGTTTGTTCATGATTTAAAGTTAATTTTTTTTCTTCAATTTTACTGTAACTATTAACGTGAATTGAATTCATTTGCATGAAAGAAACATTAGAAACTTGAATTCACTGCTACTATAACCTGCTTCTCTTAAACAAAATTATGCCTTAATATACAGAACCAACTATGGGACATACATTTGGAACAATTTGAGTGACACAATTATTAGTTTTTGCTTTTGAAATGCTTGGTTCTCAAAAAATTGATTTTTTTGGCCTGGATTTGATACGTACTCGATCAAATTTTTATTTGTCAATGGTTGCGGTGCACAAATACTGCTTTTATGTACTCATCATACTTAGAGTTACAAATACTCCTAATGAAAAGTTCTCCCCTGCTTTTTGGCTTCTAATTTACTCTTACGACCATTTTAGCTCCAAATATTCAATTCAGTCGTTGAACAACAATGGTATTAATTGATTGATTAGAGTAATAGTTTATATAACATTGTTGGAAATTGTAAATATAAAAAAAATGCAAAATAAAACGGGTCTCATCATTGCCAAGTAGCCATGAAGGTCTAAACAAGTTGGATAAAGCAACAACAGCCCTTGGAGACCTTGGCCCCTCGGTGCACCTCTTGCTTTGAATAATTAGGTAAAATAGAATTGTAACAGATGCATACTACATCCATTATTGTACATAGAACAACAGAAGGGATTGTGAAAGTTCTAGATTGTTATAGAACTATGTAGACCTAAGAATGACAAGTTCTACAAAAGTAATATTTTTTGACCATTTAGTTATCGATATAATACTCACGTGAACTCTTGAGAAAATTAGAATACCGAATTATTTCAATAACATCCATTGAGGATTGTCCCCTACAAACTCCCAGAAAGATAAGGGAAATAAAGATAAAAAGATAGCCGAGAGATGCTTAATTAACTTTTCCCCATAAACCCGAGATACTCTTTGAAGACTATTGTCAGGCACTAAGGGTCCATTTAAGTTTGATGAAAGTTTTTATGCAGATTATGCATTGTCTACTCTACTGCAATTTCACTAGGCATTCACTTTGTCCTTCTTCAATCTCTTTAGTGGTTTTTTATTGTTGTTTGGATTGTCAAACTAATGGCATTCATGTTTTCTCAGCTCCTCTTCATCAGATGTAGCAGTATTATAGGCTTGGTGTCCTTGATAACTGCTCCAGAAAATGGAATGCTCTTGTTGATTGCTTAACTCTGAAAACAAAACGAACTTCTGTAGTGGAGGTATGTCCTTAAACCTAAATTACTAGTAGGAATGCTAGTAATAACCTCAGCACATGGATTCTAAAATCACTGTTCGCATAGATTAAGGCCTGACGCTGTGTTTTGATTAAGGCCCGGTCCATAACTGCTTGCTTGCACGCGGCCAATTTACTGTTAGAGAATAAAATGTAAATGTGTATGTGTCGCAATTTAAGAACTTTATCATAATTTAAAAATAAATTATTTATTAAATTATACACATTTTTTTGGAACTAGCATTAGCGAGTGTGAGAAAGAGAGAGAGATGGGGGGGAGAGATGATTTCAGAGAAGGAAGAAGACGCATCAGTTTCTCGGCCCTTATCCTGCACCACTTGCTTTGATGCTCTCTGGTCTTGCTATTGTACACCTTCCTTATATCTCTCTTTTAATTTGAGTTCCTTTTATTATTTTCTACATGTACCTGGTAATCAATATTTTTCTATCCGATTGATCTCCAAAATGAAAATAATTTCAAAAAGCTTATCTTCATTTTAATCTTAAAGATGTGTTTTTTTATATTAATTTTTCAATTTCACTGTATTGTAAATCATTCTACTCGATATGCAAAATGATGATTAGGGTTTTGGCATACATTTGTTTGTTCACGATTTAAAGTTAATTTTTTTTCTTCAATTTTACTGTAACTATTAACATGAATTGAATTCATTTGCATGAAAGAAACATTAGAAACTTAAATTCACTGCTACTATAACCTGCTTCTCTTGAACAAAATTATGCCCTAATATACAGAACCAACTATGGGACATACATTTGGAACAATTTGAGTGAAACAATTATTAGTTTTTCCTTTTGAAATGCTTGGTTCTCAAAAAATTGATTTTTTTGCCCTGGATTTGATACGTACTCGATCAAATTTTTATTTGTCAATGGTTGCGGTGCACAAATATTGCTTTTATGTACTCATCATAATTAGAGTTACAAATACTCCAAATGACAAGTTCTCCCCTGCTTTTTGGCTTCTAATTTACTCCTACGACCATTTTAGCTCCAAATATTCAATTCAGTCATTGAACAACAATAGTATTAATTGATTGATTAGAGAAATAGTTTATACAACATTATTAGACAATGTAAATATAAAAAAATGCAAAATAAAACGGGACTCATCATTGCCAAATAGCCATGAAGGTCTAAACAAGTTGGATAAAGCAACAACAGCCCTTGGAGACCTTGGCCCCTCGGTGCACCTCTTGCTTTGAATAATTAGGTAAAAGAGAATTGTAACAGATGCTTCCTAGATCCATTATTGTACATAGAACAATAGAAGGGATTGTGAAAGTTCTAGATTGTTATACAACTATGTAGACCTAAGAATGACAAGTTCTACAAAAGTAATATTTTTTGATCATTAAGTTATCGATATAGTACTCACGTGAACTCTTGAGAAAATTAGAATACCGTATTATTTCAATAATATCCATTGAGGATTGTCCCCTAAAAACTCCCAGAAAGATAAGGGAAATAAAGATAAAAAGATAGCCGAGAGATGCTTAATTAACTTTTCCCCATAAACCCGAGATACTCTTTGAAGACTATTGTCAGGCACTGAGGGTCCATTTAAGTTTGATGAAAGTTTTTATGCAGATTATGCATTGTCTACTCTACTGCAATTTCACTAGGCACTCACTTTGTCCTTCTTCAATCTCTTTAGTGGTTTTTTATTGTTGTTTGGATTGTCAAACTAATGGCATTCATGTTTTCTCAGCTCCTCTTCATCAGATGCAGCAGTATTATAGACTTGGTGTCCTTGATAACTACTCCGAAAAATGGAATGCTCTTGTTGATTGCTTAACTCTGAAAACAAAACGAACTTCTGTAGTGGAGGTATGTCCTTAAACCTAAATTACTAGTAGGAATGCTAGTAATAACCTCAGCACATGGATTCTAAAATCACTGTTCGCATAGATTAAGGCCTGAAGCGGTGTTTTGATTATGGCCCGGTCCATAACTGCTTGCTTGCACGCGGCTAATTTACTGTTAGAGAATAAAATGTAAATGTGTATGTGTCACAATTTAAGAACTTCATCATAATTTAAAAATAAATTATTCATTAAATTATACACATTTTTTTGGAACTAGCATTAGCGAGTGAGAGAGAGAGAGAGAGAGAGAGAGAGAGCGGGGGGGAGAGATGAATTCAGAGAAGGAAGAAGACGCATCAGTTTCTCGGCGCTTATCCTGCACCACTTGCTTTGATGCTCTCTGGTCTTGCTATTGTATGCCTTTCTTATATCTCTCTTTCACTTTGAGTTCCTTTTATTGTTTTCTACATGTACCTGTAATCAATATTTTTCTATCCGATTGATCTTTAAAACGAAAATAATTTCAAAAAGCTTATCTTCATTTTAATCTTAAAGATGTGTTTTTTTATATTAAATTTTCAATTTCCCTGTATTGTAAATCATTCTACCCGATATGCAAAATGATGATTAGGGTTTTGACATACATTTGTCTGTTCATGATTTAAAGTTCAATTTTTTTTTCTTCAATTTTACTGTAACTATTAACATGAATTGAATTAATTTGCATGAAAGAAACATTAGAAACTTGAATTCACTGCTACTATAACCTGCTTCTCTTGAACAAAATTATGCCCTAATATACAAAACCAACTATGGGACATACATTTGGAGCAATTTGAGTGAAACAATTATTAGTTTTTGCTTTTGAAATGCTTGGTTCTCAAAAAATTGATTTTTTTGGCCTGGATTTGATACGTACTCGATCAAATTTTTATTTGTCAATGGTTGCGGTGCACAAATACTGCTTTTATGTACTCATCATAATTAGAGTTACAAATACTCCTAATGACAAGTTCTCCCCTACTTTTTGGCTTCTAATTTACTCTTACGACCATTTTAGTTCCAAATATTTAATTCAGTCGTTGAACAACAATGGTATTAATTGATTGATTAGAGCAATAATTTATACAACATTATTGGAAATTGTAAATATAAAAAAATGCAAAATAAAACGGGACTCATCATTGCCAAGTAGCCATGAAGGTCTAAACAAGTTGGATAGAGCAACAACAGCCCTTGGAGACCTTGGCCCCTCGGTGCACCTCTTGCTTTGAATAATTAGGAGAAAGAGAATTTTAACAAATGCTTCCTAGATCCATTATTTTACATAGAACAACATAAGGGATTGTGAAAGTTCTCGATTGCTATACAACTATGTAGACCTAAGAATGACAAGTTCTACAAAAGTAATATTTTTTGATCATTTAGTTATCGATATAGTGCTCACGTGAACTCTTGAGAAAATTAGAATACCGTATTATTTCAATAACATCCATTGAGGATTGTCCCCTACAAACTCCCAGAAAGATAAGGGAAATAAAGATAAAAAGATAGCCGAGAGATGCTTAATTAACTTTTCCCCATATACCCGAGATGCTCTTTGAAGACTATTGTCAGGCACTAAGGGTCCATTTAAGTTTGATGAAAGTTTTTATGCAGATTATGCATTGTCTACTCTACTGCAATTTCATTAGGCATTCACTTTGTCCTTCTTCAATCTCTTTAGTGGTTTTTTATTGTTGTTTGGATTGTCAAACTAATGGCATTTATGTTTTCTCAGCTCTTCTTCATCAGATGCAGCAGTATTATAGGCTTGGTGTTCTTGATAACTGCTCAGGAAAATGGAATGCTCTTGTGGATTGCTGAACTCTGAAAACAAAACGAACTTCTGTAGTGCAGGTATGTCCTTAAACCTAAATTACTAGTAGGAATGCTAGTAATAACCTCAACACATGGATTCTAAAATCACTGTTCGCATAGATTAAGGCTTAAAGCTGTGTTTTGATTAAGGCCCGGTCCATAACTGCTTGCTTGCACGCGGCCAATTTATTGTCAGAGAATAAAATGTAAATGTGTATGTGTCACAATTTAGGAACTTTATCATAATTTAAAAATAAATTATTCATTAAGTTATACACATTTTTTTGGAACTAGCATTAGCGAGTGAGAGAGAGAGAGAGAGAGAGAGAGAGGGGGGGAGAGATGATTTCAGAGAAGGAAGAAGACGCATCAGTTCCTCAGCGCTTATCCTGCACCCCTTGCTTTGATGTTCTCTAGTTTTGCTATTGTACGCCTTCCTTATATCTCTCTTTCAATTTGAGTTCCTTTTATTGTTTTCTATATGTACCTGGTAATCAATATTTTTCTATCCGATTGATCTCCAAAATGAAAATAATTTCAAAAAGCTTATCTTCATTTTAATCTTAAAGATGTGTTTTTTTATATTAATTTTTCAATTTCACTGTATTGTAAATCATTCTACTCGATATGCAAAATGATGATTAGGGTTTTGGCATACATTTGTTTGTTAATGATTTAAAGTTAAATTTTTTTTCTTCAATTTTACTGTAACTATTAACATGAATTTAATTCATTTGCATGAAAGAAACATTAGAAACTTGAATTTACTGCTACTATAACCTGCTTATCTTGAACAAAATTATGCCCTAATATATAGAACCAACTATGGGACATACATTTGGAACAATTTGAGTGAAACAATTATTTAGTTTTTGCTTTTGAAATGCTTGGTTCTCACAAAATTGATGTTTTTGGCCTGGATTTGATACGTACTCGATCAAATTTTTATTTGTCAATGGTTGCAGTGCACAAATACCACTTTTATGTAATCGTCATAATTAGAGTTACAAATACTCCTAATGACAAGTTCTCCCCTGCTTTTTGGCTTCTAATTTACTCATTACGACCATTTTAGCACCAAATATTCAATTCAGTCGTTGAACAACAATGGTACTAATTGATTGATTAGAGCAATAGTTTATTCAACATTACTGGAAATTGTAAATATAAAAAAATGCAAAATAAAACGGGACTCATCATTGCCAAGTAGCCATGAAGGTCTAAACAAGTTGGATAAAGCAACAACAGCCCTTGGAGACCTTGGCCCCACGGTGCACCTCTTGCTTTGAATAATTAGGTAAAATAGAATTGTAACAGATGCATACTACATCCATTATTGTACATAGAACAATAGAAGGGATTGTGAAAGTTCTAGATTGTTATACAACTATGTAGACGTAAGAATGACAAGTTCTAGAAAAGTAATATTTTTTGATCATTTAGTTATCGATATAGTACTCACGTGAAATCTTGAGAAAATTAGAATACCGAATTATTTCAATAACATCCATTGAGGATTGTCCCCTACAAACTCCCAAAAAGATAAGGGAAATAAAGATAAAAAGATAGCCGAGAGATGCTTAATTAACTTTTCCCCATAAACCCGAGATACTTTTTGAAGACTATTGTCAGGCACTAAGGGTCCATTTAAGTTTGATGAAAGTTTTTATGCAGATTATGCATTGTCTACTCTACTGCAATTTCACTAGGGATTCACTTTGTCCTTCTTCAATCTCTTTAGTGGTTTTTTTATTGTTGTTTGGATTGTCAAACTAATGGCATTCATGTTTTCTCAGCTCCTCTTCATCAGATGCAGCAGTATTATAGGCTTGGTGTCCTTGATAACTGCTCTGGAAAATGGAATGCTCTTGTTGATTGCTTAACTCTGAAAACAAAATGAACTTCTGTAGTGGAGGTAAGTCCGTAAACCTAAATTACTAGTAGGAATGCTAGTAACAACCTCAGTACATGGATTCTAAAATCACTGTTCACATAGATTAAGGCCTGAAGCTGTGTTTTGATTAAGGCCCGGTCCATAACTGCTTGCTTGCACGCGGCCAATTTACTGTTAGAGAATAAAATGTAAATGTGTATGTGTCGCAATTTAAGAACTTTATCATAATTGAAAAATAAATTATTCATTAAATTATACACATTTTTTTGGAACTAGCATTAGCGAGTGAGAGAGAGAGAGAGAGAGAGAGAGAGAGAAAGAGAGAGAGAGAGAGAGAGGGAGAGGAGAGATGATTTCAAAGAAGGAAGAAGACGCATCAGTTTCTCGGCGCTTATGTAACAACCCTCACTTTGATTTAGTCATACTTGCATACATTCATATATGATCTTGTCTTGTCGTGATTATGAATCTTGTTATCTTGCTTTGCCTTGCTTCGTCATGTGTTACTTGCTTGATCTTGTACCTTGCTTGGTGTGTAGTCGAGGTTGGCTTAGCCTAATTCGCCTTGAACCTTTGCACTTAGAACCGTGGTGGAACCACTTGGTTGACCTCCATCTTCACTTCGGCATTTTGCCGAGATGTCACTCTTTGGGCCAAGGCCGAGATGTTTGTATTTGTGATTCTTGTCCTTCGGCAGGTATGGCCTAGACCGAGGTGTGGCACACCCAGGCCAAGGTGTGGCACAGCTTAGTCAAGTGTCGTCCTCCTTAGCCGATGTCTTTGTTATCTTGTTGCCGAAGCTTTGTCTTTAGCCGATGTCATTACTTGCCGATGTGTCTTGCCATCAAGCTTGTTGAATACGCTTTGTCAGAGACTTGTCTTATCCATCAGTCACCTTTTTGAGTTGAACCAACCCGGTGATGCCACGTGTCCGAGCTGAAGGTTTAGACAGCTGGCAGACTTAGAAACAAATCATTTTTGTCTCAAAGCTTTGTTTTTAGAGAGAGAAGCTCTAGAAGGAGAAGGAAAAGAGTTCTAGAGAGAGAGGTGGAGTTCCGAGCTTGATCTTGGAAGATCGAACCGTTGGATTTAAGTTTTGAGGTTAGATTCTTGCTCTACTCTGTTTGTTCTCATTAATTACCGAGCTGCATTGCATGATCGCGTTTGTTCTGCATGACATGCGTTGATTTGAAGTTGGTTTTTAAAGAGAAAATGATGTTTAAGTATTCTTGAAGAAAAACCTTGTTTTGATCCGAAAGTTTGAGGCAAGAATCATGTTTTCGTGTTTGTTCTTGCATGGTCTTCTTGTACGGGTACCCAGGTCCATGTTTTTGAACTCTTGGCATGGAATCTTAGTTTTGAATAAACGAGTTATGATTTTAGCATGCATGTTCTTGATGTTCTTGGTAATCTTGTTCCTTGTAATCTTTAGAAGGGAAACCCAGGTTTTCCCGACCCTGTTTTGAGTGTGGCCATCAGGACCGCACCTCGGCTAGACCTGGATGGTACCCAGTGTGCTCCACGAGATGGAAATCAGTGTTTTGACTCTCTGTATGTCTCGCTTTGTTATTGGTTTGGACTCGGTGGAAGTGCCGAGATCATTACATGTATGTAAAGCTTGTTTTGAGAATGTGATTTGCCATGTGATTTGTCAGGACTTTGATCTTTGCTTGAGTCGACACCTGAAGAGCTAGGTGAGTGGTGCTTTTAATAAAGCTATGTTCTACTGTTTTGATAAACCTTGTCTTGCTTTTTTTTGACGAAAGTATTTGTTAAGCATGAATAATTAGCCTATTCCGACGTATCAAGTGTAAACTTTGTTTTGATGTTATCTTGAAAAGTCCCTTGGCTGGAGGACTATAAACTTTCGCAGCACTAAGTGTAAAAGTCCCTTGGCTGAAAGACTCTAAACTTTCGCAGCACTGAGTATAAAAGGATACGGTCCTTCCTTGGAACCTAAGTCCCTTGGCTGGAGGACTCTAAACTTTCACAGCACCATCCGTCAAAAAGGGCTACGGGCCTAAGTGACACTAGTCTCTTGCATTAAAAGGATACGGTCCTTTCTTGAAAAAGCCATTGTGTTAAAGAGGGCTACGGGCCTAAGTAACACAAGTCCCCCGTGCTGGAGGACTCTAAACTTTCGCAGCACCATTTTGTCTAAATCGATTACGGATCGTACAAATCTTGGTTTTTGCCACTAATGGGCTATTACACGTACTGGTTGTTTGGAAAGCTTTTGGGCCATGCTTGCCGATGTCATGAGTATCCCTTGAACTCGTAAGATTTGATAGATGAATACGGTTCATCCCTTGTTTTGGTAAAGTTTTGTTGTGTTTTGCTTTGGAAGATCTCGGCTAGTATTCGTATGGTTTTGGCATGCTTGTTTTGTACAGATTTTGGCTATATCCATGCAAAACCTTTATTACTAGTATCATTCACTGAGTTTCCATACTCACCCTCTATATATATATGTAGGTGATGAGCAGGACGGCGGCGACGCCTAGATATGTTTACCAGCTCGTTTTGGATTCTTGATTCACGTCGGCTTTGTTTGCATTCTTGTCGGCAACATTGTTTTACGCCGACACCTAGTGTTTATGTCGGCTTTTGTATTTACGTCGGCAGATCTTGAAAATCATGCTTCTTGGCTTGTATTCCTTGTATTTTGTACATGTCGGCTTAGAAGCCGTTTGATCAAGATGTGAATTGTATTTTGTTATTTTTGGACTGGTTGTAAGATCATAGTGTATATGTCTACTCATTTGATTTACGCACAGCTCTTATGGACCACTTGTATTTTGACTTATTGCTTCCGCATTTGTAAGCCCCCTATGTGTACTCTGTTGTGTGTGGATTTTAGACAAGTTGGCCTTCGGTAATCACGGGTTACTGGCCATCACGGCACCATCCTACTAGGGGCGGGTTGGGGTCGTGACAGCTTATCCTGCACCACTTGCTTTGATGCTCTCTGGTTTTGCTATTGTACGCCTTCCTTATATCTCTCTTTCAATTTGAGTTCCTTTTATTGTTTTCTACATGTACCTGGTAATCAATATTTTTCTATCCGATAGATATCCAAAACGAAAATAATTTCAAAAAGCTTATCTTCATTTTAATCTTAAAGATTTGTTTTTTTATATTAATTTTTCAATTTCACTGTATTGTAAATCATTCTACTCGATATGCAAAATGATGATTAGGGTTTTGGCATACATTTGTTTGTTCATGATTTAAAGTTAATTTTTTTTTCTTCAATTTTACTGTAACTATTAACATGAATTGAATTAATTTGCATGAAATAAATATTAGAAACTTGAATTCACTACTACTATAACCTGCTTCTCTTGAACAAAATTATGCCCTAATATACAGAACCAACTATGGGATATGCATTTGGAACAATTTGAGTGAAACAATTATTAGTTTTTGCTTTTGAAATGCTTGGTTCTCAAAAAATTGTTTTTTTTGGCCTGGATTTTATACGTACTCAATCAAATTTTTATTTGTCAATGGTTGCGCTGCACAAATATTGCTTTTATGTACTCATCATAATTAGAGTTACGAATACTCCTAATGACAAGTTTTCCCCTGCTTTTTGGCTTCTAATTTACTCTTACGACCATTTTAGCTCCAAATATTCAATTCAGTCGTTGAACAACAATGGTATTAATTGATTGATTAGAGCAATAGTTTGTACAACATTACTGGAAATTGTAAATATAAAAAAATGCAAAATAAAACGGGACTCATCATTGCCAAGTAGCCATGAAGGTCTAAACAAGTTGGATAAAGCAATAACAGCCCTTGGAGACCTTAGCCCTTCGGTGCACCTCTTGCTTTGAATAATTAGGTGAAAGAGAATTGTAACAAGTGCTTCCTAGATCCATTATTTTACATAGAACAACAGAAGGGATTGTGGAAGTTCTCGATTGTTATACAACTATGTAGACCTAAGAATGACAAGTTCTACAAAAGTAATATTTTTTGATCATTTAGTTATCGATATAGTACTCACGTGAAATCTTGAGAAAATTAGAATACCGAATTATTTCAATAACATCCATTGAGGATTGTCCCCTACAAACTCCCAGAAAGATAAAGGAAATAAAGATAAAAAGATAGCCGAGAGATGCTTAATTAACTTTTTCCCATAAATCCGAGATACTCTGGGAAGACTATTGTCAGGCACTAAGGGTCCATTTAAGTTTGATGACAGTTTTATGCAGATTATGCATTGTCTACTCTACTGCAATTTCACTAGGCATTCACTTTGTCCTTCTTCAATCTCTTTAGTGATTTTTTGTTGTTGTTTGGATTGGCAAACTAATGGCATTCATGTTTTCTCAGCTCCTCATCATCAGATGCAGCAGTATTATAGGCTTGGTGTCCTTGATAACTGCTTCGAAAAATGGAATGCTCTTGTTGATTGCTTAACTCTGAAAACAAAACGAACTTCTATAGTGGAGGTATGTCCTTAAACCTAAATTACTAGTAGGAATGCTAGTAACAACCTCAGTACATGGATTCTAAAATCACTGTTCGCATAGATTAAGGCCTGAAGCTGTGTTTTGATTAAGGCTCGGTCCATCCCTGCTTGCTTGCACGCGGCCAATTTACTGTGAGAGAGTAAAATGTAAATGTGTATGTGTCGCAATTTAAGAACTTTATCATAATTTAAAAATAAATTATTCATTAAATTATACACATTTTTTTGGAACTAGCATTAGCGAGTGAGAGAGAGAGAGTGTGTGTGAGAGAGGGGGGAAGAGATGATTTCAGAGAAGGAAGAAGACGCATCAGTTCCTCGGCGCTTATCCTGCACCACTTGCTTTGATGCTCTCTGGTTTTGCTATTGTACGCCTTCCTTATATCTCTTTTTCAATTTGAGTTGCTTTTATTGTTTTTTACATGTACCTAGTAATCAATATTTTTCTATCCGATTGATCTCCAAAACAAAAATAAATTCAAAAAGCTTATCTTCATTTTAATCTTAAAGATGTGTTTTTTTATATTAATTTTTCAATTTCACTGTATTGTAAATCATTCTACTCGATATGCAAAATGATGATTAGGGTTTTGGCATACATTTGTTTGTTCATGATTTAAAGTTAATTTTTTTTCTTCAATTTTACTGTAACTATTAACGTGAATTGAATTCATTTACATGAAAGAAACATTAGAAACTTGAATTCACTGCTACTATATCCTGCTTCTCTTGAACAAAATTATGCCCTAATATATAGAACCAACTATGGGACATACATTTGGAACAATTTGAGTGAAACAATTATTAGTTTTTGCTTTTGAAATGCTTGGTTCTCACAAAATTGATTTTTTTGGCCTGGATTTGATACGTACCCGATCAAATTTTTATTTGTCAATGGTTGCGGTGCACAAATATTGGTTTTATGTACTCATCATAATTAGAGTTACAAATACTCCTAATGACAAGTTCTCCTCTGCGTTTTGGTTTCTAATTTACTATTACGACCATTTTAGCTCCAAATATTCAATTCAGTCATTGAACAACAATGGTATTAATTGATTGATTAGAGAAATAGTTTATACAACATTATTGGAAATTGTAAATATAAAACAATTCAAAATAAACGGGACTCATCGTTGCCAAGTAGCCATGAAGGTCTAAACAAGTTGGATAAAGCAACAACAGCCCTTGGAGACCTTGGCCCCTCGGTGCACCTCTTGCTTTGAATAATTAGGTGAAAGAGAATTGTAACAAATGCTTCCTAGATCCATTATTGTACATAGAACAACAGAAAGGATTGTGGAAGTTCTAGATTGTTATAGAACTATGTAGACCTAAGATTGACAAGTTCTACAAAAGTAATATTTTTTGATCATTTAGTTATCGATATAGTACTCACGTGAAATCTTGAGAAAATTAGAATACCGAATTATTTCAATAACATCCATTGAGGATTGTCCCCTAAAAACTCCCAGAAAGATAAGGGAAATAAAGATAAAAAGATAGCCGAGAGATGCTTAATTAACTTTTCCCCATAAACCCGAGATACTCTGGGAAGACTATTGTCAGGCACTAAGGGTCTATTTAAGTTTGATGACAGCTTTATGCAGATTATGCATTGTCTACTCTACTGCAATTTCACTAGGCATTCACTTTGTTCTTCTTCAATCTCTTTAGTGGTTTTTTGTTGTTGTTTGGATTGTCAAACTAATGGCATTCATGTTTTCTCAGCTCCTCTTCATCAGATGCAGCAGTATTATAGGCTTGGTGTCCTTGATAACTGCTCCAGAAAATGGAATGCTATTGTTGATTGCTTAACTCTGAAAACAAAACGAACTTCTGTAGTGGAGGTATGTCCTTAAACCTAAATTACTAGTAGGAATGCTAGTAACAACCTCAATACATGGATTCTAAAATCACTGTTCGCATAGATTAAGGCCTGAAGCTGTGTTTTGATTAAGGCCCAGTCCATCCCTACTTGCTTGTACGCGGCCAATTTACTGTTAGAGAATAAAATGTAAATGTGTATGTGTTGCAATTTAAGAACTTTATCATAATTTAAAAATAAATTATTCATTAAATTATACACATTTTTTTGGAACTAGCATTAGCGAGTGAGAGAAAAAGAGAGAGAGAGAGAGAGTGGGACAGATGATTTCAGAGAAAGAAGAAGACACATTAGTTCCTCAGCGCTTATCCTGCACCACTTGGTTTGATGCTCTCTGGTTTTGCTATTGTACGCCTTCCTTATATCTCTCTTTCAATTTGAGTTCCTTTTATTGTTTTCTACATGTACCTGGTAATCAATATTTTTTCTATCCGATTGATCTCCAAAACGAAAATAATTTCAAAAAGTTTATCTTCATTTTAATCTTAAAGATGTGTTTTTTTATATTAATTTTTCAATTTCACTGTATTGTAAATCATTCTACTCGATATGCAAAATGATGATTAGGATTTTGGCATACATTTGTTTGTTCATGATTTAAAGTTAAATTTTTTTTTTTTATTTCAATTTTACTGTAACTATTAACATGAATTGAATTCATTTGCATGAAAGAAACATTAGAAACTTGAATTCACTGCTACTATAACCTGCTTCTCTTGAACAAAATTATGCCCTAATATACAGAACCAACTATGGGACATACATTTGGAGCAATTTGAGTGAAACAATTATTAGTTTTCCTTTTGAAATGCTTGGTTCTCAAAAAATTGATTTTTTTGGCCTGGATTTGGTACGTACTCGATCAAATTTTTATTTGTTAATGGTTGCGGTGCACAAATACTGCTTTTTTGTACTCATCATAATTAGAGTTACAAATACTCCTAATGACAAGTTATCCCCTGCTTTTTGGCTTCTAATTTACTCTTACGACCATTTTAGCTCCAAATAGTCAATTCAGTTGTTGAACAACAATGGTATTAATTGATTGATTAGAGCAATAGTTTATACAACATTATTGAAAATTGTAAATATAAAAAAATGCAAAATAAAACGGGACTCATCATTGCCAAGTAGCCATGAAGGTCTAAACAAGTTGGATAAAGTAACAACAACGCTTGGAGACCTTGGCCCCTTGGTGCACCTCTGCCATTGGTTTGTTCAATGTTGAAAACTGTTGCAATGTTCTACAATAGTACTCTGAAACCTCCACCTGGGTTGGTCTCTCATCAGTATTTGTTTCTTGTTTTTCTCCCTCTGTTGGTCTCTCACCATCTGGAGGTTTGAGCTTCTTCTAGCTCTTAGCTCCTCTTTATTGATGTTTCCATTGTACCTTGTACGTGCTTCATCAATAAAGTTTTCTTTGCCGATCAAAAAAAAAATATATATATATAGACCTAAGAATGACAAGTTCTACAAAATTAATATTTTTTGATCATTTAGTTATCGATATAGTACTCACATGAAATCTTAAGAAAATTAGAATACCGAATTATTTCAATAACATCCATTAAGGATTGTCCCCTACAAACTCCCAGAAAGATAAGGGAAATAAAGATAAGAAGATAGCTGAGAGATGCTTAATTAACTTTTCCCCATAAACCCGAGATACTCTTTGAAGACTATTGTCAGGCACTAAGGGTCCATTTAAGTTTGATGACAGTTTTATGCAGATTATGCATTGTCTACTTTACTGCAATTTCACTAGGCACTAAGGGTCCTTCTTCAATCTCTGTAGTGATTTTTTGTTGTTGTTTGGATTGGCAAACTAATGGCATTCATGTTTTCTCAGCTCCTCTTCATCAGATGCAACAGTATTATAGGCTTGGTGTCCTTGATAACTGCTCCAGAAAATGGAATGCTCTTGTTGATTGTTTAACTTTGAAAACAAAATGAACTTTTGTATTGGAGGTATGTCCTTAAACCCAAATTACTAGTAGGAATGCTAGTAACAACCTCAGTACATGGATTCTAAAATCACTGTTGCATAGATTAAGGCCTGAAGTTGTGTTTTGGTTTTTACTTATACTTTGGGATAATTGATGGTCCACTGTCAGATACCTTCTTGATGAACTATTACATGTTCTGCCGGTCTAAATTCAAAGCTGCTATGATCTTTTATTTACTTTTTTCTTTAAAAGAACATTTTTTTAAATATATGTCTACTTTGTTCATATTTTTTTAAAAAATAAATTTTTTGATAGAGATAAGATTCAAACCCCCAACTGGACAACTCCCTCTCATATGCCATGTTAGTGTCACCCTTCCCCCACAACAACGAAATTCTTGTATGTGATACTAGAGTAATAGATTACAAATCCTGATTATGATCACTTCCTATAACAGTATAGGGTGACCATGATTATTAATTTATTATTAACTAAAGTCTGCTTGGACATTTTTTGCCCTGTTCTGCTGTAAACACCAAATTAAATGAAATTTCTTGCATACTGTAGGATGTAAGATCCTCTTTATCAAGTGCAAAAAATGGCTTTATTTTGGTTGATCCAATTTTGGTTTTCTACACAGTCGTAAGAAAAAGAAAAGGGGAGATAAATAAAAACCTTTGCAAATAGTTATTTGCTTAAGGTGATTCCAATTTGAACAACCTACAAGAGTGAACGTCAAACCACAATTTTGCTATTTCCGAGTTAAGAATCAAGGTAACTATGTGCTTTTTTTAACAATATTATATATATTGATATCATGTGAGTGGAGCCGTTATTGTTGCTGACAAAATATTTTTCACCGTAATAAGTGTTGTAACAATTCAGTTCTTGATTTTTAGTATTCAAGCTCTCAGCTCATTTTTTCAGTGTTTCTGCCCCTTGGATGTGTGTGTTCATACTTGCACATGTGAAATTGTGATTACTACTATCCTCCTGGATGTGCATAGAAATACTGACTTGTAAATAAGAATCTAGTAGGCAGTGGCATGGCCAACTTGTGTCCCCGCTTGTCCGAAGCATGTAGATGTCCAACACGTTGCGGACACGGCTACGATGACTAATATGAAGTATCTGTGCTATGCTTCATAGGTACTGCCCTAATCAGTAATTGGGACTGATGTTTGGATTCTTGGCTTCTTGTAGCGGAGATAAAAGAAGTTGATGCAGGCAATTTTTTCTCAAGTAATGTCAATGTATTCATTAGGAAGGGGAATTTGGAGATAGATAACTTTTAACAAGGCAGAAGTTTGGAGAATCTTCTGACTTCTGCCTGACGTCTGTACTGAAGTTGTTGAGCACTTGTTCTTGTCTGTTTAGAAGCTGGAATTACCATTACTCGTAATATTTTTTCTAGTATAATATACTTGTATTTCTTCATCATAGCTTGAGATCATGCCCACATTTTAGGTTGTGATGGAGGGAGACAATTATGCCTTTAAAATTCAAGCTATGTCATGCATGGTTTTGAATGTCGTCCCCCAACTGTGTTGGGTTAGGTTGTGATGGAGGGAGACAATTATGCCTTTAAAATTCAAGCTATGTCATGCATGGTTTTGAATATCGTCCCCCAACTGTGTTGGGTGATGCGTATCAAGTTTTTGTCTTGATAAAAAATAATGCCCAATTAGTATAACATGAATGTATGTTTGGGAGGAGAAAGATTGCGTATACACCATAGTATATTGGTTGGAATTGAAAATCACTTGCGTATTGGCCGGTTCCCAATATGTATTGGTTCACAGTCGATTCATAGCTGATTTGCAGTCAATACTGTCGGTTCATGGTCAATTCATAGTCAATATGGCAGGTTCGTAGCCAATTCAACTCAAATATTTTTGAGGTGGGTGATTTTAAAAAATTCACGACCACAACACCCAATTCTCAATACATATCAGTCGATACACCCAATACTGTTACATATTCTGATACTGCTATTTGAAACCATGATGTCATGTGCAATTTTCTGTGTTCTGCTGCAAATAACAAGCTGAGCGCCTCATAATGCAGGAAATCCTGGAAACTCGAGAAAAAGCGAAGCCTCACATCTGGTCTTTTCGGACACCAGAAGAAGCGGCATCCCATTGGAAAGAACTTTTTGGAAATTTAGACGAAGTGGAATGACTTCTTCTCTATCTTCTATTTTCATCTTTGTTACTCTTTTCAAATGTCTAGCAATGACAAGAATAAGAACATATGAGAAACCAGGTTTAGAGAGCTTTTGATCTGTAATCTTATCAACAGGTTTAAATGGTTACATGAGAAGTTTTTCTTGAGCAAGAGTAAGCATGACTAACAAATTTTACGTTATTTGACATACTTGAATTTTCCTTAATTATATTATTTGTGTTGAATATTAAAATTTAATTATGAATAAGAACAAGTTATAGATTTTGTTTTGATAGTCTATATAGCATTTTTGTTTGACAAATGCCCCACCTGAATTGAAACAAGCGACCTATGAGAACAATTCTGATACTGTCTCATTTCTCATGTTATTATTAAAATTTGCAACAATTAATATAAAAGAGTTATGTTAGGACTTTAAATAATTTATTAAATTTTTTACTAAATCTCTTATATGGGTGTGGGAATTACACACATGTGGAGTTGTGTAGATTCTACACCCATGTAAGAGGTTCAATAAAAAATTTGGTACATTATTTAGGTTTCATAGCATTTTTCAATATAAAAAATTTAATCTAGTAATGTGCCATCTATTGTGACAAATTTGGCATGTTTTACTAAATTTTTAGCAAGTTGAACGCTTAATCATTAACTTTATAAAATTTACTCTTGAATTTACATAAACGTCATGTCATGTCATGTATTTTTTATTTTATTTTATAGAAATTCAAAACAAAATAATTTGGGTAAATTACACATACTTTTCTAAAATTTTGATAATTACAGAGACCTTCTCTATGATTTCAATAATTAAACTAATCTCTTTTACTTTTAAAATTATTATCAAGATTTCTCCATTAATAGGCTATTTGACAGAATATGCTAATGTTATGTTGATGTCATACCAAAAATGACGAAATTATCCATTAATTACTTTATCTATTCGAATAAAAAATTTCATTCACCTCTCTTGAGGTTTTGCATATATATTATCAAAATTTCACACATATTTTACCATTATTTAATAAAATTCTTAAATTTCATACAATATTAAATAAAATCTTGAAATTGTTAAGACATTATTAAATCATTTAACCAAAAAAAAAAAAAAAAACTAAATTTTTATTGATAAAATACTTAAAAATAAATAATCTCTCTAAAATTAATGTTAGATAACATCCCAATAGTTTAATATAAGGCTTATTCCACACCACACAAATAACTTAAAATTTATTATTTTAAGTAATTCATTTATTATTTATTTTTTTTAAAGTTAAAATACATAGATTAATTTTTTTCTTGACAATTTGCATCACTTATTTATTCATATGTAAAAAAATTACTATTTTATCTTTTCTTAATTATATATTATACTCAAATTTTAATTTTTATCTTTGAGTCATTAAACTTCTAGTTGATAATATTTAAAAAAACGAAGGTTAATATTTCTTACATGATTACAAAAAATAAAAAATAAAAATACAAGTAAAAAAATTTAATCGCCTCACAATAAATTAAAATTAGTTAATTGGCAGCGAAAGATTAAGAAATCATTTAAGAATAAACAATTCAAACAATTTATCATTTCTTACGCCTAAAATTAAAATTAATCTTTACTTGAATGGAGAAATTATTTGAGAATAATAAAATACTAAGTTAATTTGTTATGTATGATACTTAAATTATATTTCTCCATCTTTATCTATCTTATTTAAACCATTTTTATTAACTTAAATCTTAAAATTTATTTCTCACATTCATTAATGGTAGAATTTTTATTTTATTTTTGTTTACAAAAGTTCAAACACTTGTCATGGAAAAAAATAGAGTCAAGAAATTACATTTATATTTTTAAAAAAATTATGAAAAATAAATAATAGTTTCATATATATTTAATAGGTAAATTAAATTAAATTAATATATTTTTTATTTAGAATTTTTTTTTATTTTGTTGTGTGTTTAAATTAGTATTAGAGTCGCGATTTCTCGGTTTTGCCAATAAAATTTATGAGTGTTAAATATACGGAAAAAGTAAAATTAGATAATTTAAATAATAACACTTAGCTATAAATAATAATGGAACAAAATAAATGTGAGAAATTAAAAAATAAAGTAAAAATTTAGCCACTAATGAAGGTGAGAAATTAATTTTAAGATTTAATTTAATAAAAATATTTTAAATGAGAAAAATAAAGATGGAGAAATATATTTTAGGGAGAAGCACCAATAAATCCCAAATTATTAACTTATACACTGATTAGTCCTGGGTTTTTTCTGTTGAACCAATAGGTCCTAATGTTTGGCTAATGTCAACGTTATCCTCAATAATTTTTGTTTAAAAGTTTTATTTGGGGCGAAAATGGGTAATTAGCATTGGGTAAATTACTGATTTAGACATTGAGCGCACTATAGGCGTTTTTACCTTTTTCCCTCGTTTTCCATTGAATGTTCTAGTCTGTGTAAGGAAACATCGACGGTTGACATTCCCAAACATGAAACATTGCCATTCCTAATGTTTGAAACTGAAATTAGGGATTCGAGTATATCCAAATTTGATCTCGACGTTATAACATTGTTGATGCGAAAACCCTAAACAAAAAACTTGAGGAGGGTAGTGTTATAAAGGTTGTTGCGTCACCCACCTCGGCAATGCAATGTCAAAGGAAGGTAGGTCGCAGATTTGATTATAGGGAAGGAGGAACGTGTTTTACATACATCACTTCAATTCCAAGCGCTGGCCGATCCACTGACGATGACAATGCAGGGCGAAGGTGTGTTTTCATTTTTCATTTTGTGATTTCGAAGTTCATGTACGATTATGGGTTGCCAAATGTGCGAAGGTGTGTTAATTGTTGAATGTATCATGTTTGACTGATGTAACCCTAATTTTTTGGATTAGGGCGTATGTCTCACACATGTTATGATAACAGATTACATAGTAGTGTGGATGTTTGAACCTGGAAACTGTGTGGTGGTGGTCTGGGGAGTTAAAAATTTTGATTTGTACATGTAACAAGGAAGGGTTATGATGTAATTGAAAATGGTAGTCGTGTATGGTATGATGAACACCAGTACTGTTGATGTTACGTAATAAGTTCATTGTTTGTTTTGTTCACACATTTGCGAAATGGTTAGGAAATTGTGGGAAATTCCTTCGTTAATATGTAATTGGAAATCTTGATTTTTAATTTCAAATCTGATGTTTGAATTCTGATGTTTAGATGCATCTGATGTTTGAGACGTATAAACACCTCCCATGAACTAAGGGTAATGTATTTAGCATTTTGGGTTGGTGTTACATTGGATTAAGGAATCTGATGTTTAAATGACTCTGATTTTTTGGTGTTTATGTTTAAATGAGTCAGATGTGAATTTTTTTGAAATCTGATGTTTAAATGACACAGTGCGAAATCGAAATCGAAATCGAATTGATTATTCCGATTGTAGATAAGCCTATGGGAAATAAATGTTTAAATGGAAATCAGGTCAACATTTATTTGATGTCAGGTCAAACCAAACATAGATGCATGCTGAAGGTTAGTTACGTTATTCAATTTGAAAGATTAAAGGCTTGTTAATTTTGTGTGTACAATTTCTGGGTTGCCAAATTTGTGATTGTTTGTTATTTGTTTGACGTATACGATTTCGATGATGTTTACCACATTAATTGAAACTCATGTAGTAGTCATGGATGGTACGAGGAAGGAAATTCACATGATGTCAGTTAACCTTGTTAGTTATTTTTTAGGCATTGCCTGGAATGGTAATGCATTTTTAGGATTAGTCTAACGTTAATACGATTCTGGTATGTGTGTAGCATTGGGTTAAACAGATATGTGTCTAACACACAATTAAACTTTGATATGTGTGTAACATTTGTTGAACTGTGATATGTGTGTCACATTTGTTACACAGATTGAGTTATAGTGTCAATTTGTTTCAGTTATGTTAATTACAATGGCCAATTTGTTTTCTGCATTAATGTTTTGTCCTGATTGTTGCAGTGAATGCTTGACAATGTACCCCTCGTAAGGCAAGTGGTATATGCACGCGAGGTTCCTCGCTAAAAGAATGGACATCAACACGACTTGCAGTCAGAAAACAATCGAAGCTACCATTCAAGTGTACGAAAGCACAATCAAATGTGGGAAGCAAGACACATATCGACACAACGAAGTTTATGTACCGTTCAAACATTGCTGGTGTAATCAAGACAATTCTTGAGGTGAACTTGGATGAGAGACACATCCGGCAGCTGAAAAGAACACCATTTTAGCTGATGATTGAATCTATTCGGACACACAAATTGGAAGCAAATACATTCAAGAAGTGTGATGAAACCGTATACCGAATCATCCAAACATATAATCCAAGAAACGAAAAATTTTACGTTGGAAGGCATGGGTTGGCGCTTCGAAACAGCGACATCCGGCTGATTTTTGGGATCCAATGTGGCAAGGACAAGTTGGATGTATCGTCATCACCGAAACCTACATCAGATTTCATGCAACGGAAGTGCCCAACCATCGGACGAATATCGTGCAAGCTCGTAAAGGATTTGCTGTTTGACGCGTTGAAGGGAAGAACTAAACGTGACGAGGAGGACATAGCGAAGCTTCTATGTCCCTACATTTGTGGTAAGCTGTTTTTTGCAACTACAGGAGAATCAATTGGTTGGTCTCTCGTCCGTGTGATTGACAGGATGGATACGTTGCGAAACTATGACTGGACAGCAACTGTACGCAACACTCTCATTAATTCCCTCAACGATTTCCACATCAGGCCTGAGAAGGTCACCGGTTGTGTTATTGCGCTTTTGGTATGTTAATTACACATCCCGTGTTCATATTTGACCTTGTGCTGACATCAGTTGTCCAATCAATGATTGTCTTTCATAATACAATTAATCTTGCATATTATTTTGTGTTGTAGTTTATGATTTGTGAACACACAAATCTCATAGAACTAGAGCGCGAAGCTGCCTTCCCAAGATTTTGTAAGTGGAACATGGGATCGCTCATATGTAATATCAAAGGGCTGGACTTGACATCAGCAGAATCACTGCAGGTAAAAATTGAAAATGTTATTGTCCTGTTGTTGGCTACATATTTTGTAAAAGACAGTTACGATTCGACACGTGGCAGAATAAGGGTAATATAGGAAGACTATTCAAGCCTTCGATCCTGATCGTACACGTGGCAGTTAATATTGGTTCTCACAAGATCTGAGTAGCTTTGGATCAATAACGAGATGCAAGGTGACGTGGCTTCAACGGTTACCCATATTCAAATTCAAATATAGGAGGGAAGCCTAACTGTAAGTAATGGCGTGGTGGAACTACTTATAAAGCAGCATGATCAGCGATCATAGAGGAGCAGTTCGACGGTTTGAAGTGCAGTTCGAAGGTCATCCTTGATAAGTATAAATAGTAGGGAAGCCCCCAGAAAAAGCCCCAGACTCAGATCCAACAAACCAGTCATTTATTTCATATTTTCCTTTTCAGTTTTACATTTCCAGTCTTTACATTTCCTGCACTTTAAATACTTGTTCTTTACATTCCTGCACTTTAAATTCCTGCACTGTACTTCGTTCATAGGAGTAGTTCCAAGTAGATCGTCACTGTAAACCTCTACGAGGTTGAGTTTGGATCATTGTAAGTTTTCATTTTAATGAAATATTTCAGTTGTTCGTCATTTCACTGTTATTTTGCTTAATTTCTCCTAAGTCAAGCCACCAGTAAAAGTCCTCTTCATTGAGGTTGAAAGAACTAAAACACAATCGTCTAATAATTGGTTGGCAATTATAATTTCTGTAAGGACTGATTGATCCTTCTTTGCGCCTCGCATTTACAAAAATACCCTTTGAAAGCCAAAAAGCCAACATATATTTTTGGCACGCCCAGTGGGACTTGTTAAAATGGCTAGACGAAGACGACAAGGAGAAAATGAACGCTTGGAAGAAGGCATAGAATGAGAGGCAGAAATACCTAATCCGGAGGATAATGTGGTAACACATCCTATGGAAACTGCCATATTAGTCGTAACCTATGGTCGAAGCAGACAAGATTGAGACAAGAACCATATGTTCATAATATTGGACGAAACCAAGGAATTGGACCATCCACTGTTCCATCTACTCAGCCAACCAATCCATGGGATGGCCTAGTAGATGCTATGTGACAACAATTAATGAACACAATGGAAATGTGGGCAACATCCTTTTTGGATCGAATGAATAACCACCAACCAACAAACACAAGACACACAGATGAAGTTTTTAATGTCCCTCAGCAAAGATTGGCTAGAGACAAACAGCCTATGCAAGTTAATGGACATTCTAATGGTCAAACTAGTAATCAGAACTATGAAAGACCATCACCTCAGTCTTGGTATGAACCCATTTCGAGGCCTATAGCAGGCCAAAATGCCTCAGTACTTAACAATGAAGCCACACAAGTTAGTGGATATGGTCAAGTACAAGAAACTGGCATAAGAATGGTTACAAATCCTATGTTCGAAGCCATACCTGGCACTAGGGGGTATAATAATCCCTTATTTGAATTTATACCCGGGGGGTTGGAAGGTTGGCCTGCAAATGGAAGGGACACAACACCTGTTCCAGCACCTTTCGCAGGTCCTTTCGCAGGACAGACTCAAAGGGGTTACCCACACCCCCAACAGCAACCTACACCACAGGGGCAACCAGTCCCAAATGTACCACCTTATGAACCAAGAGGACCGCGAGCACAAGTTTGTCCGCCAAACCCTGTGTTTGTCCCTCCAGTAGTGGTTCAGCAGGCACAAAATATGGTCCCTAGGGACCAAATTGCTGATATTGTTAGGGAGATGTGTGGACCAATGGCTCGGGGGGTCCAGACTCCTGTATACAGAAAACCATACCCAGAATGGGTGAATAGGGTACATGAATACCCAAGGGGATTTAGAATACCAGATTTTACCCTTTTCTATGGAAGTGGGAATCAATTAACAGCAGAGCATATTGCTAGGTTTGTCGTTCAATGCGGTAAATTTACTAATCATGACTATATGAAACTAAGATTATTCACAAATTCTCTAACTGGGGGAGTATTTGTATGGTACATCAACCTTACACCTGGCTCTATTCAAACTTGGCAACAAATGGAAGAGGCATTTCATGCCCAATTCTTCCAATCGGAGCCAGAGGTTTCTATGGCACACTTGGCAAGATTTAGTCAAAGGCCTGAAGAAAAGGCTACTCAGTTTATTGCCAGATTTAAAAGGGCTCGAAATAAATGTAGAGTCATCCTACCAGAGCCAGAATTCGTAAGATTGGCTCAAAACGGTTTAGAGTTCAGGCTTCGAAAGAAGTTTGACTCAACTGAATTCAGAGATTTAGTCGAACTAACCTATAAGGTGTCTCGATATAAAGCATTACTAGAGGAAGAACAAGATCGAAATAATGCCTCGTACAAGACATATTATAGAGATCCAAATTATGAGATCGATGCAGCAGAGATTGTGGGCAAAGAACACATGTCTGTGAAGCATTAATTCATAAGGATACAACAATTGACCAAGGCGGTTAAAAAGAAAGACTTTCACAGAAAGTACTCTTTCGATTTAACAAAAGCGGATGACATTTTTGATCATTTGCTTGCAGCCAATTTCCTTAAGTTACCAAAAGGAGTAAAACTGCCATCTTCAGATGAACTTAAGGGAAAAGTATATTGTAAATGGCATAACTCTTGGTCTCACTCGACTAAAAACTGCATTGTTTTTCGAGACAAGATCCAAGAGCAAATTTGGAAAGGAAGTTTGAAATTCTCAGCCAAAACAGAAAAGGCCATGGGGATTGACAGTAATCTGTTTCCAGAAGTTGGCGAAAGCACAGCTAATGCGGTTATACCAAACTTCCGGAATCTATCTCTGCAGGAGTTGGAAGAGGTCAATGTATATATGCATATTGCCAACTAGACAACTACCAAGAAAGACACTAGAAACCCACCAGCTATTGGACAAGGTTTCTCACACCAGAGGGAACACTCTGATGAAGAAGCACTGGATGATGATTCCTTGGAAGCAACTGTAATGCAGAGGATGTGTCCCAAGTGCAGACTGAGTTATAAATGGTTGAAAGGGCTTCCAATCGATAGGAAGCAATATTACAGGGATCTACAGAGACGTCCTAAATCAACCAATGCTTACAACAAAAGGCCGTATCCGGCTAGTGATAGGTAGCGGCCATTAGTGGTTGAGCCTATAGTGGACAGAATGCATGCTAGAGGCAAGAGGCCCTTGTATGAGTCTAGGCCACCTAACTACTACAGAATGGAGAGCAGTCATTCTGAAAGAAGACTGGAGAGGAGTTCAGGTTATGGGACCAAAGCCAGAGATTGGCCCCCTAGACCAACCTCACGCAGAACAGAAAGTGGGCACCTTCATCGGCTGAATGGAATCGGCTCAAGCAGAGGTCGGTCGAGCCAAGCACTTACCTTCACAACACCAAGATGGCTTCAAAGGTAGAAAAAAGCGGTTCAACATCTGAGTCAGTAAGTTCGTGGGTACCTGGAGTTCCAGACTGGTTTGTAATTCAAAACAAACCTAGGAAAGTGCCTATCCGGGGAGATGTTGGAATCCAAGGCAGGATGGTCAAGCCTCCTTTGGTGGTTCCAAACAATTGAGTATTGCTTAAACATCCAAAGACAAAGAAACCAGATATGGTCCCAGTCATTTCGAGATCACAAAGGAGAAAGATTCAGCGCAGATACACTCAGTACCAGAACGATATGAAAGAAAATGGAGAGAGTTTTTCATTGGTCCAAACAGAAGGAAAGAAGACTCCAAAGTCAGACCATACTCCAAAGCTGACTCTACAAAGCAAAGTGGTTTGCAGTAGAGAACAGTTGGCCAAGGTTCATTCTGAACTAAAAGCCAGAGAGAAGTCTAGTTTAGCAGGATTGGAGAAAGCTCTGATGGAGAGTGATAGCGAGATAGAAGAAGAGATTGGCATAAGCCAAAAGAAGGAAATGGCAGAGGAAGAAATGTTCGAAGCCTTCATGGCTGAGCAAACATTTCTGGTTGAAGGACCAATTGAGAAAGATCCTTCGAAGGGATCAATTAGCAATGAAGTGCTAGAGTGCAGCATGGAAGATGTTGTTGAAGTCATTGAACAAGGTGGCCAAGGGGGGAAGAAGGTACATCCAGCCATCCAATTTAGCTCATTTCCCCCAGTATCAGTCAATATGGTACACATACTGCCTCATGAGTTCTAGGTTGGAGATGAGGACCAAGATGACCAAGACATGGATCCTATTCCTGTCTCTAGTGAAGACTTACAAGTAAGTATGGTACAAAATGATCCTAGAATGGCTACCCCAATGGAAATTGAATATGAGAGTGAAGAAGAGGTGAGCATTAACCTCTCGTATTCTTTTGAGTATCCCTCGAATTCTATGACACAACATGTCAAACCGTTGTACATCAAGGCTTTCTTCGATGGGATACAATGAACCGAGTCCTCGATAGACAATGGGGCGAGTGAACTTACTACCGAAATCTTCTTTGAAGAAACTAGGAAAAAGAATCCTAGGTTGATCCTAACCAAGACAACCATCGCCGGTTTTCTTTGGAGACAAACAGATGGCTCAGGGGATTCTATCTATTAACTTGAGTGTGGGAACTAGGGACTGCATGACAGCATTCTTCGTAATCGACAGTAATGCTAAATATAATGCTTTACTTGGGAGAGATTGGATCCACACTAACAAATGTGTGCCTTCCTCTTTGCATCAGAAAATTATGATGGCCTTAGGCAATGGAGAGACGGAGGAAATTGATGCAGATCCTCAACCCTTCATAGCCTATGCAGACTTTGCAAAGGCCAAGTTGTATATTGAGGGAGTAACTCCACTCAGTATATTGAGGAAAGCTAATGGCTCAGCCGAAGTGACGCCTGATGAGGAAGTGACGCACCTGAAGCACTTAGTCCAAGAGAGTGCTGATGAAGAGATTGTCGTTAAGGATGACAATGATGCCTGGTTATAGGCAAAGAGATGAAGAACAAGAAGCCAAGTCCTTAGCTCTAATTAAATTCTCAACATTGGATATAAAAGCAATAGTCCAGAAAGTATAGGAGCAAGAGAGAGAAGCCATGATAATTGGCTGCAAACAGGAGCAGCAACATGTTAGAATTTTGACCCTTGGCAAATACTGTGCATTGGACATTGAAACAAAGGTCCAGGAGATACAAGAAGAGGATGCCTTATGGACAGACTTTGTCTATGAGGAGGAGGACAAAGATGTTGAACTAAAGAACCAGGGAGCAAAACAAAGTGAGAAGGTTGCTTTGAAGGTAGAAGGAACCAAGGAAAAAGCTTCAATAAGTTCTCAGACACAAGACCCCTTAGAAGAAGTGAATTTAGGGGAAGGTTCTATGCAACAGCCCACTTATATAAGTGTTTGTTTGAATGTTATGGACAGAGACTAGCTGTTGGTTGTTCTAAAGAAATACAAAGATTGCTTTGCATGGTCTTATAATGAACTACCAGGATTGGATAGGTCATTAGTGGAACATAGGCTCCCTATGAAGCCTAATTTCAAGCCATACAAGCAGAAACCAAGAAGAATGAGTCGTATAATTCAGAAAGTCAAGGAAGAGATTCTTAGACTATTCAAGGCAGCTTTATTAGAATGACAAATTGTATGTTGAATGGCTATCTAATATTGTGCTAGTCAAGAAGAATGGTAAAATGAGGGTATGCATTGATTTGAAACTTAAATTTAGCAACTCCAAAAGATGAGTACCCTATGCCTATAGTGGATCTGTTGGTAGACGATTCAAATAGGCATCAAGTTTTATCAATGATGGATGGGCATTCGGTTATAACCAAATCTGATCGTACAGAGGATGTCCACAAAACAAAGATTCAGATGTCACGAAATATTGGCACCTTCAAATGGGTTAAAATGCCATTTGGCGAAGAATCTTTGGGGCTACATATCGAGGGCTATGAACACTATCTTTCATGACCTTATTGGAGGATATTTAGAGTGTTATATTGATGACATTGTAGTTAAATCCCAATCCATGGAGGAGTATCTGTTTCACTTAGAAGCAGCCTTTGAAAGAATGAGAAAGTTCAAATTGAAGCTCAATTCTCTTAAGTGTGCTTTTGGCGTATCATCTGGAAACTTCTTGGGTTATGTGGTACACAAGAAAGGAATACAGATTGACCAGAATAAAGCCAAAGCCATCATTAAAGCCAGACCTCCATCAAGTAAGAAAGAATTACAAAGGTTCCTTGGGCAGGTTAACTTTCTTTGAAGGTTCATTTCTAACGTTGCAGGGAAAACTAAAGTATTTTCTTCCTTGTTAAGGCTGAAAGATAAAGAGGAATTTGTGTGGACAGCAGAGCATCAAATTGCTTTCGAAGGTATCAAAACCTACTTGGCCAACCCTCTAGTGCTGATGCCACCAAAGGGTGATAAGCCCTTGAAGTTGTACATAGCTGCAGCAGAAGATTCATTGGGAGCTTTTTTGGCCCAAGATAATGAAGAAGGCAAGGAGCAAGCTGTTTATTACCTTAGTAGGTTTTTAATTCTTGTGAATGTAAATATTTAGCTGTTGAAAAGCTGTGTCTTGCTTTATATTTTGCTACAATGAAATTAAGATATTATCTCTTACCTACAACTGTCTTGGTAATCGCAATCACAGATTTAGTTAAGTACATGTTATCTAGACCTATGTTGAAGGGGAGAATTGGCAAGTGGATACTAGCCTTATCAGAGTTTCATCTAGAGTATGTTCCCCAAAGGGCAGTAAAAGGGCAAGTTTTAGCCAATTTTCTAGTAGACCATCCATCTCAAACAGAGAGCCAAGAGATAATGGAACTTGGTATGGCTAGTGTTGAGCCATGGCAGATGTGGTTCGATGGGTCGAAGCCAAGCCATACAAGGCTGTAGACCAGACAAAGGTCATTGGGTTCATTAAAGATTTGATCCATAGATTTGGCATCCCACAAACCATAACTGTAGATAATGGGACTGTGTTCGATGGGAAAATGGTGAAGTCTTTTGTGGCAGAGTTTGGAATTAGCCTTGTTAATTCCACACCCTATTATGCACAAGCCAATGGTCAAGCTGAATCATCCAATAAGTCTTTGAAAAAAGGAATTCAAAAAGTTGTGGAGGATAGTCCCAGAGATTGGCATAACTTTTTGTTGGATGTCTTGTGGGCTTACAAAACTTCCCCAAGGTCAAGCACAAGAGTCACTCCTTATGCCTTAGTATATGGGCATGATGCAGTTTTACCTGTGGAAATTAATGTTAAATCTTTGAGGGTAAGATGCCAAGATCAGTTAGATCCTGAGCAGTACCATCAAAGTATGTTCTTGGAGTTAGAAGGCATAGATGAAGCCAGGATTTTGGCGTTAAATAGCATTCTTTTCCAAAAGAAGAAAGCAGCCAAGAATTATAATGAGAAAGTCAAGCACATTGGTTTTGATGAAGGTGATTTGGTATAGAAAACAATACTCCCAATAGGAATTAAAAGCCACAAGTTTGGCAAATGGTCACCTAACTGGGAAGGACCATATCAAATTCATAGAGTTCTGCCTTTTGGAGCATACCATTTGAGAAATTTGAATGGGTATATACA
Organism: Camellia lanceoleosa; assembly: GCA_025200525.1. Lineage (NCBI taxonomy): Eukaryota > Viridiplantae > Streptophyta > Magnoliopsida > Ericales > Theaceae > Camellia > Camellia lanceoleosa. The sequence goes on from CM045768.1 coordinate 73,102,376, forward strand.
TCCCAAAAAGATTAATGGCAGATATATGAAGCCTTATTTTCCAACCATTTGGGAAACACAAGGAATAAAATGAGCATTAAGTACAAGAACATAAGACTGCTCAAATGATAGAAAAAAAATTTATTCTTTCATAAAGAATTAAGTACAGTTTGCCACAAATTGGCCCAGAAATTGTTACAGTGTCTTAATTGTTTTTATACAACCGATTTCCTATTGTTGAGTGAGGCAAATAGTTGAATAGCTGCAGCCATGTCTTCTTTTCGATCAGCCAGTCCTTGGTTGGTGATTTGCAATTTGGTATCAGTTCGGACTAAGGCTTGATTTTATCGCGCCACTCATCTTCAAGTGAGCTTTCTTTTCCAAAGATGGTGGACTCGAAAGTGGGAGGCAGAGGAATGTTGTTCTTTCAGAGTTGATACTTCGGTATGCACTTGGGAAACAAAACTCTGATCTCTAGCCAGTTTCTCATCCGCAGCCTTGGCAGCATGACAAATGTTGAGGTAGAAATCGACAGTGGCTGCTGCCTGAGATAGGTGACTTGAAACATTCATGCCGAACTGCTCAGCAACTTTGCAGCATTGGAGGAACCCATTTCTGATTATAGGCCTTTGCAGAGCCTCGAAGGGAATCCTCGAAAAAGAAATTAACAATTCCAGGCATGTGTCTAGGTCTATCAAAGGTGCAGAAGGCTTGCTGCTGGAGGAAGAACTCTAAAAAATTTCCAGCAAGGAGTCAGCCAAAATTAATGGCTCAGCTTCAACATTGAATGTTGGAGAGGTAGAAGGTATGTCGAAGAGACTAGCTAGTCTGGCTTCGAAGACATCAACCTTATCCACAAACATGAGAGGCGTAGAAAGAGATGTGGTGGAAGACACAGAGGACTGCATGGGGATAGGAGAAATGGATAGAGCATCTTTGGCAGTCTATATGGTCTTAGCTACCAACAAATCAAGTGAGGAGGGGCTGGAAGTAGGCAAAGGTGATGAATTATGAGTTGGAGAACTACCAGCACCCTCAATTCAGGAATTAACTGCCTTCGAAGAAGAGGTAACAGTTGGAATTTCCTTGGAAGGAGAGGGAGGAGCAAGGCTTGGAAGAGAAGTAAATCGAGGGACAGGATCAGTGGTTGTTGCTGCAAAAGGAGAAATATAAAGTAATGTTAAATCTCAATATTGAAGATTCGACAAGAAAAGAATAAATGCATGAAGGAAATTACTTGTTCTAGAAGCGTTGGCACTGATGGAGAAGCTGCGAAGGAGTAATGTTCGGCGATCTGTTGCTCTTTGCCATTTCCTTGGCAATGCATCGGAAGACGGCCATTTTCCTCTCTTAGAAATTGTTGTCCGCCTCCTCTCGAAACTTTCAAGACAACTATGGCCTTGGAATGTTCTTGTTCTCTGACCTTAGCGATTGCTTCATGGATGGGATCTTCAACCAAGCCAAGAATCGGAGCGATACTTTCCTTCTCTTTTCTATTGCTTGGGCAATTGTCTCGGAATCAGAATCTTCAGCGAAATTATCAGGAAAGACAGTAATCTTCCTTCTTTTTTTTCTCTGAATTGGTATTGTCCGTTCCTCCATTGTTTTCTCAACTTCTTCAGTCTGAGATCTGGATTCCCCAAAAATGAGCTCCTCCTCTGCCTCCCTAACAGCCGTCTCCTCTTGAGCCAAATCAGTCATTCTTTTCTTTCTTTTCAAGGGAGACTTTTGCTCTTGATCTTCTTCTTCTTCTTTTTCTTCTTCTACTTGAAACTCAGATTTTTCCTTTTTTAGCTCAAGGAGTCTCCTCTTCTTTTGCTGTTGACCACCTTCACAGAAGAAGAATTAAAGATAAGATAACAAGCATTATATAGAAGGTTGAAGGAAAGAAAACAAAGGTATATACCTTTCTTCGAAGTAGCCCGAGTGACTTTAAAAGGAGTTGAGGCAGCAAGAGTAGACTGAGTCGGAAGAGGCACAAATGGAAGAAGTAGCAGTTCAGTTCCTTGGGCTTGGCCCCACCCAACACCTTTAGTAGGTTTTGAGGTGAAATGGCCAAATAGACTTCCATATTGCTCACCCACCAATTTTGGTATCTCTTCAATACGGTACCTTGAGGAATGAAAGGGGTATACTCAAAATTGGCCAAGTCATCTACAAATTTGAAGGTTGCCTCTTCTAGCCTCGACCTCCGAACCTTCAAATCTCTCCTAGTAAGGCTCAAATTGGTGTTGCTGCAGAGAGGTATTGGGACCCCTTGTGTGAAGCCAAATTGCCTAGCAAATTGAGCAGGACAATAAGGCTCAGCTATGCATTTATAAGCCCTGGGGTTCGTAGTCCCGATGAATAGCTCTCTAGGAAGCAGAAGGGAAGCCCATATATCCTTGTGAGCAGGCGAGGCACAGAGCCTGTCACTTAGGAAATTATTCAACCAAGTTGGACCAAGGCTGGGTTCGAATGGACGGAAACGGTGAATAGGAAGGGCAGCTGGTAGTTGGTGGAAGAAAGAGAAATAAAAGGCAAAATTGGAAGGAGAAAGTGAGACATTGGCTAGTCTTATGCCATGAGTGAGAGAGTGTAGCCTAGAAAATTTAAGACATTTGGATTGTAATTCAGGAAAATAGGCGAAAAGCCAAAGTTGAAGGATCCAGAATGGCCCCCCTTGATTAGCATCTAAGGGTTTTTCACAAAAGATGGAGCAAACTCTATATACATGGCCTAGAACATATGGGGCCAAAGCTACCCTTTTCTGTAGAACAAAGGCTTTGGCAAGAGGGGCAAATTCAGGCATGATTCTTTAAGAAGAGGTGCAGAAAAGGAATTTGCAAAGCCAATACAACAAGAAGGAAAAGAATTCCCTATCAGTTACCAGGCCCTCTCTTTTATTCTCTGCTTTAACAAAATCACTGTAAGATGAGTTAAGAGAGGGGAGGGAGAAAGGGACTGCTAAGTCAGGAAAATCTGGTGTAATTGGGGTACCAATAGGGGATACTCCTAGTAGATGGCAAATATCAAGAACAGTAGGGGCCATCATTCCACATCTAAATTGAAAGAAATTAAAGATCGGATTCCAAAAACATAAGGCAGCAGAAACTAAGAAAGGGTCCTCTGAGATAGTTACCCTAGATAGTCGAAGAGCATCGAGAAGGCAGAGCTCTTGAAGGTCCAGTGTCCTAGCAGGATGACCGGTCATACCATTCTTGTCACTCCGGTCTCACGTGGGCTAGCATCGGTGGGGCGATTGATTCTCTAGTTCCTCCAAATGAGACCACCTTCATAAAGAAGACATTGGTTCTCCGAGACGAGGATATGAAATTGGGAGCTTAGTAAGGATCTCCTTGAATATGGGCGAAACGTAATCTTCTTTGCACATGGCGAGGAAAAAGATCGCCCGTCGATAGCGTTTTTCTCCCCAGCCTTGTATTTCTCACATTCTGCATCAATGAGCCTTTTCAAGGCCACAGATAAGCACACATGCTCTATGATTGGCACTTCTGGTGAAGAAGAAGCCATTGATAGTATGCTTTTTCAAAAAGTGAAGAAGGGAGTAGAGAAAAAGTTGGAAGACTGATGAGGGTTTGTACAATTGAGAGCGTAAGTGATTTTAGAGCACGAAACAAAAGGGTTTTTAAAGCTTTTGTGTCTGAAAGATATATTGCGTAAGTCGTTAAGTACTAAAAGTACGAATACGAGGAGTCTCACCCAATATTGATAGTTTTGGAGGGAAGAACACATTTCGGATGGTTATGTCAGCTTCGAAGCAAGATATTTGGCTTCGAAACTAGATTTTGGCGCCAAAAATCAAACAACAACGGCTTCGAAATGCAGAAGCCGGCTTCGAAGCATACTAGATGCTTAAAAATGCAAGAATACTCAAGGGTGGGTTTGCTTAGAAGAGATCAAAGACCTGTAATAGGTTTCTTAACAAAAGTAATACCCTTGAAGTAAAACTTAAGGCCTCTTAAGGATGTGAATTGTTGTTCGAAACATCTAAACCAATAGTTGGTTTGTATATACACAGAGAATTGTTTGTTCGGTTAAAACAGTATACCCTAAGGGCAATTTCCATATTGTTGTAAGTATGGACTGTTGCAAAACTAGTCAGTATTAATCATGACTATATTTTGGTTATGATTAAAACAGGCTTTGAGATGAAAGATTGTTAAGATTCGAAGCACCAATTCCAAACAAAAATCAACAAAAGTTGGTAACCATAGTCCATAGATTGGACAATTCATCGCAGCATCCTTATTGGAATTAATTAGATCTATATTCGAAGGATAAGATTGTTAAATTCAAAACACTGATTCTAAATGAAAATCAGCAGAATTGTTAATTCTATTCCAAAAGTTAGAAGAATTCATGTTGATTTTAGTGTTTTAAACAATTGTGTCCAGTTTCGAAGAATGAGTTTGTTTAGTTCGAAGCTTTGAATTGGCTTTTGAAAATAAAAGGAAAGCGAGGTCAAACAATGCCAAATCTGAAGAATTTTGTTTGTATTCAAGCTAAGGCAATTACATCGAATAACCCTATCTGGGTATAAACTCAAGCTCATAAAAATAAGGAATGGAATAAATAACAAGATCATGAAATTTGGTCCAACAGTGATCAATGAATTTTTGTTCTTTCTTTATTATATCTTCTATTTCTTATAATGTTGGCTGCATAAGTTGATGTGCTCTCACTTCATAATAGAGCTCTTCAACCTTTATTTTGAAAGCTTCCTCTCTCAATCTTTGTTCCGATTCGTCTATGACCAAATCATCCCAATATGCAGAATCTTTATTCTTGAAATCATCGAATTCTTCGATGAAGTTCTCTGCTTCGTACTGGGCATGAATTCGAAGAGACGAAAGTTGGTCTAAAGATTGTGTAGTAGCCATAGAATTTCGATGCCAGTAGAGGAGTAATGGAAGTTGGTCCAGAAACATATGAAGTTCTGCTTGGGCAAGGGGATTAAGGACATAGCTCCTAGTCAGAATATCACAAGCCCATTGAAAGTTCTTGAAAGGGACTGCGTTCTCAAGAACATTGAAGGGCAAGTGAGAGAAAGCTGCAAGCAGAAGTTGAGCTTGTTTCCGCTTAGCGGGAGTAGGGAATGGTGGAGGTTTGTAAAGTGGAAAGACTTCATTCATGAGGAGGGCAAGCCTCAGTTTCTCTGTCCAGCAAAGAGTTGGTGGAGGAGGAGGTATAGATGCTTTTGCTTCAAAAGATGGAGAAGAAGGTGTGGATGCTTCTATTATGGGAGATGACACGGGGGTGGAAGGAACAAATGCATTAATATAATCAAGCCAATCAGAAGAACAAATCTTTGCCTTCTGGGCTAAGAATGATGGGTTGTACCCTTGTGCCTCTTTTGGGCGTCGGGCAACAAGCACTGTTGTTGTGGGCATGAAAATGTATACCATGCCACAAACAGATTCTCCTTCAAACTACGTCGATGGTCAATGGACACATAGGGGTAGACCACTGAACTTCGAGCGTATGAAGGGAACTCCAAAGGGTCAGTGAACTCAACAAAATGATGGTTGATTCGTTCATTCAAATCATAAGTCTCAGGGGTTGACCAACTTGTCCAGTTAGAAATCCCAAAAGATGAAGAAGTTATAGCTTTATCCCATGCAGAGGTCTGTGAAGAAGAGTTTCCCAAGTCCATATTTGCAACTTTCTGAATCAAAGATTTGGGAGTAGTTTGTTCGAAGCACAAGAATGAGTTAGAGGAGGAACTTCTTGTATCCATATTTGTAAGTTTCTGAATTGAAAGATTAAGAGCAATGTGTTCGTAATCCAAAGGTCGATAATTTGTAAAGGCATCCATGACCTGGATATGGAAAGGTGGATAAAGGTGGCTAATTAATGCATGAAAATTCTTTCGAGGAGGAACAACATCATCATATGACTCTTCGTGTGCTCGATCAATGGAGGAAAAAGTTGATTCGGCCATAGAAGGAGTATCAGTATGTGCGAGTGCTAAGGTATTGGGGCGTTCACAAGATTGAAAGTGAATTAATACAAGTAATCATCAATAAATGACGGTTGCATTTCCAGAATTTAGACCCCATGCACGTTCCAAAACACGCGGGAAAAGGGCTTTGATCCACTAATATCACCAAGTATTGGGTATATTAGTGCGGGGGGTAATGTTGGCTACATATTTTGTAAAAGCCAATTACGATTCAACACGTGGCAGAATAAGGGTAATATAGGAAGACTATTCAAGCCTTCGATCCTGATCGTACACGTGGCAGTTAATATTGGTTCTCATAAGATCTGAGTAGCATTGGATTAGTAACGAGATGCAAGGTGACGTGGCTTTAACGGTTACCCACATTCAAATTCAAATATAGAAGGGAAGCCTAACTGTAAGTAATGGCGTGGTGGAACTACTTATAAGGCAGCATGATCAGCGATCATAGAGGAGCAGTTCGACAGTTTGAAGTGCAGTTCGAAGGTCATCCTTGATAAGTATAAATAGTAGGGAAGCCTCCAGAAAAAGCCCCAGACTCAGATCCAACAAACCAGTCATTTACTTGATATTTTCCTTTTCAGTTTTACATTTTCAGTCTTTACATTTCCTGCACTGTAAATACTTGTTCTTTATATTCCTGCACTTTAAATTCCTGCACTGTACTTTGTTCATAGGAGTAGCTCCAAGTAGATTGTCACTGTAAACCTCTACGAGGCTGAGTTTGGATCATTGTAAGTTTTCATTTTAATGAAATATTTCAGTTGTTCGTCATTTCACTGTTATTTTGCTTACTTTCTCCTAAGTCAAGCCACCAGTAAAAGTCCTCTTCATTGAGGCTGAAAGAATTAAAACACAATCGTCTGATAATTGATTGGCAATTATAATTTCTATAAGGACTGATTGATCCTTGCTGGCACGCTCGCATTTACAAAAATACCTTTCGAAAGCCAAAAAGCCAACACCTGTCCACAAAATTTGAAACAGTGTTTGTTTGATCTGCATCGTATGATACACTAAGTTGGGCATTGCAGGTGATCTATGACAAGTTGTGCGGGACTATACTTGAGCGATACACTCTGAGTGTATTGCATAATGACCAAGTTCCAGTACGAAATGAAAACGCTGAGTTTGTGGTGCAGATGGAGGAACAAATGAATGACAAAGGTAATGTTATTGTAGAATTGGAATATACAGAGGCAAGCTTTGATTGTTGGAAAGCCAGACTCGCCGTACGGTGGTCATGTTGACAATGAGCCTCCACGTCAGGTGTTGGAAGGAGTTAGCAACGTGGTACAGCAAAAAGGAAAACGAAGTGGGAGGGTCGTTGCACTGGAGGATTATGTGCCGAACCTGTTTCCTGACCTACTTGAATTGTCAAGCACACCAGCAGCAGATGGTGATGGGGACGGCTCACATTTGGAAGCAGATCTGACAAACGCATTACTCAAAAACAAGGAGTTAGAAAACGGTAACAGAAGGAAATCAGTTCAGATTAACGAACTAGAAACACGGGTGGAGCTTATGGAACATATAATTGGAAAGAAAGCCGTTAATTTGTTTATTGGGTTTGAAAACGTTATTACTGCAAAAGATGCAGAGATAGCACGATTGAGAGAATTGGTGACATAGTTGGATAGGAAGGTGGCGATCTTACAAGACCAAGTCGATGACCATGAAACGTATGCAGTGACACAATCAGCTACACATATTGAATCCAGCAAAAGGCAACCAAGTGAAGACCAAGTGGAAAGGTATGGCGGCTGTAATGACAGCCACGTTTGTCAGACTGAACATAGCAGTGTGGACAAAACACTGAGAAGCACGGCTACAATACCAATGGGGGCAGTGTGTATTGAGGTAGGAGACGCAGTAGAGGTTGAATCTCCGTTGAAAAAAACACCCTCAACAATTCATCGTGTTAGTGGCCCACAAGGATGTCCAGCTGCAGAGGTCATACACCAGTTCGCAGATTGTGCAGTGGGCGTGGGCGGTAATGAAAATGCAAATTTGTCTGATACTGTGGGGGGGGCTGAGGGTCTGTATAGTAATGTTGTTGCAGTGTTGTCTTTGGTTCGTCGTGTGAAGAATAAGCCGAGACATGAGCTACAGTTGGCTGATTACGAATACCCGAAGATGGTTGGGCGTGAGAGACAGGTTATTAAAATTTGTGACGTCCCTGTGTTGGGGCAGCGATATGTTGTTGACATTGATGAAGTGGAGCATGAACGGAAAACATGGAACGGATTTGGTATGACTCACAGGGACATCGTGTGGACAATGTTGTCTGAAGATGATCAGCGACGATTGAAAGACGTATACACTTTTCACGGAGATGGGTAATGCAATTGTTGGTAATGAAAGTGGTGGCAATGTGTTTTCGATTTAATATAAAGTGTACTAACTGTTTGTGGGTTTGAAAATGCAGGGCTATTATCTGGGATTGTGGAGACAATGGGATGCGTGTATACTTTTCTGATATTCAGGCATTGGTCCAACAATCATGTGTGAGCGGGAAGGTAATTGATGTGATAACCTTGAGTTGGGTGGCATGGAAGTTGTGTACTGTGTTATGTAACGTATATTGGATGTTAGTATGTATTGTAACAGTGTTCAAATTTTTGTTGGCAGGTAATTGATGCGTACGCAGCAATCCTAACAATTTTGCAACGGAATTGTGCTGATGAAGACAACAATGTGGGCAGCTGTTTTTTTTTTTAGCAGTATTTGTTCGGTATGAATTGACAACCTGCTGTAGATGGTATGGTGTTGTGTGTTGGAAGATACTAACAAATTTGAAATTTAAATGATAGGACATGATGCGAAATCCGAGTGAGACATCCAGAGATAAGTTCCTAAAGGTGAACATGAAATCCGCAACAGGACACCGGTACATTCATTACCCAATTTACCACGACAACCACTGGACGCTAATGGTGTACGATAACAATAGTGGAAATTGGAAACACTATAATTCACTTAGGCGAAGATGTGGGCTACGTGACACTCATTTCATCAAGGCGCTTAAAGTGGCATGCGTTTACATCTATATTGCAAAAGCTGTCGTAATGTAAGTATCGTTTGTGGTAGGTCGCAAATGTCTACAAATTAGGATGCAACGTATGTGGTTGCATGAATTGGAATGATTATGAATGTGGTTGATGATTATCAAATTTTTAAGCTTAAAGTGTCGCATCAATTTGGTGTTTGGCATTGGTTTATTGGTGTACATGTAAGAGTAAATTTATTTTTTTATTTTCACTTTGACAGAAATAGTGGGTGGTGAAATATCATAACCGCATTGTGGGCGTTGGTGCAAGGACAACAAATGTGGCACCCCCATATACATCGACGGGACGTTGGAATCTGTGATGGATTGCCCTCAGCAAGGCGCTGACACGAAAGTTTTACTTAATATTTATGACAAACATATTTATTAGGGGGTAGAATTTGTAATTTCTGACAAAATGATGTGAGTTGTATTGTGTTATAGGGTTGACTGTGCGATCATAGTGTGCTTCCTCATGAGACAATATGTGCAGAAAGTGGAAATTAATACCACTATGGATGGCGTGACGACTACTGCTTACCGTGCATCAATGGTGAATACATTTGTGATTTGTAATTTCTGACAAAATGATGTGAGTTGTATTGTGTTATAGGGTTGACTGTGCGATCATAGTGTGCTTCCTCATGAGACAATATGTGCAGAAAGTGGAAATTAATACCACTATGGATGGCGTGACGACTACTGCTTACCGTGCATCAATGGTGAATACATTTGTGAATGATCCCGTCAGAGGGCTACGCTTCAGGGCCATATGACGCACATACAAATGTTGACTACAGTACTGACAGTTTACTATTTTGGAGTTGATGAGTAAATCATTTTGGAGTATATGAGGGACAACAAAATGCAGATTCCTTATTTAAGTTATTGGTAGTTAATGTTTTTGCTAAACAAAATAGTAGCTATTTAAGTTGGTTATTACTTTTGGGGATGTACATATTATGTTTTGTGAGACATTGCTGTACAAACATAGTGTTTAATTCCTGCAAATCCTTGAAACATGTTTGGGATTCTGTTTTCCATTCTGTGTGTTGAAATGATAGGCACTTAAATATTGTGTTTGCATACGTATTGTATGGATTGGAATGATGAATAAGTGTGAAATGGCATTAGGGAATGTTGGTGCAATGTTAACATCAATACCCAAACATTTGTCGTGATCGTATTAGACAATTGATGGTATGTTACATATTTTAATAACGAATAAGCGTGTGATGGTATAAGACATTTTTGTTCCGATGTTGATTTCAGTATTGGCACAGGTATTGATGTTGTTAGACATTTGTGGCAATTAGCCAATTGGTGGTATTAGGCAGTTGTGACATTTGTGGTGCATGTGTAAATCACATTGGTGCCTTCGGCAAATAAATGCATTGGTCAGACCTAGTTGCAGTACCCACACAGGGAAAACACAGGAAGGAATGTTGGAAGGGGAATGCGTAACATAATGACCCAGCAGCAGCAAAATGCACACATACTAGTGTAATGCAGGCATGGTAATTTAATTCATGACCATTTCATTGTATGATAATGAAACACAACACGTTGTATCATGCCCTTTCAACCAATATTCGAAAATGTAAAGGTATAACATACACGTGTAACCATCATCATGAGGCATAATTAGTGCACTCTTATGGAAAATTGATGTTGGCCTCAACCACCAATTGTCATTTCCTGATGTCAAAAACAGGGGATGTAAAACACATGGGATGCTTGCCCCCAAATATAGGGCTTCTGTCCCATTATATATTCTTCTAAACACACCAATTTTGAAACCCATTAACCAACACTACCTACATAACCAATCCCAATAACACAACCGACTGGCTGCTAATAGAAATTGATGTTGATGTATAATTAGTGCCCTCTTATGGGAAATTAATGTTGGCCTCAACTACCAAATGTCATGTTCTAATGTAAAAAACAGGGGATGTAAAAAACATGGGATGTTTGCCCCCAAATACAAGGCTTCTGCCCCATTATACATTCTTCTAAACACACCAATTTTGAAAACCATTAACCAACACTACTTACACAACCAATCCCAATAACACCACCGACTGACTACTAACACAAGTTCAAAATATCTACGTGTCTTGCGTACATAACGTTCGCATACGTACAATTTCCAAAATCTAACAGCAGGCTGTGAAATCCATGTCAACACCAACAACCACAAGTCCGTTAATAATGTAAAAAAGTAGGAACAGTAAACAAACATGATGATTTATCACAAAATGGGAAAAGCATAAAAGCAAGTCTGAAAATATGAAGATAGTAAATGTGGGTGCAAATAATTTTCCGTCTCCCTAATGCATCGCCAACATGTTTACTAAATGTACCCCAAAAACATTTAGAAAGTTTGCTATAAATTATAAGGACGATTTATGAAAATGGTTCAATGGCTAATGTAATGATAAAATGACTTGGGATGTAGATCGGTTTCATGTATGTCCTCCCGTATCTAAATCGGTTCCTTGCATGTCTTCATGTTGTGGTTGCCCATCTTCCCATATTGTCCACACCGAATACGTTGCACCACCTCCCCCCTAGATGAAATCCTCTTCCGTTTCGGCCTCCCAAGTGGACACTTCACAACGGGCGGTGCTATAAGGTAATCAGTGTGCGTGGCGATGGGTTTTTCAACTGTTGGAATAAAGTGAATGGACTCGGAATATGATGCCTTGAACTCGGAAACATGGTAATAAGGTTCAATGGAATCATATATATTTCTCTCGCTATTCCGAAATGAGACCACTGCGTGTGAACACGGAAACCCATTCACCTGCCATTGACAATATGAACAAGTACGCCTGTTGACGTCAACTAAAACCGATGGATGCGAGTGCACCTCATACACATTATCATCGGCTCGACTTACAATCCATGGCCTACTGGTTTTGCATTCAGCCTCCAACTTCTTCTCCATCTTTGGACAAAGTTGGCCAACCCATTTGTTACCTTTCATCCGATGCTTTGACATTTGCTCCATAGTTTGGCCCCTAATAGCATCAACCAATTGCGTAATAGGAAGGTGGCGCACTTCGCGAATCCAGTTATTGAACGACTCAGCAGCGTTTAACGACATCTCCCCGTAACGCCTACCACTGCCCACAACACAATCAACTACAAACATTAGTTGTGTGTTGAAAAAAAAAGTAACAACCAAAAAATTAGAACATGTACGTACCCGAAGTGCACATTGGCCCAATGTTTTGGATCCAAATCTTTCAGAAACTCCCCAACAACAGCCGGACTACACAATTTCAAGACCTTAATCTTCTGGTTGAAGGAAGTGACGGTGGGTGCGTACGTACATTCGCGTAACTTGCACAGGAGTCCTAATTTCTGCTCTGCATTGACGTATTTCATTCGGTCTCTCAAATTCATTTGAAGATGTACGAGACAAAACGCATGATGTGCCAATAGAAAAACTTTTGACATGGATTGTAACAACCCAATGTGACGATCGGAAACAAATGTCAAATTCCGACCATGATCAACAACCTCCGACAATTGCCGAAGAAACCACTTCCAGTTTGCTGCGTTCTCAGAATCAATAATGGCAAACGCGACTGGAAACAAACCTGTTAAAAATTTGTATGGCGATAAAAAACAACACCACATCCGCACAAACCCCATGCATTTAGCCCACCAAACCATAGGAAAAACAACAACAAAAAAGAAATGGAAGAGTACAGATTGTGTGATATTAAAAAAACAATATATGTATATCGTTTCCCCACAACCAAGCTGCAATTAACCCCCCAAGGGAAAGACCGAAATTTAAAAAGAAACAACCCCACTAGTAACTTGTTGAAACCACGCCAGATTGTGACATTATATAGCAATATGTATATGTATATATGCATTATACACAACCAATCTGTCATCACCCCCAAAACACATTACCCTTATTTGAACAAAGATTTAAAGACAGCAGTGTAATTGAATGTAACCAAACTGAAGACGCGAAACACATTACCATTCCACCAGTACTCACGATGTTTGGTCATGATGTTATATATATATAGTTTCCCCACAACCTAGCAGCCATTAACCCACCAACAGAAAGACCGAAATTGAAAAAGAAAAAACCCCACTAGTAACTTGTTGAAACCACGACAGATTGTGTGACATTATATAGCAATACGGTGAACATGATGAACAAACATCATGAAAAATTGGACACCAGATGTATATGCATATATGCGTTATACACAACCCATCTGTCATCACCCCCAAAACACATTACCCCTTATTTGAACAAATATTTAAAGACAGCAGTGCGATTAAATGTTGCAAAGTTGAAGACGCGAAACACATTACCTTGGTTCCCATCCTTCGTAGTAGCCGCAAGTAAATTCCCCTTGAACCGGCCCTTGAGAAAGGTACCGTCAAGAAATATCAACGGGTGACAATGCTTGAATCCATTTATGCAAGCTCGAAATGATATGAAATACCGGACAAATCTTCCGGTTTGCTGCTGAAATTCAAGGTTGATATAGCTGTTTGGGTTATTTTCCATCACAGCATCACTGTACCATTTAAGCTGATCGAAGGACACAGCATGGTCACCATATATTTCACTCCTCGCTTTCTCAACACTAAGCCAAGCAACACGGTAACTAACATCCAGGCCGTAATCATTTTTCAAACAAAAAACAACGTCAGTGGGCCGTGTCAATGGCTGAGCACGCACACGATCTGCAACAACATCGGCCACCAAATCAGACCCGATACGTAGGTTTCTGGACATACGAACAGCAGCACCACATGTGTGTACACTACTAAACCTCTTCAGACAAAAAACACCTGTCGATGTGAACACCCTGGCATGTACCGACCACGAACACCCCGTTGACCCTGCAAACTTACAAACAGCTGTAACACGCACCGAATCATTCTTCACGTATTTGAACTGAAACCCACACTTGACAGCATATTTGGAAAGGACGGTTCGAAATTCATCAGCCCCACCAGTAAAACACTGATCCACATTTGTAATGCCGCTTGCCCACCAAGACGATAGGTATGTCTTGGACCTATGCTGACAATACGACTGTAACAGATCCGTCCGGTCATCCAACCCGAACATCCCATAACCCAGGGCCTTGCTGTCGGAGTCAGCCATACACACTCCGTCACCAGGATTGCCCCCGTCCCCCCCATTTCGTAATTGAATAATTACATCGACATGATCGAGACCAAAAGACTTCGCAAGAGAAAACATATTCCGAACATCCTCGTCGCACAAGACACAGAACTTGTCATATCCAGGAACTTCAATGAATAATACGACCATCTCGGAATCCAACCCTTCAAACTTCCCGCATATCCTACTGATCAAATCTGCGAACGTCAACGTTTGATGAAGACGAATGGCGCTGCTTCGCTCGTCTGCAGAAGAACATAACATCAAGATGTAACCCTCCATACCTGCCTAAAAAAACCTCAATTACAAATTGAGAGTTACAACAACCAGCAATGTATACTTCCAAACGACAACCTCACTGCAATAGAGGTGTGAATGAACAAAATTACACAAAAACACCCAAAAACCCTCTGTGAACACATCAACCAAAAATGGTTAAAACTTCCCGTAAATCACTCCAACTAAACACGGGAATAACATAATGTACATATACGTTCCCCCACAAACGTGGCGTACATCAGCAACCTAACAACGTTGGAATCCCACATCAGAAGGATACAAATGTAAAATCCAAACATACCAAATCAAATACAAATATTCCTCCCAAATCAAATAGGACTGAACGGTTCATAAGAAAACATTAAGGACTAATTGGAGCAATATTTTTGAAATTAGGATCTATCAGTAAATTTTCCTATATTTTAAGTATCGTATAACAAATTAATTGAGTATTTTAATATTCTAAAAGAATTTCTCCATTCAAGTAATGATTAATTTTACTTTTAGGTATAAGAAATAAAAAATTGTTTGAATTTTTTATTATTCTCAAATGATTTATTGATCTTTCATTCCCTATTAACTAATTTAATTTATTGTGAGGCGATTATATATATTTTTTATATTTCTATATTTATATTTTAATTTTTTTAATAATGTAAAAATAACCTACATTTTTTTTAAAAAATATGCATCGACTAGAAATTTAATGACTCAAAAGATAAAAATTAAGCTTTGTTAATAATATCTTAACAATTGAGGGATAAATAATTTTCTTACATATAGATAAATAAGTAGGACAAATTGTTGGAAAAAAAAATTAATCTATTTGTTTCAACTTAAAAAAATAAATTTAAATAATAAATGTACTAATTAAAATTGATAAATATTTCGTTATTTATATAGTGTGAAATAAGCTTTATAAGTATTGTATTAATTATTACAGTCTTATATTAAACTATAAGGGTGTTAAGTTAAAATATGCATGGATCTTTAAAACTAATATATATGCAAAAACCTTAGGGGAGAAGAGTAAAATTTTTTATTTAAATAAATTATTAGTTCAAATGCGCAATATGGTCATTTTGGATAGAAAAATTAACGAATTGAGGGAATTTTGATATTGTCAACAAAAGGAAATTTTTGTAATTATTTAAATCATATGAGATGTCCCTATATTTGTCAGAAACCTTAGAAAGAATTAGTGCAATATACCCAAATAACTTTAATTCAAAATATAAATTAAAGGCATTCCAGTACTCACTTGTTTTCCTAGTCATAACCACACGAGTTCAATGAGATCATTACAAAGCAAACGATGAGTTCAACGGAATGAATCATGTGAGCAAATCATGTCAATTCGTAAATGCTTCATTCTCTATTACATTATTGCATTAGAAAAAAAATTTAAGGGAATTTTGTCAAATATCCTATTTACTCAACTAATATTCCATTAGGTCCTACATATTTGAAAAAAGCCCAATAAATCCCATCCCAAAATTAACTGACTAAAATACCCTCACAATATATATATATATATATATGGCAAATTACACTTTACCCACCTCAACTATCATTGTTTCTCACTTTACCCCCTCAAACTAAAAATTGATACAATGTATTCTCTTATCTTCTGAAAGTTTTCGATCTAATTTTTGTCTTCATTCTATTAACAAAACAGACAGAAAAAGAGCATGTAATATATACATGTCATATTTATGATGAAAATATCTTTTAAATATTTGTCATAATATGACACATGCGCATTACATGCACATTTTTTTGGGTCTATTTTGTTAACATTATGGAGATATAAGAGTTAGATTGAAAACTTTCAGAAGATGAATGATGTACATTGTATTAATTTTTAGTTTTGGGGGGTGAAGTGAAAAACAATGACAGTTGAGGGGGGTAAAGTGTAATTTGCTTTGTATATATATATATATATCTTATGACGGAAAATCCTAAGCAAGCGTAGTTCAACTTCTTACACTCTCAAATCTCATATCGGTTGAAGATTTTTCAATTCCATATTGCAATTTTGAAGGTTGAATCATTACATATTTCAACGAGATCATTGCAAAGCGTACGATGAGTTCAGCAGATTGAATCATGTAATCAAATCATGTTAATTCGTAAATTCCTCATTCTCCATCACATTATTGCATAAACAAGTTAGGTCCTATTTACTCAACTAACATTCCACCAGATCTTACCTATTTGTAAAAAGCTCAATAAGTCCCGTTCCAAAATTCGTTGACTAAAATACCTCCACAATATATTGGGCAAATTACACCTTGCCGACCTCAATTATTATCGTTTTTCACTTTACTCCCTCAAACTAAAAATTGACACAATGTACCTCCTTTATTTTCTGAAAGTTTCAATCTAACTCTTATGTCTCCATTCTATTAATAAAATAGACACAAAAAAAAAAAAAATGTGCATGTAATGTGCATATTGTATCAATTTTTAGTTTGAGGGGGTAAAGTAAAAAATAATGATAGTTGAGGGGGTAAAGTATAATTTGCCCTATATATATATATATATATTTTATAACGGAAAATCCTAAGCAAACATAGTTCAACTTCTTACACTCTTTAACTCTCAAAACTCAAATCAGTTGAAGATTTCCATATTGCGATTTTGAAGATTGAATCATTACATATTATAATGAGATTATTACAAAGTGTACGATGAGTTCAATAGATTGAATTATATAATCAAATCCTGTCAATTCATAAATTACTCATTCTCCATTACATTATTGCATTAGAAATTTTTTTAAAAGAATTTTGTCAAAAGTCCTATTTACTCTACTAATATTCCATTAAGTTTTACTTATTTGAAGAAAGCTCGATAAGTCCTATCCCAAAATTAATTGACTAAAATAATACCACCACAATATATATAGGGCAAATTATACTTTACCCGCCTCAACTATCATCTTTTTTCACTAATATAACACATGTACATTACATGCACATTTTTTGGTCTATTTTGTTAACAGAATAAAAGGATTAGATTAGGCCAAGTTTGGCAACCTTAAAAAAATTCAAAAAGCCAAAAAGTTATCACTATTTACCAAAAAAAATTTAAAATATAAATATTAATACGAATCAATGAATTGGGCCAAATCAGTCACTGTCGTGATCTGTCAGTAGCTGACAGAGGGAAAAAAAAATTGTAGTAGAATATTAACTAAATTATATGGTAAAATTTGGCCCGTAGGGGCCCACCATAAGTCATGTTTTGATAATCGGAACCGTTCAATTTGTAGAAATCGTCTAGTACTATATTCCTGTAAAAAATCACTTCTATCAGGTATCACTAACTATATGATCAAATCAGTTTTGTATAAAAATAGATAGTGTTATAGTTAACAGTTAACAAGAAAAACTAACACGATCAGATAGCTATCGATATCCAATCAAGGTGATTTTTTAAAAGTCTATAGTACTCGACGAGTTCTACACATTAGACGGTTCCGATTAGAAAAACGGGACCGTAATGGGCCCCCATGGACCAAACAGTACCATCCAATCAAAGCCCGAGAATGAGACAATATTTCCTCATCTACTCAACTATCTTCTCCCCTGCCAATCCGTATTATCTCTCTCCACACTTTTTAATACACATTTTTTTATAAAAAGTCAATAATTTAACCCAAACATCCATATTTTTTTCCTCAACTTTTTAGTTCAAAAAGATAAAAAGTGCACTTATTTAGGACACCCCAAACAACCCCTAACTCTCAGGAGATGATGAGATATATTATGGCCAAGTTTTGCATCCTCAAAAAAATTCAAAAAGTCAAAAAGTCACCATCCTATTTAAGTCACATCATCTTATTTAAGTTACATCACTTCTCTAACAAATCACTTCAAACCCAACCCAAATCCAACCCATATTTTATAAAAATTCAAAAAGTGCACTTAGGCCTCGTTTAGGAACAGGCTAATTTAGTAACTTGTTGGCTAATTGGCTAAAAAGGTAGGTAAAAAAAACTTGTATGTTTGGGATGACTTTTTGGCTAATTACGAAAAGCTGTGCAAAAAGTAGAAAGAAAAGAGCATCTTTGACTTTTTGATATGTGTTGTTTACTTTTTGACTAAAAAGATAACTTTTTAACTAATTGACTAATTTAGCCACTCCCCAAACGGGGCTTTAGTCTTTCCAAACTTGGCTACATATCAAATTTTAGTTTAAGGGGGGTAAAGAGAAAAACGGTGATAGTTGAGGGGGGCGAAATGTAATTTTCCTATATATATATATCTTATGACAAAAATCCTAAGCAAACGCAGTTCATCTTCTTACACTCCCAACCCTCGAAACTCAGATCGGTTGAAGATTTCTTGAACTCCATATCGCGATTTTGAAGATTTGTTTCCAAAAGCATTCATAATCGAAATCCAAATCGTAGTCTACTCCAACTGATTTCGGAGTTTCAAATACGTCGAAAATGAGTAAGTTACATCCAATCGAAACCCTAATCTACTGTAATTTTCTTTAATATCTTGTTCTTGATGTCGATTACATTGTAATTGTTCTTTACAATCTGATTATTGCATTGCTTATATGTTCATGTCTCGTTGCAAAATTCACTTTATTCAAATTAGTTGCTGCAAGTCACACCCAAATCAATTTTGTATAAATAAATTTGAGAAATTTCTCAATTTTTTTAAAATAAAAATTACAAATTTCTTGGCATTTTCCCCGAACCTTTTCTTTATATCTCCATTCCCTTTCTCTGTTTTTCTTTAACACACTTGTACAAAACCAATACATTGAATAGAATTGAGAAAGTCTTCAATTTGTGCGAAACTGAGAAATTCTCAATTTTAATTGAGAGAACAGTTAAAACTGAAAATTTCTTAATTTCGCATAGCTATATTTTTCAATGCTCTATATAGAAAAACGAAACTGTTTAGTGTAGAGACAAAAACAAGACCACTTGCTCCACAGAAGAAAGCAAAATCATTCAATACTTATTTAAATCTTGAAAATCAAAATTACACAACTAGAATAAGAATTTGAAAATTGATAAACTCGGTCAACCAATTTCACGAGCTACCAATAATGAATTCGGGAAAATTTACCTCATCTCCTTAGATCACAAACTGGGCAAATTTGTTATAGGACTTATCCTAGCATGTGTTTCGCAGATGAGACCTCTAGGTAATTAACCCATATTTTTAATTAAAAGTATAATTTAGAGACATCAATTTTTAATATGGAAAATAATAATTACTTTTTGAAATGCAAAACCAATATTCAAAATTGGATTTAGTAAATTCATTCATTACTATATTTAATTTCTTATTTTTGGGAATGAAATTAATTTCTTATTTTAGTAAATTTTCTTATTTAATTTCTTATTTTTGCGAATGGAATTAAACTTTAGTTTCTATAAATGACAAAACTATGAAACAAAAGTTGATTTTTTAATGCAAAATAAGTAAGAATAAAACTATATTAGAGAAAATGATTAAAGTATTTTACATATCATAAGCATACATGAGGGTATGGATCAATACTCTCTACTTTGCTATTAACTAATAATGTTATTCGAAGCAAAATAATGGTATTAAGTACATACTGATTGTTGATTTAATTAAGTATATAATTTTCTTGTATTAAAACTACAATTAAGTACACAATGATGTAGTTGAATATGTACGGAAAATTCTATTTCCACACATATAATTATCTCAGTGCATATCGTTTCTCAATGAGTAATTTGATTATTATTTTTTGTTCTCATTCCACACACTAATTATACCAATTATACCCTTAACTCATATATTATACACACACCACCTTAATTCTCTTTCCACACACTAACGCTTTTTCCACACACCTATTCAAACTTGAAAAGCAACGTCTTCCATATTTCGATTCACAATGAAGACTTCAACAGTGAAGAGAAACTCCATTGAACAAAATGAAAACCTGAAAAACTCCATTGAACATATCATCTTGGTCCAGATCAATTTTTTAATTTTTTAATTTTTTTTCTCGAGGCTTTATAGAAAGAGTGTAATGGTAAGGATGGGGTGGTTTCATGTTTGTTTTATCGAATAGGATAGTTAAATAATAGTTTAAACGTCAGACCATTATTTGCAGCTTCTTGGGTTTGGACCTCTTGACTGAAGCTTTTTTGTCAAAAATGGAATTGTTACCGTGCTGATGCTGCACACTGGATTTGTAATTGGTTTGAATTTTAAAGTGATGTTGTTAGTGAAGTGTGGAAAACCAAGAATTTACCATCCCAATTTCCCTGATTTTGCAGCTCAATTCAAATTTTAGTTAAGATGTGCCCAAAAAAAAAAATTTACTTTTCACAATTGCTCTGATTTTGCAACTCAGATTGCCGAAATGATTTTATTGTCAAAATTGGTTATTGGCTTCTAAACAAATAATCCCAATGCTCTGTTTATTAGAAACTTGGGAGCCAATATGTTTCTATATGTGTACATAAAATATTTTTATATAATATCATGAGTGTTGGTGGATGCCTATTATAGTCATTTTAGTTTAAGGTATAAGTTCAGAGAAGGAGAGATGATTTCAGAGAAGGAAGAAGAAGCATCAGTTCCCCGGCGCTTATCCTGCACCACCTGCTTTGATGCTCTCTGGTTTTGCTATTGTACGCCTTCCTTATATCTCTCTTTCAATTTGAGTTCCTTTTATTGTTTTCTACGTGTACCTGGTAATCAATATTTTTCTATCTGATTGATCTCCAAAACGAAAATCATTTCAAAAAGCTTATCTTCATTTTAATCTTAAAGATGTGTTTTTTTATTTTAATTTTTCAATCTCTCTGTATTGTAAATCATTCTACGCGATATGCAAAATGATGATTAGGGTTTTGGCATACATCTGTTTGTCCATGATTTAAAGGTAATTTTTTTCCTTCAATTTTACTGTAGCTATTAACATAAATTGAATTCATGAAAGAAACATTAGAAACTTGAATTCACTGCTACTATAACCTGCTTCTCTAGAACAAAATTATGCCCTAATATACAGAACCAAATATGGGACATACATTTGGAACAATTTGAGTGAAACACTTATTAGTTTTTGCTCTTGAAATGCTTGGTTCTCAAAAAATTTATTTTTTTGGCCTGGATTTGATATATACTCAATCAAATTTTTATTCGTCAATGGTTGCAGTGCACAAATACTGCTTTTATATGCTCATCATAATTAGAGTTACAAATACTCCTAATGACGAGTTCTCCCCTGCTTTTTGGCTTCTAATTTACTCTTACAACCATTTTAGCTTCAAATATTCAATTCAGATGTTGAACAACAATGGTATTAATTGATTGATTAGAGCAATAGTTTATACAACATTATTGGAAATTGTAAATACAAAAAAAATGCAAAATAAAACAGGACTCATCATTGCCAAGTAGCCATGAAGGTCTAAACAAGTTGGATAGAGCAACAACAGCCCCTGGAGACCTTGGCCCCTCGGTGCATCTCTTGCCTTGAATAATTAGGTGAAAGAGAATTGTTACAGATGCTTCCTAGATCCATTATTGTACATAGAACAATAGAAGGGATTGTGGAAGTTCTAGATTGTTATAGAACTATGTAGACCTAAGAATGACAAGTTCTACAAAAGTAATATTTTTTGATCATGTAGTTATCGATATAGTACTCACGTGAAATCTTGAGAAAATTAGAATACCGAATTATTTCAACAAAGATCCATTGAGGATTGTCTCCTACAAACTCCCAGAAAGATAAGGGAAATAAAGATAAAAAGATAGCCGAGAGATGCTTGATTAACTTTTTCCCCATAAACCCAAGATACTCTTTGAAGACTATTGTCAGGCACTAGGCCTCATTTGGCAAGTGGCTATTTTAGTCAAAAAGTCAAAAAGTTACTAAAAAATCAAAAAGCTAACAACCCATACAAAAAAGTCAAAGATTTCTTTTTCTCTCTACTTTTTGCACATCTTTTCGTAAAAAGTCATCCAAAAGATACTAGTTTTTTTTACATCATATTTTAGCCAAAAAGCCAAAAAGTTACTTAAAAAAGTCTGTTCCCAAACGAGGCCTAAGGGTCCATTTAAGTTTGATGATAGTTTTATGCAGATCATGCATTGTCTACTCTACTGCAATTTCACTAAGCATTCACTTTGTCCTTCTTCAATCTCTTTAGTGGTTTTTTGTTTTTTTGTTTTTTGGATTGTCAAACTAATGGCATTCATGTTTTCTCAGCTCCTCTCCATCAGATGCAGCAGTATTATAGACTTGGTGTCCTTGATAACTGTTCCGGAAAATGGAATGCTCTTGTTGATTGCTTAACTCTGAAAACAAAACGAACTTCTGTAGTGGAGGTATGTCCTTAAACCTAAATTACTAGTAGGAATGCTAGTAACAACCTCAGTACATGGGTTCTAAAATCAGTGTTTGCATAGATTAAGGCTTGAAGCTGTTTTTTGGTTTTTACTTATACTTTGGGATAATTGATGGTCCACAGTCTGTCAGATACCTTCTTGATGAACTATTACGGTGCCGTTTGGTAACACTTACGTTTTCAGTTTTCTGTTTATATTTACAAAAATTTTAAAAACTCAAATAAAAACTTGTTTGGTAAACTTTTTGATTTATAAATCAGTGGTCTCAGTTTATAAATTTGGCCAAAAAATGAAAACACAAAAAATGTGTTTCCATTTTGAGTTTTCAGTTTTTTTATTTTTATTTTTTATCACCCAACACTAGCTAGCCACCACTCACCACTATTTTCCACCACCGTCTTCCGCCACCACCACCCACCACCCACCCCCCACCACCACTTGCCACCACCACTCACCACCCACTTGCCACCACTACCACCCACACCCACCACCCACCACCACACCCACCCACCCATCACCCCACCACCACCACCACCACCCACCGGCCACCACCCACCACCCGTCACTACCATCCACCGCCCGCCACCTAATTGCCACCACCAATCACCACCCACCTGCCACCCACCCGCCACCATCACCTACCACCCACCACCACCACCACCACCACTACCGCACACCACCACCCACCGCCATCACCACCGCCACCATACCCGCCACCACCACCACCCACTCGCTACCACCCACCACCACCACCGTCACCCACCCACCCACCCACCACCACCACCACCACCACCCACCCACCACCACTAGTTACCCACCACCCACCGTCACCACTTTCCACCACCGTCTTCCGCCGCCACTTGCCACAACTTGCCATTTTTCACTCTTTTTTATATTTTTAAATTTTTTTAAACATTTTGTCAATTACCAAACGCGTTTATAGTTTATGTTTTTCTAAAAATAAACAAAAATCAGTTTATAAAATTTTTGTAAATATAAACTGAAAACGTAAACGTTACCAAACACATGTTCTGCCGGTCTAAATTCAAAGCTGCTATGATCTTTTATTTACTTTTTTCTTTAAAAGGACATTTTTTTAAATATGTCTGCTTTGTTCATATTTTTAAAAAGATATTTGTTAAATTTTTTGATAGAGATAAGATTTAAACCTCCAACTGCACAACTCCCTCTCATATGCCATGTTAGTGTCACCCTTCCCCCATAACAACGAAATTCTTGTATGTGATACTAGAGTAATAGATTTCAAACCCTGATTATGATCACTTCCTACAACAGGATAGGGTGACCATGATTATTAATTTATTATTAACTAAAGTCTGCTTGGACATTTTTTGCCCTGTTCTGGTGTAACACCAAATTAAATGAAATTTCTTGCATACTGTAGGATGTAAGATCCTCTTTATCAAGTGCAAAAATGGCTTTATTGTGGGTCATCCAATTTTGGTCTTCTACACAGTTGAAAGAATAAGAAAAGGAGAGAACTACTAATCTTTGCAAATATTTATTTACTTAAGGTGATTCCAATTTGAACAACCTTTAGAGTGAACAGCAAACCACAATTTTGCTATTTCCGGGTTAAGAATCAAGGTAACTTTGTGCTTTTTTTTTTTTAACAATATTATATATATTGATATCATGTGAGTGGAGCCATCATTGTTGTTGACAAAATATTTTTCCCCACAATGAGTGTTGTAACAATTCACTTCTTGATTTTTAGTATTGAAGCTCTCAGCTCCTATTTTCAGTGTTTCTGTCCCTTGGATGTTTGTGTTCACACTTACACATGTGAAATTGTGATTACTACTCTCATGGATGTGCATAGAAATACTGACTTGTAAATGAGAATCTAGTAGGCAGTGGCATGGCCAACACGTGTCCCGCGTGTCCGAGGCATGTCAGTGTCCAACACGTTGTGGACACGGCTACGATGACTAATATGAAGTATCTGTGCTATGCTTCATAGGTACTGCCCTAATCAGTAATTGGTACTGATGTTTGGATTCTTGGCTTCTTGTAGCGGAGATAAAGAAGTTGATGTAGGCAATTTTTTCTCAAGTAACGTCAACTTATTCATTAGGAAGGGAATTTTGGAGATAGATAACTTTTAAAAGGCAGAAGTTTGGAGAATCTTCTGACTTCTGCCTGACGTCTGTACTGAAGTGGTTGAGCACTTGTTCTTGTCTGTTTAGAAGATGAAATTACCATTACTTGTAATATTTTTTCTATTATCATATACTTGTATTTCTTCATCATAGCTTGAGATCACGCCCACATTTTAGGTTGTGATGGAGGGAGACAATTATGCCTTTAAAATTCAAGCTATGTCATGCATGGTTTTGAATATCGTCCCCCAACTGTGTTGGGTGATGAGTATCAAGTTTTTGTCCTTCTGATAAAAAATAACGCTCAATTAGTACACATGTATGTATGTTTGGAAGGGAAAAGATGGAGTATACACCATAGTATATTGGTTGGAATTGAAAATCACTTTCGTATTGGCGGTTCCCAATATGGATTGGTAGTCAATACTGTCAATTCATAGCCGATTCATAGTCAATATGGCAGGTTCATAGCCGATTCAACTCAAATATTTTTGAGATTAGTGATTTTTAAAAATTCACGACCACAACACCCAATTCCCAATACATATCAGTCGATACCCCCAATACTGTTACATATGCTGATACTGCTATTTGAAACCATGATGTCATGTGCAGTTTTCTGTGTTCTGCTGCAAATAACAAACTGATTGCCTCTTAATGCAGGAAATCCTGGAAACTCGAGAGAAAGCAAAGCCACACATCTGGTCTTTTCGGACACCAGAAGAAGCGGCATCCCATTGGAAAGAACTTTTTGGAAATTTAGACGAAGTGGAATGACTTCTTCTGTCTTCCATTTTCATCTTTGTTACTCTTTTCAAATGTCTAGCAATGACAAGAATAAGAACATATGAGAAACCAGGTTTAGAGAGGTTTTGATCTGTAATCTTATCAACAGGTTTAAATGGTTACATGAGAAGTTTTTCTTGAGCAAGAGTAAGCATGACTAACAAATTTTACGTTGTTTGACACACTTGAATTGTCCTTCATTATATTATTTGTGTTGAATATTAAAATTTAATTATGAATAAGAACAAGTTATAGATTTTGTTTTGATAGTCTATATAGCATTTTTGTTTTACAAATGCCCCACCTGAATTGAAACAAGAGCCCTATGAGAACAATTCTGATACTCTCATTTCTCATGTTGTTATTAAAATTTGCAACTATTAATATAAAAGAGTTATGGTAGGATCTCAAATAATTTATTAAATTTTTCACATGGGTGTGGGATTCACACACATGTGATAAATTTTCTATTAAAATTTTTATGAGTGTGAGATTCACAAACATATGGATTTGTGTGGATTCCATATTCATGAGAGGTTTGATAGAAAATCTAATGGATTATTTCATAGCATTTTTTAATATAAAAAATTTATTCTAGCAATATGCCATCTTTTGTGACAAATTTGGCATGTTTAACTAAATTTTTAGCAAGTTGAACGTTTAATCATTAACTTTATAAAATTTACTCTTGAATGTACAAAAACGTCATGTCATGTATTTTTTATTTTATTTTGTAGAAATTCACAACAAAATAATTTGGGTAAATTACATTTACTTTCCTGAAATTTTTGATAATTACAGAGACCTCCTCTATGATTAGTAATTAAACTAACCTCTTTTACTTTTGAAATTATTGTCAAAATTTCTCCATTACTAGGCTATTTAACAGAATCTGCTAATGTTATGTTGATGTCATATCAAAAATGACAAAATTTTCCATTAATTGCTTTATCTATTCGAATAAGAAATCTCATTCACCTCCATTGAGGTTTTGTATTATCAAAATTACATATATTTTACTATTATTTAATAAATTTCTTAAATTCCATACAATATTAAATAAAATCTTGAAATTTTTAAGACATTATTAAATCATTTAATGCAAAAAAAAAAAAAAAAAAAACTTAATTTTATTGATAAAATACTTAAAAATAAATAATTTAACTAAAATTAATGTTAGATAACATCCTAATAATTTAATACAAGACTTATTCCACACCACATAAATAACTTAAAATTTATTATTTTAAGTAATTCATTTATTATTTAATTTTTTTTAAAGTTAAAATAAATAGATTAATTTTTTTCTTGACAATTTGCATTACTTATTTATTCATATGTAAAAAAATTACTATTTTATCTTTTCTCAATCATATATTATTTTCAAATTTTAATTTTTATCTTTGATTTATTAAACTTCTAGTCGATGATATTTAAAAAAACAAAGGTTAATATTTTTTACATGATTACAAAAATTAAAAAATAAAAATAGAAGAATTTTTTTTTTAATCACCTCACAATAAATTAAAATTAGTTAATAGGGAATAAAAGATCAAGAAATCATTTGAGAATAATAAACAATCCAAACAATTTATCATTTCTTACACCTAAAATTAAAATTAATCTTTACTTGAATGTAGAAATTATTTGAGAATAATAAAATACTAAATTAATTTGTTATGTATGATACTTAAAATATATTTCTCCATCTTTATTTATCTCATTTAAACCATTTTTATTAAATTAAATCTTAAAATTTATTTCTCACATTCATTAATGGTTGAATTTTTATTTTATTTTTTTGTCTATAAAAGTTAAAAAACTTGTTGTGGAAAAAAATAGTAGTCAAGAAATACATTTATATTTTAAAAAAATTATGAAAAATAAATAATAATTTCATATATATAATAGGTAAATTAAATTAAATTTATATATTTTTTCTTTAGAAAAATGTTTTATTTTGTTGTGTGTTTAAATTAGTATTAGAGTCGTGATTTCTCAGTTTTGCCAATAAAATTATATGAGTATTAAATATATGGAAGAAGTAAAATTAGATAATTTAAATAATAACACTTTGATATAAATAATAATGGAACAAAATAAAGGTGAGAAATTAAAAAATAAAGTAAAAATTTAGCCATGAATGAAGGTGAGAAGTTAATTTTAAGATTTAATTTAATAAAAATATTTTAAATGGGAAACATAAAGATGGAGAAATATATTTTAAGTATCATACAACAAATTTATTGAGTATTTTAGTATTCTAAAATAATTTCTCCATTCAAGTAATGATTAATTTTATTTTTAGGTATAAGAAATAAGAAATTGTTTGAATTGTTTATTATTCTCAAATGATTTCTTGATCTTTCATTCCCTATTAACTAATTTTAATTTACTGTGAGGCAATTATATATATATTTTTTATTTCTATATTTATATTTTAATTTTTTTAATAATGTAAAAATAACCTACATATTTTTAAAAAAAATATGCATTGACTAGAAATTTAATGACTCAAAGATAAAAATTAAACTTTGTTAATAATATCTTAACAACTTAGGGATAAATAATTTTCTAACATATAAATAAATAAGTAGGACAAATTGTTGAAAAAAAAAAATTAATCTATTTGTTTCAAATAATAAATATACTAATTAAAATTGATAAATATTTCATTATTTTTATAGTGTGAAATAAGTCTTATAAGTATTGTCTTAATTATTAGGTCTTATATTAAACTATTAGGGTATTAAGTTAAAATATGCATGGATCTTTAATACTAATATATATGCAAAAACCTCAGGGAAGATGAGTGAAATTTTTTATTTAAATAACTTATTAGTTCAAATGGGCAATATGGTCATTTTGAATAGAAAAATTAACAGATTGGAGGAATTTTGATATTGTCAACAAAAATAAGGAGATTTCTATAATTATTGAAATCATATGAGATGTTCTTGTATTTGTCAAAAACCTTAGAAAGAATAAATGCAATTTACCCAAATAACTTTAATTCAAAATATAATTTAAAGGCATTCCAACACTCACTTGTTTTCCTAGTTATAACCACACGAGTTCAATGAGATCATTACAAAGCAAACGATGAGTTCAACAGATTGAATCATGTGAGCAAATTATGTCAATTCGTAAATGCTTCATTCTCCATTATATTATTGCATTAGAATTTTTTTTAAGGGAATTTTGTCAAAGATCCTATTTACTCAACTAATATTCCATTAGGTCCTACATATTTGAAAAAAACCCAATAAATCCCATCCCAAAATTAACTGACTAAAATACCCCCACAATATATATATATATATATAGGGCAAATTACACTTTACCCACCTCAACTATCATCGTTTCTCACTTTATCCTCTCAAACTAAAATTTGATACAATGTATTCTCTTATCTTTTGAAAGTTTTCGATCTAATTTTTGTCTTCATTCTATTAACAAAACAGACAGGAAAAAAGCATGTAATGTACACGTCACATTTATGATGAAAATATCCTTCAAATATCTGTCATAATATGACACGTGCACATTACATGCACATTTTTTTGGGTATATTTTGTTAACATTATGGAGACATAAGAGTTAGATTGAAAACTTTTAGAAGATGAAGAAGGTACATTGTATCAATTTTTAGTTTGAAGGGATAAAGCGAAAAACAATGATAGTGGAGGGAGGTAAAGTGTAATTTGCTTTGTGTATATATATATATATATCTTATGACGGAAAATCCTAAGCAAGCGTAGTTCAACTTCTTACACTCTCAACTCTCAAACCTCATATCGGTTGAAGATTTCTTCAATTCCATATTGCAATTTTGAAGGTTGAGTCATTACATATTTCAATGAGATTATTACAAAGTGTACGATGAGTTCAGCAGATTGAATCATGTAATCAAATCATGTTAATTCGTAAATTCCTCATTCTGCATCACATTATTGCATAACAAGTTAGGTCCTATTTACTTAACTAATATTCCACCAGATCTTTCCTATTTGTAAAAAGCCCGATAAGTCCCATCTCAAAATTAGTTGACTAAAATACCCCCACAATATATTGGGCAAATTACACCTTGCCCACCTCAATCATTATCGTTTTTCACTTTACTCCCTCAAACTAAAAATTGATACAATGTACCTCCTTCATTTTCTGAAAGTTTCAATCTAACTCTTATGTCTCCATTCTATTAATAAAATAGACAAAAAAATGTGCATGTAATGTGCATATTGTATCAATTTTTAGTTTGATGGGGTAAAGTAAAAATTACTGATAGTTGAGGGGATAAAGTATAATTTGCCCTATATATATATATACATCTTATGACGGAAAATCTTATAAGCAAACATAGTTCAACTTCTTACACTCTTAACTCTCAAAACTGAAATCAGTTAAAGATTTCTTTAATTCCATATTGCGATTTTGAAGATTGAATCATTACATATTATAATGAGATCATTACAAAGTGTACGATGAGTTCAATAGATTGAATCATGTAATCAAATCCCGTCAATTCATAAATTACTCATTCTCCATTACATTATTGCATTAGAAATTTTTTTAAGAGAATTTTGTCAAAGGTCCTATTTACTCTACTAATATTCCATTAAGTCTTACTTATTTGAAAAAAGCCCAATAAGTCCCATCCCAAAATTAATTGACTAAAATAATACCACCACAATATATATAGGGCAAATTACACTTTACCCACCTCAACTATCATCTTTTTTCACTAATATAACACATGCACATTACATGCACATTTTTTTGTCTATTTTGTTAACAGAATAAAGGATTAGATTGAAAACTTTCAGGAGATGACGGAGGTACATTATATCAATTTTTAGTTTAAGGGGGGTAAAATGTAATTTTCCTATATATATATATCTTTTGACAAAAAATCCTAAGCAAACGCAGTTCAACTTCTTACACTCTCAACTTTCGAAACTTAGATTGGTTGAAGATTTCTTCAACTCCATATCGCGATTTTGAAGATTTGTTTATAAAAGCATTCATAATCAAAATCCTAACATTCGCAATCCAAATCGTAGTCTACTCCAACTGATTTCGGAGTTTCAAATACGTCGAAAATGAGTAAGTTACATCCAATCGAAACCCTAATCTACTGTAATTTTCTTTAATATCTTGTTCTTGTTGTCGATTACATTGTAATTGTTCTTTATAATCTGGTTATTGCATTGCTTATTTGTTCATATCTCGTTGCAAAATTCATTTTATTCAAATTAGTTTTTGCAAGTCACACCTAATTGAATTTTGTATAAATAAATTTGAGAAATTTCTCAATTTTGTTAAAATAAAAATTACAAATTTCTTGGCATTTCCCCCCTTCGTTTTCTTTATATCTCCATCCCCTTTCTCTGTTTTTCTTTAACACACTGGTACAAAGCCAAAATATTGAATAGAATTGAGAAAGTCTTCAATTTGTGCGAAACTGAGAAATTCTCAATTTTAATTGAGAGAATAGTTAAAATTGAAATTTTCTCAATTTCGCATAGCTATATTTTTCAATGTTCTATATCGAAATTGTTTAGTCTAGAGAGAAAAAACAAGACCACTTGCTTCACAAGAAAAAGCAAAATCATCCAATATTTATTCAAATCTTGAAAATCAAAATTACACAACTAGAACAAGAATTTGAAAATCAATAAACTCGTTCAACCAATTTCACGATCTACCAATAACGAATTTGGAAACATTTACCTCATCTTTTTACATCACAAACCGGGCAAATTTGTTATAGGACTTAGATGAGACCTCTAGGTAATTAATCCATATTTTTAATTAAAAGTATTATTTAGAGACATCAATTTTTAATATGGAAAATAACAATTACTTTTTGAAATGCAAAACCAGTATTCAAAATTGGATTTAGTAAATTCATTCATTACAATATTTAATTTCTTATTTTAGTAAATTTTCTTATTTATTTCCTTATTTTTGGGAATGGAATTAAATTTTAGTTTCTTTGAATGACAAAACTATAAAACAAAAGTAGATTTTTTAATGCAAAATAAGTAAGAATAAAACTATATTAGAGAAAATGATCAAAATGTTTTACATATCATAAGCATACATAAGGGTATGGATCAATACTCTCTACTTTGCTATTAACTAATAATGTTATTCGAATCAAAATATTGGTATTAAGTATTTACTGATTGTTGATTTAATTAAGTATATAATTTTTTTGTATTAAAACTGAAATTAAGTACGCAATGATGTAGTTTAATATGTACCTTTTACTTTAAAATAAAACACCCATAAAGATGAATTTATTTACAAGTTTGGCATTGGGAAATCATTTTGTAATTTTTTATATGAATTTTATGTATGAATAGAGTTTTCATATTGGATTAGTTTTAGCTTTCGTTTTTATTTTTTTAATTATAATTCTTTCAAAGAAAAATAATTCCCTATGGCATGTCAATTGTCAATTAATTAGCCAATATTTTTTTTGGCTAATTTAAATAATCATATAAATTGTCAACCATAAGAGCTATTTTGGAAAGATGGTTATAATCAGTTTTTTGGTGAAAAACTGCTTATAAGCAGCTTTTTTGTGAGTAAAGAAAGTGGGTTATAATCTGGGAAGTGGATTATAACCCACTTCCCAAAATAGGCCTAAGTAAGATTTACCATGTGTTTTATTATGCTTTATGGTTCAAAATTTCCATTTTTTTTTCAAATTAAAAACATTACAGATAAACACTAATCATGTGCTGTCAATCTCTTTATTTTTTCAAGAAAGCTAACTAATACTTTATCAATTGCTTCCAAAAAAAAAAAAAAGAAAGAAGCTTGAAAACATTGTATTGATATCCATTATTATGATTGTAATTTAATGTAATATCATATATAAATAATAATAATTTAAAATAACTCATTCTTCATAATCCTCACAAAATTTACATTTTAAAATTTAAAACCAATACTTCTATATAGTCATTTAATCTAAAATTTAATTTGAATTTATGATTTATTATTTTCAACCATAAATTGCTAATGTAAAATGATTATCTTTCACATATATGTGCCGTGTAGTTTAGTGATATTCTTTGTAGTTTGTTTCATTTAATAATTTCAACTATTGATTAAATCTTGTATTTTTTTTGGGTCATCTTCTGTAATTTTTGGTCAAAGAAAAATAATTATCTTCCAAATATGTTTTTGACAATAATTTCAATAAGTGACCACCACAATTGTTAAGATTTTCTTTTTTTAATTCAAAATTAATGTAGAAAAAGGAAAAATTAGTGAAATATCTCTCTCCAATTTTGTATAGTAGAAGAGATCCAAGATTTTTTTTTATTAGCTAAGGTCTCTCAATATTTTTACAAAGAAAATTTGATTCAGAGAAATTTTACCTGACTCAGAGAAATTTTCGGCCCGGACTCAGAGAAATTTCTCTATGAAAATTGAATTTTTTTTGAGTCGGGACCAAATTTCTCTGAGTCGGGTAAAATTTTTCTGAGTCGAATTTTTTTTGCAAAAATGTTGAAGGATTTTAACAATTATGAAGATATTATATGTCATTTATTTTATAAAATTTTAATATTAGAGATTTTTTTAAAAAAAATTCCTAAAAACAAGCGTAAACATTAATAAAATTTTTAAACATCTTGATGCAAGGCAACAATGTTTTCTCAATGCATAATGTATTTTTTTTTGCTATTTGTACTATGTAATTGTTTTAACGCTTATGCCATTGAACTATAGATAAACCCTACGGCTGCACCGACTTATTGTCAATTTATTTTTTTGATAAATTGTAGGAGTGCTTATGTGTAGATCATAATAAGTGAATTTATTACCTAATAACCTTATGAAAAAAAATTGTTATAAAAAAATATTACTAATTGTAAGTTTTAGCGATAATTTATAAAAATTACGACAAAAAAAATTACTAATTGTCAATTTTTTGCGACATATATAAAAAATTGTCACAAAAAAAATATTTTAGTAACAATTTTACCAAGACTTATTTTCAATAAGACTTGATGAGAATTAAGTCTAACTATTAGAATCTATTGGTAGTTAATACCTATTTTTTTTTTGTAATTTTACGGTCCATGCCATAATAAAGACTTTTTAAATTTCAAAATTGGTATTCAAAAAAGAATCAATAAATATTATTTATTAAAATATTCAAATGTTATCACACAATTTTATTTTTTGTTTTATTTATTTATTTATTATTAATTACCAAATAAAAAAAATTAGATACACACAATTGAAACAATCCAAGAATCATTTAATGTAAAGGAAATAAAAAGGAAACAAAATTAATTAAAAATAAAAAAAATTCAATTTTTATTCCATTTGCTTTAAATAATGAATTAAATTGAATTTTTTTTTTTTTTAATTCAAGCTGGTCAATTTTTATTTAAATACAGCTTCATCTCCAAACGGCTCCCTCACACAAAAACCAGTTCACAGAGAGAGAGAGAGAGAGAGAGAGAGCTCTTCTGCAGATATATGTATGTTTGAATTCATTCATATGTGTATATCTTATATATATATGTCATTTAGAAACTTTTCATGTGTCTTAAGAATGATTCTTTAACTCTGTTCTCTCTTTCTTTGTAACTAACCATGTATATATATATGTGTGTGTGTGTGTGTATTGATGTTTTCTGTGTATAGAAACTGTATGATCTTCTGAAAGTTTCAAACTTTTTCAAATGGAAAACAAAAACATTACTCAAAACCCCACCGTGGAAGTGGCTGCGGCAGCGGCGGAGATAACTGCCGAGGAGGTGGCGGTAACAGGGTCTGCCGCCGTGAACGGTGGTGTGGAGGGAGAAGTAACTGTTCGGAGAAAGAGAGGCAGACCTAGAAAGCATAAAGTGGAAGAGAACTCTCCATTGCCTATTTCACCTGACTTTTTGGCTTCTCCGGTACGTATTACTCTGAGACGGGGACGAGGAAGGCCTCGCGGTACCGGTAAATTGAAAAAGCTTGCTTCTTTGGGTGAGTTTTATCTAACCATTCAATTCAAATTAATCTTCAGAGTGTGTATATATATAATATATATGCTTGTTATTTGATTGTGTTCCAGAATTTGATCATATGGTTTTTAATTGGTAATATAGCAATGGAGTAGATTTTGGTATGAAAAATGGAGTTTTTATTGGTTTGTTCACAATTGCATTGATTATGGTTTACAATGAATTGATATATTTGTTGGGTTTTGTCAATTTTTGGTTTTTTTTTTAATTGTATTGATTGATTATGGTATTCTGAAAGAGAATTGATTTTAGGTTGTAAGAGATGGCTTAACCAGAGGTTTGTTTTGTTTATCTGAGGTGTGTGGATCTAAGTACTTTGGCAATTGGGTTAAAAGCCAAAAAAGTGGCTTTTTGATTTTTTTGAGTTATATTATCTTTCCACTTTTTACACGTTTTTTCAAAAAAAAGCCAAAAAATTGACTTTTAATCTACTTCTCAAAATAGGCTAGAGGCACAGGCGCACATATGTGACACGATATGGATACGGACACGACACGACATGTGTGGGACGAGGGAAAAACATATAATTCTATTTATTTATTATATATCATATATTTATTCTCATTAAATTAATCAATCTTGGTAATATGGTATGCTACTCGGGTGAAAAAAAACTCAACGTGTCCATCTTGTGTCCCCATCGCGCCATTTCCTCTAGCATGTCCATAGTTTGTTTGACATGTGTCTGGCACATGTCCGTCATGTCTAACATATGTTGGACATTGGTTCATGACCTCTAGAGACGTGTATGTGCTTTATAGTCTTTCTGGCAAGTGCTGTTATGCAATCCATCATTTACTGATATAATCTGTCACTACAGTTTTGAATCCTTATATTTAGTTGCAGATAGGGTATCCTTTATACTAGATGTCAGTCAATTGCTTGGACACATCAAAATTTTTCATAAATGGATGGGCTTGGCATCAGTTTGCACATATAATATGATCCCTTCATATAACCATATGTTTCTATTTAGTTGCCTCTTTCTGGTACTAGCTTATTGTCCTGACTAAAATTGAGAAATTTCTTAAATTTATTTATAGAAAATTGAGAATTGAGTGTGACTTGCTGCAACTAATTTGAATAAAATGAATTTTGCAGCAAGATATGAACAAATAAGCAATGTAATAACTAGATTATAAACAACAATTGCAATGTAATCAACAACAGGAACGAGATATTGAAGAACGATTAAAATAGACTAGGGTTTCGATTGGATGTAACTCACGCTTTTTCGACATATTTGAAACTCCAAAATCAGTTGGAGTAGACTATGATTTGGATTGCGAATGCTAGGATTTCAATTCTGAATGCTTTTGGAAACAAATCTTCGAAATCACAATATGAAATTGAAGAAATCTTCAACCGATCTAAGTTTTGAGAGTTGACAGTGTAAGAAGTTGAACCACGTCTGCTTAGGGTTTTCCGCCATAAGATATATATTGTGGGGGTATTTTGGTCAACTAATTTTGGGATGGGACTTATTGGGCTTTATTCAAATCGGTAAAACCTGATTGAATATTAGTTGGGTAAATAGGACCTCTCAAATTTCATAAATGGATAGGTTTGGCATCAGTTTGCACATATGATATGATCCCTTGGAAGAGTGGGCCAAATATAACCATATGTTTCTATTAGTTGCCTCTTTCTAGTACTAGCTTATTGTCCTGACTAAATCTTGTCATTGACCTTGCATAGCTTCATCATATTGAAACAAGTGAAGAAAGTAGTTGCAAGGACCCTAACTCTGAGTGTAGGGTTACTATTTTGTCTCCTCTTAAGTGTTTTGCTAAGAAGCACGGACACGTCTAAAAAGTGGAGTGTTCGTGTCGTGTCCGTGTCAGATACTGACACTAGATGGACACTTCCTGACACTTGTCTAATACTCATCCAAACTTGTCTTAATTTTTTTTTAAAAAAAATTTAGACTCTAATACTCTTCAGACACTTAGATAACACACGTGTCCTTTGTTTAAACATGCTTGTCCATTCTTACCTTCTTGGGGCTCCATGGACCAGGATCTTCTTTCGTTATACGGGCAATACCGATCTACTTTAGTAGATCATATGGATGTAGAAAAAGTTTATAATTTTAATGAATTGGAATCGTCTCTTTTCCATTTTTATTTACAGTTCATATCTTTATTTCGTGTTGTCGGAGGAATTCGATCTCTTCAATCTCAAGACACCCACTATTCCTTCTTTTCTATCGAATCGATCATAACTACTACCTACATTTTACGAAATTGTGCACCACAAATAGGTGCTAATAAAGAGACCCATGATCCAGGGCTGGCCTTGAGATTTGTGGGGCCTAAGGCGGACTATGAAAATTGGGCCTTTCTAATATATTTTTTTAATAAAAAATTTATGATTAAAATGATAAGTATTCACAAATTTTTTATTTAAGTATACTTGCACATATAATTATTAAAATTATAAATTAAAATTTACTTTCATATATTAAGTGAACAATGTTGTATATTGTGTGTATGGTTTGGGTTGGGCCCAAACACTTCATTTGTTTTTTTTTTGTTTTTTATATATTTTCATTTTAATAAATATGGTCCAAACCACATAAATATGGCCTAAACCAAACATGGGCCAAAACATTTTGGGCCTTTTAAATTGATCCCAAAACAAAACAAAAAAAACAAAAAAAAAAGGTTGGGCCTATAACAATTTATTAAATTTGGGGGCCCTTTTTTGGGCCAAAATTATGGGGCCTAAGGCACAAGCCTTATTGGCCTTAGGCCAGGGCCGGCCCTGCCATGATCCCATAGAAAGACATTACAAGCCCTTGTGGGAAAAAAAAAAAAAATGATTTGTTGTGACGGAAATAAGATATCAAATTTCTAACACACGAAACTAATTATAACTTTGAAGAAAATAACTTAGAATATGATGATAAAAGAAAAACTATGCCAATTTGTAGAAATTAGTATTATATTGTATTTATTGTCTTATCTTGGAATGATATAGTCATATATATGACATACAATAAATATATAAAATTATATATTCTGTACGTGTCTCCCATGTCATGTCGTATTCTACAATTTTTTGAAAATTTCTATGTCGACATGTTCGTGCTTCTTAGGTTTCTTGTAATAGTGTTTTTTTGTACAAATTTTTTGGAATTGTCAAACAATTAAACTTAAATCCAAGGAGAAAGTATTTGGGCTACACCTTGTCTCACTAAAGTAAATTTTTCTGAACTGCTACCAATCATTTGGTCTATTTTCTCAGGGATTATTAGTCACTGAAATAGTTTGAGGCATCTAATTGGCTTCATATTTATCCTTTGTTGTGACATAGAAGACAAAACAGAACCCCAAATTCTTTTACTAGTTGCTCGATTGTGACCAGCACTTTGTGGGTTCAAACCACAGAAATAGCCTCTCTCTGTATGTGGAGGTAAGGCCGTGTAAATTTGACCCTCCCAGACGGCATAGTGATAGGAGCCTCATGCACTAGCACTGCCATTTAGTTGTTTGGTTGTGGATGCTATGCTATCAAAGCCCAACACACGTACATATATTTTGAAATCCATGATTAAGGCTTCATGTTCTGCATAAATAACACAACATTTAGTTTCTAATTCTGTTGCAAACCGAGTGCTTGAATGAGTCCCGTACATAATTTATTGTAAGTTTGCGATCCATGTTTTCCATCAAAAACCAATTTCCATGGAGTTAAATGCGAACAATTTCATTGTCCACCTTGGTTGATTTCAACTAAATATTGGAGGGCGTGGAATTTGGACAACTGAGCTAAAATATAGATAATCAAATTTATACCGGTGAATGGGTGGACATGCCATGCTGCACCTTTGACTAACAACACCTAGAGAGATACCACCATCTATTGGTGTGACTAAATATAAGTTCATGAATCATCTGGAAATTTTATTAGAACCTGAATTTGATCTCGATCTATAATTTCTGACAAATGATTGAGACAAATTGGCCAAGACTTCTCATCAGTTCCATGGTTGGTTATGTGAAAACATTGGAATCTATTCAGAGGAACTTGTTAGCTAATGCAATAAAACAGGCTAAATTTGTTTAATTACATGAATGTTCCCTTTACATGGATCTTTAGAGAAGTCTATAACTTCTGAAACTACGGTGTTTTGTCTACATTATATTAGATACCGTGATGATAACATATTGAGAATATATCTCATCTATCCCTCAAAATACATTACTAGGATATAAAAGATTTAGAGTTTACTTGTTCTACATTTTGTTTCAGAGTTGTTACATTTAGTCCATCTGTATGTGCATGTGTGGATGTATATATGTTTGTAGTAAGTATATCGTAATACTCATGAAAATACAAAACTAAGTATTTGGCAGTGTGCGATTTAATAAATATGCTGATTCCCTTATCCAGTTTTTATGCATGTAGAGATGTTGCACTTCATTCATTGGCGACTTTTATTACTTTTCCATGTGAATGCTCCCTGTTGATGTCCATTATTTTGTTGCTTAAACATTTTTTTCTGACAAAGCGAACTGAAACAGAATTGGTATGCTTTATTTGATGCATTCTTTCCAAGAATTGAATAGCTTTGCTGCATATACTTGAGATTTTTTTCTTGCCCCTAATTTTCTGGTGAAGGTGGAGTTGCTGTAGGCACAACTGGACGTGACTTCACTCCTCATGTGGTAAAGATAAAAGTAGGAGAGGTACCGTTAGATATGGAAAAGAAGTTTCCCTTATCGTCTTGTATTTAATGTCTGTCTGTTCTCCATTTCTTGTCAAGTTGCTACTATTGGTGGGCGTACAAGAGATGATTACTTTTTGATTTTGTAGGACATTGCCGAAAAAATAGTGTCATTTTCTCAGGGAGGTCCTCGAGCCGTCTGTGTTCTTGCTGCTACTGGCCCTGTTTCTATAGTAGATATTCACCAAGCTGGTTCTTTTGGCAGCGGTATTTTAAGATATGAGGCATGATCAGATACTAACTATTTTGTTTTCTGCATCTTCCTATTTTTAATTTATTTCTGACATGATTTTTAAAGGATGAAATATTGGTATTATATTCTTGCTTGTGATTGAGATATCTTCTCTTTTTGTTCTGCTAGTTATTGGGATTTTGTTTCTTGTAGCTTCTATAGAGACTCCATCCCTTTGCCAGAAAAATTTCAAAAAATAGAAGTAAAAAATAAATAGAGGAAAATTTTGACTTTGACCATGAAAAACATGAGGGATCCCAAAATGTTGTAAAACAATCCCATGGTGTTTATGATCCCACTCTAATAAAGCAATCACATGGTACATCGGAATTGTATTTAAATATGAATTTTAAAGATGAAAAGGTTAGTTAGGGGGTTATGCGCACATGGACCAAACCATGGGGTTAAAGTGAACTATGCTGGGCTGGAAACTAAGGAATCACACAAAAGATTTGATTGCATTGCATATGCAACCTCCACGGTTTTTGCATTTGATTATAGGATTTCAGCTCTTTGATGTCATACAAAGAAAAAGAAACTGTTTTTTCATTCATGCATTATGAATCCAAATAAGAATTTTCTTTTATTTTTTGACGTTTAACTTCTCCTGTCATCCTTCATGCAGGGCTGTTTTGAGCTATTAACTCTAACTGGGTCACCTGCTTTTAATGAAGTGGGAGGTGTACGGCGCAAAATAGGCATGTTAAGTGTTTCGCTGGCCAAACCTGATGGGACAGTTTTTGGTGGTGCTGTTGCAGGATCTCTAATTGCAGCTGGGCCAGTTCAAGTAAGCCTTACTTTCATCTCTATAATTGGAATTGCTAAAATAGCCTTGTATTTTGTTCTTCTATAACTCCTGTTGATCCTAAAGGTAATCTCAATTCTTAGTAGTTCTTAAAGTCCCACCAAACTTCATTCTAGCTGCAGTTAGAGAGGTTCTTAAAAATTTCTTCAAAAAAATCCAAAAAACCTTCATTTTTAGCAATTGTTCTATCTCCAAGAATGTATGGGCTTCACTTACACAACCGTTTAGCTGACATGATCAATATAAAAAATTTTGCAATGCGCAACCTTGTCATTTACTCTGCAAATGACAGTGAAGTGAATGTTCTGCTTGTGTTACTGTTTTTAGATTGTGGTATCTATAAGATCCATGTAATACTTATGTTAATTTCTTTTTTTGATTTACCAGCTCATTATAGCAAGTTTCAAGCAGATTATCAAGAAACAACTTCTCAAGAGGCACTCTGCTGAATCTTCATCAGCTAACGGCATGCCTGGTGGTGATTTGGATACTGTAAGAGTTCTGAGATCACATGGTAAGACAAAAAATATTGAAGAGAACGGTGTTGCGACACCCCCTTCTCAGTTCCCAAAACTACCCAGTGGGACAAGGAACAACATCGGTGACCAAAATGATAATCTTGTCTTCGATCAAGAGGCTTCACAACCATTGGAGCACATGTCAGATGAGAGTATGCTTGACATCAATGATAGTGTTATTGAGATCGATTGAAATGATACCGAGGGGCGACTTTCTTTCTTCTTCATGTTCTTTCTTCATGTTATCAGGTGAAATGTTCCGTACTTTCAGAGAGTGGTGGTAGCTTTGGCAGTAATTAAAGTATATTTTACTAGTGCTTTTATAAACCTTTGGAACTTAAATATTTGTTGTTTTCTATGCTCGTTTGTTATTTATTTCACAAACCCTTTTAGACAAAAGGTTGCCGTTAATTTTTTTGTGTGCGGGCTATATAGAAAATTAATACCTAAAAGTTCAAGT
The DNA here is from genome assembly GCA_025200525.1 of Camellia lanceoleosa. NCBI lineage: Eukaryota > Viridiplantae > Streptophyta > Magnoliopsida > Ericales > Theaceae > Camellia > Camellia lanceoleosa. Next base: position 73,143,899 of record CM045768.1, read on the forward strand.
TTCTGGTAAATGGTAGTTTGTTAAGAACAGCAGCATGCAATCTTGAACAGTTACTTTAAATGAAATGATAAGCTGTTTGTGGGTTGGTGTTCTAAAACCATTTTGATTTGGTATATTTTGCATTATTTCCAATTTATTGATTGTCTAATGCCATTGATGAACCCTGTTCAAGTAGTAGAGTGCTTCTAATTAGACATTTGCAAATAACCTATAAGTTTTGGCATCCAGACTTATTTGCCTAACTGCTGCAACTGCGGCTATGACTCCAATTGCTGCGAAAACTACAGCAACGGTGACATTTAACCAGAAAACCGGGCTTTGCTTCGATGGCTTAAATGTCAAGTTGTAGAAAACTACAGGCAGAACAAAGTCGAGTGGCAAAAATCCGAAAGCTCCGATCACTGCATTGATGTCGCCGAAGAAGGGAAGCATTGCAGCAATTGTTGTTGCTATGATGACTGACAGTGATCGATAGATCAACCTTGGGATGACATTCCGGGAAGAGAACTCACCGCTCTTGGGGTCTGCAAAAGTTCGCTCGAGCAACTCATTTGTGGGCTGCAAATAAACCTGCAAGAGACAATGCAGTTAATTAGCTGTGAATATGTGCTGGTTTTGGTAGTTGACAGTTAGAGATGTATGTTGTTTTTTACCACACCAACAGTTGATAGTTGGAGAACAGTGGAGATGTTAGACATGAAAAAGAACCATTTGGGGACCAAAGCTTTGCCATCAATACCCAAGAAGTTGGTGAGGATTTGACCAGAAGCTTGGTTGCCAAATGCCCAATACCCAGAAATGGCTACACCAAGGAAAGTTACTATCACTACTGCATAACAAACACATAGTGCTTTGAACATCTTCCCCTTTACTGGTGGTGCCAGGGTTGCCTATAAATGAAGTTAAAAAAAAAAAAAAAAATCCTCAACAAAAATCCTCAACTAAACAATGGTTGTAAATTATTTATTTATTTATTAAAGGCACGAGATTCTTTGTCTTCTCAAATCTATGATTCCTTTTCTCAGTTCACTTTCAATAGCATGATTATTCTTAGCAAAATGATCATACTTCAAGATTTTTATATTTTGAGATTTTCATAACATTGTATGATTGGAAGTGCATTAAGATAGGAAATCCAGATTTTTGAATTTTCGAGACACAAAATCCCTGGGTGCATTTTAGTAGTTGAATATGTGCTAAAACAACAAAATTCTTAAAAGAAATGATTTAAGGATGATAGAAACCTGGATTTCAGGGATGATTCCATTCCCATATGTTGCTGCAATGATGGCAATGGCATTGAAGATACTGAAAACACGAGTTTGAGTGTCACCGTTCATGGAGTAGTCCTTTTTTGGCCCCTTGGATGAACTTCCTAAAAAAAAAGAAGAAAGATTAAAAAAGAATACTTCATGATGAGATTTTATTACAAGTGCATACAATGATTTTCCCTCTTAGATGATGTAGATTAAAATTGAATTTGAAATGTTGCTTTCTGTAATTTGTTTTCAAAACAAATAAATCCAAAAGAAGAAAACATGATCTGTGAGTTGCTAGAAAGGGTGTAGTGGCCAGAGGGGGGAAGTCATTGGCGGAGGGATAGGAGGAAGGAAATGAAAATTTGTTTTGAAAACAAGTGAAAACATGTTATTCTCGTTTTTACTTTATGAAACTTGTTGCTATTTTTTTGGCAACAAAAACTATTCAATGTGTTTGGTTTGAGTTTTTTGAAAATAGAGTTTTTTGATTTTCGTATTTTTTTGTTTTTAGTGGATATTTTTAAAATTTTAAATATTTTTTTTTTTACTTTTTTAGATGCATCTTACTTAGATGGATCTAAAAAGTAAGAAATTTGTGAAAAAATATTTTAAAAAATTAATAAATACATAAAAATATAAAAAATGTACTGAATTCTTATTTTTTTTTTTTGTATTTTTGGTATTTAGTGAATTTTTGAAAGATTTTTTTCACAAATTTTTTACTTTTTAGGTATATTTATGTTAGGTATGTCTACAAAGTAAAAAAAAAAAATTACTTAAAATATTAAAAAAATTCAATAAAAACAAAAAAAATACGGAAAACAAGAAAATAGAATTTTCTGAAAAGTATTTTTGGAAAAATGGAACCAAGCAAAGTGATTAAATTTTTTTTTTTTTCAATTTTCAACATTTTTTAAAACTAAATAAACAACAGAAAACCAAAAATGATACCAAACTGAGATAATATTTACCTATATAAATGCAACCAGCAGTGGCACAAGTGCAGTAGGCAAGGCATAATAGGGAGGAAACCAAGTTGATGTGCCTCAATGAGTGAAAAGATGGCATTTGAGCTAAAATCAACATGAAACTTCCAAATATTATTACAAATTCGTACAACTTCATCGACCCATTTGGGTTTGATAACAAGTAAATTGCCTGTAAAAAACAAACAAGAAGTTAAAAAAGAAGAAGTTATATTCTATTTTATTCTCAGTATTTTATTTCCAATTTACAAAAAATAGGAAATAAAATAATTTGTTTGGTATGAAAAAAACAAGAAGATACGTGTGTCACGAGTTATTAGAGGTGGTCGTTGACAGTGGAGTGGCTAGAGGCAGTGGCAGAGCCAGAAAGTTAAATTAGGAGTACTTATTAATTACAATATTGAAAATTTTTATAAAACTATTTCACGCAAGTTTTTACAATTGATTTCGAGAAACATCATAAAAATAGTGTATCATGAACAATATAAAAAAATATGTATATAAGTCTTAAAATAAATTATATAATGATAAATTATTTTTTTATACAAAATTTGATTAAAAATTCAATATATTGGTAATATCATGTCATCATTAGTATGCGATATCACAAACTAATAGCAAATAAACACATAGAGAGTAAACCCTACATTTCAAATGTAACTACTAATTCAATAAATTTAATATCTTTATAGTGAGATTATTTATACAAGTATGTCAATAATAATGACATCATCGTTATATTTAAAATTTTCATAGATAATATGGTTTATAGTAGTCTCTTCATTTTCAATCAAAATAATCATTATTATTTTCATAATTTTTAAAATGTCATTGACATTTCATTCTAATAATATTTTTGTAATTCTTTTTATTTAAAATATTTTTTTTATATTTGTAAAAAAAAGGTCAAAAAAAAATCACAAAATTCAGGAAGGACACGTGACCCCCCTGGTCCTTAAGTGGCTCCGCCACTGGCTAGAGGTTACCAGTAGTGACCTTCTGATTGTCGAAAAGTGGCCGGCTGAAACTTGTCGGCTAGTGGCCGCAGTTGACAGGATGAGAAAGTGAAAACTTGATTTAAAAATAGTGAAAACATATATTTTTTTTGTTTCAAGAAATTTTTGAATTATTCTTTTTTTTTAAAAAATAAAATAATAATACATCAAACAAGTTTCCATTTTTAGTTTTTGCTCCAAAAAAAAGAAGGAAAAAAAAAGAAAGATTGCACATGTTAGCATAATAGTCATGCCTTTGATGAAAATATGAGAATACAAGTGAATAAAATACCACTATTTTTTTTTACAAATATTTTTATTTAATTTAATTCTGCTTATCTAGACTCAGCTCATATATTTTATTTTCAGGTGTCAGTTTTTTTTTTTTTAAAAAGAAAAAAGAAAAAAAAGAAAAAAAGAGAAGTGAAGAAAATGGAATAGAAATGAGTGAATGGAAAGACCTTGATGCACTGTCCTCCAAGAAGAATATAACCAACAACTGTACCATAGCAGACTATGAACTGAATTGGAACCACGTAATATCTTCCCCATCTTGGCCCTGTCAAATTCCATTTTCATCATATGTAATTATAAAAAGGACCATGCTAACATCCCCCTAATTTGGGGAGCCCTAATCCCCCGAATTTTGAGACCCAGGCAAAAAAAAAAAAAAAAAAAAAAAAAAAAAAAATCCCAAAACGACGTCGTTTTGGGGATTAGGGAGGACTTTTTTAGGGCTCCAAATCATTTTTCTTATAAAAATTATTATATATATACACATACACAAAAATACTTAAAACTAAAACAATCACATATATTTATTTAATTGCTAGAGTTAAAATTATTATCGTCATTATATACGTTGTAGTAATGCAATTTAAAATAATGATATATATATAGACTTTATAAAACATCATTTTGAGCAAAAATATCTTCTATCTCGTGTGTATTGCAGGGTCAACTAGTTAATGTATATAATGGAACTACATAGGACTTCTTTGTTTGTGAGTGAGAGGTTTACGATCTAATATTGGGCCGAGCTGGCTTTGGGCCTAGGTCAAAGACCCTTGCTCGGTCGGATGTGGAGTGCACGCTGAATTGAGGACTCGATTTGGTCAAATTGGGACAACTTTAGATTGTCAGTCCGGAGGAGATGTGCGTTCTACAGAGTAGGACCGAATTAGTCCTTCCAATGTTAAGATCGACCGAGCTTTTGCTCGGTCGTGACTAGGGAGCTCAGTTAAGCCACGGTGTGGAATTATCAAGGAAACCGGATAGGTAGCACGGTCGTGAGGTGATGCGCGGCACCGTGCTAAACATAGCTTGGTGGGAAGTACTATGCGGTGCTGCGAGACTACAGAAAGGAGATTTTGCTGTCCGTACGCATCAATACCGTTTGGCGGTTTCGTTAGGTGGTGTTCAGCTGTATTGGCGCTGACATGTCGGGAAACGTGAAAGGAGAGCAGGTCCACGCGTCTAGAGGGGAATGGACGCAGAAACGCGTGCAGAAACTATATAAGCGGTGCTGCGCCCCCATACTCAGGTCTAGAATATCATCTAATTAGAGTTCACATACCACTTTGTCTCCTCTCTCTTTTCTTTCTCTATAAGTGTGCTAACTTGACCGTCGGAGGGGTTTTCTGACTACACACTGCTGGGTAGCTACCATCGCTATGTTCTCAGGTTAATCGGAGTGAGGCGCAGCTTGGATACGAGGAGCACGGCTAACATCGGATATTTGGCCCCCGTACAATTGGTGCCGTCTGTGGGAAACACTCCAACAAACAAAACTTTGTCCTCTAAGCTCTTTCGATCATTTTCCATGGCGAACAACGACGACATTTCACTATTCGCCATCGACGGTATCACTTTGGAATTCGTTCGGAGAAGAGATGGTTTTCCTACCATCCCTACTATGGCTAGTCTGGAGACCTTTTCTAGAGGGCTCCCTAGAGATGCACGAGACAAGTGCGCAAGCAGCACTAACCACTCACAGAATCTCGACGGGCATCGACGGTGAAGAGAATTACATGCTCAGCGCTTGGAGCATAAGCTGAGAGACCAAGACGTCATCATTCGAAGGATGGCGGCGAAGATAGAGGCGTTGAAGCGGCAAGTCAAAGGGAAGGGTGTTACAGGAGTGGGTAACCACAGTGAATGCACCTAACCTCGTCGCTCAGGCAGCTAAAACCAGCGGCGGACGCCCTCCCTCTCCATCACCAGAAGTTATGGGGTTGGTGACTTTGACCCGCCAACAGAGAAGTCTTACGCGCGAGACTGTAGTTGCTATCTCTCACGTCCGTCGATGACGTCGAGATATTCTTACTTTGCCCGTTCGGAGGACCTAAGGGATGTCTTAGAGGAATGAGCGCGCCGACGGGAGGCGCAAAGGGTATCGGCTTTACAGTAGTTATCCCACGGAGGTCGCGCAAGTGAGGAAATTGTAATGCTGCCACCTCGCCCAGCTGTATATGTTCGTTTGGACAGAGACTTGGCGAGGTTAAGCGACACTCCTTTCTCCCTCGAGATAGAGACCATACCGCTCCCTGCGGGCTTCCACCAGCCCAAGTTTACACTTTACGATGGAAAAACCGATCCATACATGCACGTGAGCCACTTTCGGCAGGTTATGGCTCGATACTAGCGAGACGACGTTCTTATGTGCCACATCTTCTTGTCAAGTTTGGATGAGTTGGGCCTGAAATGGTTTGAGAGGCTGTCGGAGGAAAGTATCGAAAGCTGGCAGCAGTTGGTGGAAGCATTTGTGATCCGATTCAAAACCAACACCAAAACGCCGAAGGAAGTTAACTACCTTCTGAGCATCAAGATGAAACCGGACGACTCCCTCAAAGCATACAATGCCAAATATTAGGAAACCTTAAACGAAATCCTTGATTGCCCGACCAACCTGGCAATCACCCAATACAAGTGTGGTCTCCCGGTCGGACATAGATTGAGGGACTCGCTCACCATGAACCAACCGGTGACCATGGAGCTACTAATGTAATGCATTAATGAGCACATTCGAGTAGAGTATGATGCTATCGTGGCCACTGCGAAGGCGAATCCGGTGGCAACGGACAAAAGAGTGGCTGGAAAGGTTCACGCGGTCAGATAGGAGGCAAACCGTTTGAGTGACCGTGCAAGAGAGTCAGACCGCGGTGCAGACCGCAGCAATCGAGGTAAAGGTCGCCACACCGACCAGGCTGATTACCCTCGTGACGCTGTGGAAGATGCAAAGAGAAAGTTGAACGCTTGAACAAGCATCACCACGGTTTTCAAGATCCCAATCTACCGCATCCTTAGTGAAATCCGCGATGAGATGTACGTCCGGTTTTCGGCTAAGTTGGGCGACGCACAGAGGGGCTTCAATCCGTTGTATTGCTGCACCTTTTATGGCAAGCGAGGGCACTGTACCGAGCACTGTCTGCCTCTAAAATATCATTTGGAGGAGTTAGTGGCCACGAGTCATTTGGACCGTTACATTGACGGAGGCGTCAAGGCTGCGTCCTACGCTCTGGCTTAGCCAAATGGTTTGGCCGCCCTAGAAACATCCCCACAAGGCGTGATCGGCGTGATCCACAGTATCATCGAGCCAGCGCAGGTATGCGAGCTCCAAGGGATGATCAAAAAAAGAAGAGCATATGAGGGAAGTCCTGGTTGTCCAGTCCGCGGTCAAAAAGGGAAAAACCGAGGTGAAAGATGTGCTCAGCTTTTCAAGCCAGGATCTTGAACGAATTCAAACGCCACACAATGACGTGCTGGTGGCAACCTTTCACGACAGGGACTTTGACGTTAAGCACATTCTGATCGACCAAGGCAACTCGGTTGAAATCATGTACTACGACGCTTTCAAGCCACTTAAACTAAGAGATACAGACTTGGTCCCAGCGACTTCGCCACTAGTTGGTTTTAACTCGCAATCGGAGTGGCCCATGGGAAAGATCATCTTACCAGTCAAAGCCGGGTCCATGGTCAATGTCACGACCCAAACTCGCCCCTATGGGTTTAGCATCAGAATCAATCGCTAACAAAGAATACAAGAATACAGATGTCTGATATCTGGGGTTGGCGGAAACCAAAACAGTAATTAAACAATGTCTAATGAACTGTGACAGTCTGTATGCAAAAAGACTTTTCAAAACATAATACAATCGGTGCAAAACAGTATGTACAACATTTACAATCGTTCAGGACAGGGACTTAATCCCTGTTAAAACAGTACAGTAACAGTCTATACAGTATTACAAAACAGATACAGAGACAGATGAGGGAAACTAAAACACCCTAAAGCCGTAGCTTGAACGGGCTCGGAACCTCGCAGTGAGGCATAGTGGTTGGCTTGACAAAAAGGGGAGTCTAACCCACGCCTTAGATGCAGTACCTGAACACCTACATATATATATAAACAGTGAGCTTAAATCAGTATTTCTGTTATTCCAGTGAATAACATAATGTGTAAAGAGGTTGAGAATGAATGCCCTTATAGTAATGAAAACAGTTCATTAAATCAGTATTTCAATCATTCACCATAATACTATATGTGGTACATCCATTAGCATAGCGATGCGATGAAGAGGGTCTTAAGAGACCGAATACCAATGATGGCCATCACAAAGAAGAAATGAAGTTCCAAGATAGGAACTAGCGAGATCTTTATAACGATAGCGATAACGATGAAATGAGTTGCTATGGATGCCTGTCAATGATTCGAATAGAGGACAAACATTCAATCAGTAAACAGTATCAGTTCAAAAACGGTACAGTTTAAATAGTCACATTTGAACATATTTTTACACAATTGTTACTCACAGAGTTCTGGGCTATAAGCAGCTAGAGCACGTCTCCGAAAGCCAACCCTATACAGTGACAGAACGAACACACACTAAGTTCATATTCGAGAATCAAAGACTTAGTCCCTACTTAGACTCTATGTGGTTCTACATCTATATCCTCATTACGATGCCTTAGACTAGGCCTAAGAATGCCTAGGATGGAATGAGGATACAAAGACGCACTTTAAATCATTTTTCAGAATTTTCGAGTGCAGACAAGGGTTTCCACTCGAGCGTACACTCCCCCCCTCGAGTGTACTGCAAAATAGTCAAAAGTGCTAGATAGGTGAAATTCACGCTCGATTGGGCGCTCGACACCCGCTCGAGCGTAAGACACAAAGTCCCGCTCGAGCGTCAATTATTCCGCTCGAGCGGACCTCAAAACAGTGCAAAGTGCTAGGAGCACGATTTTCACGCCGGCGCCATCACCCGCCGGCGTGAGTTCAAAATCTGGAATTCCCAGCTTTGACCCTCAAGCTCAAATTCAACTTCAAATGAATCAAATTCGATTCCTTTGGGCTCATTTTCTGGAAAACACTTATAAATACATAGTATGACATGATTTAAAGCTCAATTTGTAAAATCAAGGCCCAAAGGCAGTTTAATTAAATCCAAATTCAAACCAATTTTCATGAACATGACTTAAATTGAACATGCAAGACTTTAACTAACTTCCAAGCTTCAATACATGCTCTAATGAGCCAAATCTTCCAAAGACATGATAAATTCATGGTCCATTGTAAAAATATGAACATGCATGAGTAATTCCATGAACAAACACCTCAAAACTCATGAATGGCAACATGCATGCATGGAATGAGCTTCAATTCAACATTAGAAGACCAATTCTAGGCTTAGATCACTAAGGACACAAGAATCATGCAAGAACTAACTTAATTACACAAATGAGAGGGTGAAACACCAACCTTAAATCTTCAAACTCAAGAATATAAGCTCAAATATGCAATCTCTTCTTCAATTTCTTTAAGTCCCCAAAAAATTCACAAGATGAAGCCAAATTCTCTCTTAATTCACTCTCTCTCTCTCTCTCTCTCTCTCTCTCTATTTCGGTGAGAACTCAAGAAATGACTGAGGAAATGTGTTTGGTCAAGTGTTGTACATGTGATACAATAAGTCCTAGCATTGTCCACTAACATAGCATTATGGTAAATAAGGTAACTTGTATAATTTAACTTATTTTAATCCAATTTAATCATTCTAGATCACTATCAAATCACATTTCAACTAAATATGCCATAAAATCACATAAATTATGATTAACACACAAAACATTAATCAATTTCAGATTCGGCCGCCGATAAGGCCTTCAATTCGCAGTTTAAAGCATAAAACATAGATAGATAATTTTAACAGTCAACAGATAGGTATGCATTTAAACTAGCACATTTAATCAGTCGGTTCAGTAATTCAATCAGTTCAATTGCTTATCATAATCAATCTCAGTTTAGTAGTAATCAGTGGCTAATCGGTAAACAGTGGTGAGGGTTGTTACAGTCAAGCAAGTAGAGTTCTAGGTATTGAAGGTGCTTTCCACATACAATCTGATCTTAGGCAGATGATGGCTTCACGCCATGCAAGCGGCGGCTTCTACCTACCACCAAGTCATGAGGTTCCCTTCTACTTTGGGGATCGTTGAGGAAATTTGGGGCGATTAAGTCATGGCCAAGCAGTGTTTTGTGGCCATAAATGGGAGCCGAGCTGCCAAGGACTTCGTGTAAATGATCGAAGGACTGGAAGATCAAAGTGTCTTGGATGATGTGGGTACCAAGGCCGAAGAAAAGGTTGTTGAAGACTTGGTGGAGGTACAGGTCAATGAGAGCGATCCGAAGAAGTTCTTTTTGTTGGGCTCCATCTTGATCGCCCAAGAACGGATAAAGATAGTTGAGTTCTTAGTGGCAAATATTGAAGTATTTGCATGGACACCTTACGACATGCCTGGCGTCGACCCAAACTTTATTTGCCACCAGCTCAATGTCTATCCAGATGCCCAGCCTGCCATTCAAAGAGCTAGGTGATCCGCGCTTCATCATACCGAAGTAGTAGCGGAGGAAGTTAAAAACTTACTTAAAACAAGGGCTATTCAGGAGGTACACTACCTTCGGTGGGTTTCCAACACTGTTGTGGTACCAAAGAAGAATGGGAAATGACGAGTCTGCATTGACTACAAGATGGTCAACCGAGCTTGCCCCAAGGACAGTTTTCCCTTGCCCAGAATTGACCAACTGGTGGATTTGATGGCCAGACTCAACCGACTCAGTTTCTTGGATGCTTACCGCGGTTATTATCAAATCGCCATGCATGAGCCTGACCGGGAGGTTACTTCTTTCTCAACGCCAATGGGGTTGTTCTGCTATTGGGTTATGCTTTTCGGGTTAAAGAACATCAGGGCGACCTTTCAAAGGATGGTCACGAAGATGTTCGCTCTCTTGCACGGCCGAACAATGGAGGCCTATGTCGATGACATGGTCGTGAAGAGCAAATGTGAGGCCGACCACCTGTCTGACTTGGCGAAAATGCTTGCTATTCTTAAACAACACAAGTTGTGTCTGAAATGTGTTAAAGTGTGCCTTTGGCGTGGGATCGGGAAAATTCTTGGGCTTTCTGGTCACCAACCGTGGCATCGAGGCGAATCCTTCCCAAATCAAGGCCATACAAGAATTGAAACAGCCCAACTCAATGAAGGACGTGCAACATTGTCATGACCCGAACCCGCCCCTATAGGTTAAGGCCATAACCGGCCAGTAATCGTATGATTACCTACGGCCTTAAACCTTATAAGACAAAACTCATCAGAGTTAAAGGGGCCAAACGGAAGCAATTTAAACTTTGTCCATAGAGCCGTGCTTATATGCACACCATAACATTTCAAACATTTATATGTTAATAACTCACAATAGATTATGTACTAATACAAAGCACTGCACATACAGGATCATACAGGTTTAAGTCGGTCAAACCCAAGACTTATATACAAAAGTGGTCCGATGTCTTCACCAACAAAACCAAACTATAAACAAAGGACAAAAGGGCGAAGACAGTCTCATGCGTGAGACTTTTGGGCTGACTCTTCAAAACTCTGATTGTTTCTCACAATTCACCGGGGCTGGTTTTGGACGTCCCTTGGCTCACCTACATGTACATGAATGAGCGTGAGCGAATGCCCAGTGAATAATATCAATTAAGAAAGATACATAAGCAATCATTGAAACAGTTATAGCAAACGGCCTTTGGCCCAATCATTTATATCCATCGGCCTTTGGCCCAATTATCTATATCTATCATTCGTATTTATCAGCCTTCGGCCTAGTCATTCATGTCAATCGGCCTTCGGCCCAATTAATTATATCAATCGGCCTTTGGCCCAATCATTCGTATCAATCGGCCTTTGGCCTAATCAATTATATCAATCGGCCTTTGGTCCAGTCATTCGTATCAATCGGTCTTTGGCCCAATCAATTATATCAATCGGCCTTTTGGCCCAATCAATTATATCAATCGTTGTCCGCCATTCAAATTAATGAACATGCAAAACTTACATATAAGTAAACAATTGGACAACAGTATACTTCAAATATCTTATTAAGATATTACTCACAGTGATCGGCTTGTGGATTTGCCTCGGAGCTTGACCCTACACATTTCATGTACACAAAAGGGTCACTAATCAATTCAATCCGTTCCTTAATTCACATATTCCTCTTCAGGCTTTATTCTTATCTCATCAACTCATTTACAATACTTAACATATGCCTAAGAGTGATTTCAAGTGAAAGAGAACGGAAAATGAAATTCATAACACATGAACAAAATTTCAGAAAACAGGGTCCCCGCTCGAGCGGACCTAGGAGGCCTGCAAAAGTACTGGTTACCTCAAAATTACGCTCGAGCGGAAGGCCTGCCCATAAAAGCTCCCCGCTCGAGCGTAAAACATCCCGCTCGAGCGAACATCCAACTTTGCAAAAAGTGCTGGGAGCACGATTTTTACGCTCGAACGGAAGTTTTCCTGCTCGAGCGGGCCTCAAATTTCTGGAAAATCCAGAATATGTTCTTGAGCTTCAACTTCACATTCAAAGGCCCTAAATGCATGGTTTGACCCAAAATTCATATATATGTGCACTAACATGGTACAAACACTGAATTACAACATTTTGAAGCTTAATTTCATGATTTATTTGCATGCATGGCCCAAAATATTACAACCCATCACCAACATGCTCAAATTCAAACATGCAAAGCTTACTCTTTTATGATCTACTCTTGCATGCAAGAAATACACATTATTCACAACTTATTTGGTGAAGAGGTGGTCATACATATGGATTTCATTCAACTTCAACATAGAGTACGCAAATTAAGCTCAAACATGGAAATCTATAGCAATTGTTTACATGCATGCTTCTATAATCTTGAAATCCAACATATACGACTCAATCTCATTACATTCAAACTAATTCATGCTCTTGACCATCTATTTAACTTGAATTCACAAGATGATGACTATAAATGCATGAATCACTCACCAAGGAGCTTTAATCTTCCCAATTTAGCAATACTTGAGCTTAATCTCCAAAAGGTCCAAGTCTTGAACCACAAATGCACAATTCTCCCCTCTCTCTCTCTAACAGTCGGCTCTCTCTATGTTTTAGAGCTCAAACTCAGCCAAAATGTAACAAGGAAGGAGAATTGAGGGTGTAGTGCCCTTTTACAACATAACCTACTAATTCAATATAATAATAATAAACAATTGGGCACTAATTCACTAAATTAATCAACTTAATCTGTCAATCAAATTTTCAATTAAACTTCACCGTAGGCTCTAAAAATTACACTGATCACAAAGGCGTAATCAATTTTGGGTTCCGTGGTCGATAAGGCCTTTAATTAAATTTCCAAAGCAAATTATTCAAACAGATATTCCTACGGTGAACAGGTAAAATTCTCAAATCATATACATAATCACATAATGGCACACAAAACCATATCAAAACATATAATCACATACGTACTAGGGACCAATTAGCATAATACAGAACAGGGGTGTCACAAACATCTTGCCGGGATGGCAGTTGCGCTTAACCAATTCATAAGCCGGTCATCAGATTGTTGTCGCCCTTTCTTCCGAGCCCTGAAGTCCAAGTCTTCATGGGATGAAGAATGCGACAAAGCCTTAGCCGAGCTAAAGATGTATCTATCTTCCATTCCACTCTTGGTCACGCCAAAGCACAGCGAAGAACTCTATCTTTATCTGCTTGTTTCTTAAAATGCCGTAAGCGCGGTACTTGTTCGAACAGAGGGCATCTAACATCTACCAAAATCTTACTCGTGAGTCGATGTATTTGCCACTGGAGAAACTCGCCTTGGCACTAATGATGGCCTCAAAAAAGTTGGCACACTACTTTCATGCTTACACGATCGTGGTGCTGACCGAGTTCCTTTTAAAAGCCTTGTTTGAGCGAGCAAACTTCTCCGGCCGAATCTTGAAGTGGACAGTCGAGTTGGGGCAATTCGACGTCAAGTTTCAATCCCGAATTGTCATCAAAGCCCAAGCATTAGCCAACTTCGTTGCGGAATTGTCTCCTGAAATTCATCTAGCTTGCCCGGTGGATCTTACTAACGCAACCGGGTTACAGGGGGTAGGCACGGCAGAAATTGTATAGCCTCCCATTCAACCGAATGTTGAAGGCGACGCGGAGGTTGCGCGCTCGTCTACAAACCCATTACTCGAAGGCCCACTTCAGCCTAGCAATGCGTCGTTGGATTTGGGAATAACATGACAACTTGTTGGATCCAACGCCACATCGCCAAGGAGGGATGAAGGCATGCTTATTGCAATCGTCAACGGCGCGCTTGCCGCGGAAGTAGCCGAGCAGCCAAGCAATTCTGATCACCTGAACTTTCAAACGTCCTAAGACCCCCGCTGAATGTTGGAAGCTTTTCATCGGCGAAATGTGGAAACTTTTTGTTGATGGCGAATCAAACAGGAGGGCTGAGAATAGTCTTGATCTCCCCAGACAGACTGACCATTGAATCAGCAATGGCGTTGCTTGCCGAAGCGACCAAGCAATTTTGATCACTGAACTTTCAAACGTCCTAAGACCCCCGCTGAATGTTGGAAGCTTTTCATCGGCGAAATGTGGAAACTTTTTGTTGATGGCGAATCAAACAGGAGGGCTGAGAATAGTCTTGATCTCCCCAGACAGACTGACCATTGAACATTCCATCACGTTGGGAGTTCCCGCGTCAAACAATGAGGCTGAGTATGAATCACTGCTAGCCGGACTGAAAAGTGTACTCCAAATGCAAGCATCCAACCTGATGGTCTACAACGACTCTCAACTCGTTGTAAACCAAGTATATGGGGAATACGAAGCCAAAGATGACAGAATGGCCAAGTACCAAACTTTGGTACGAGAGCAAATCAAGAAATTCCAGGCTATAAGAGTCCAACAAATTGGCCGAAAAGATAACGATCGGGTGGATGAGTTGGTCGGCTTAGCTTCCATAGCCGACAAATCAACCCCCAGCCCTTTTCTAATTGAATTCCTTTCAAGACCCAGCATTGAAGACTCAGAGCAGATGGAAGTTCTTTGCACCGAGCTAGGTCTCTCTTGGATGGACCATATTATTCTTTTCTTTAAAGAAAGGATCCTGCTGACCGACAAGAAAGAGATACACAGAATCCGGGTGAAGTTTGAGCGATTTTGGATCTCTCCATCCAATGCTTTGTATAAGAAGTCATTCACCAGTCCATACCTCAAGTGTGTTCACCTAAACAAAGTGGATGCTTTCCTTTATGAGATTTACAAAGGCATGTGTGGAAGCCACATCGGCAGGAGATCTTTAGCCTACTGCGCTATTTCACAAGGATACTGGTGGTCGTGTGTATAGGCAGATGCCTAGAAATATGTGAGGAAATGTGAGAAGTGCCAGAAGTTCACCCACTAAAGTCGTCAGTCGGCCAGAGAACTCTTCCCTCTCACAAGTCCTTGGCCTTTTGCAATGTGGGGGCTTGACATAGTGGGACCACTCCCAATCGCGCCGGGCAACTACAAGTTCTTTGTAGCGGCGACAGACTACTTCACAAAATAGGTCGAAGTCGAGCCCTTGGTGACAATTAAAGAAAAGGAGGTAAAGAAGTTTGTCTGGTAGAATGTGATAACACGGTTTGGAGTCCCCAAGCCTTTGATCTCCGACAATGGCACCCAATTTGATGGACGGTTGTTCAGAGGATTTTGTGAAGAACTAAAGATAGAATTTTATAATTCAACACCGGCCTACCCTCAGTCCAACGGCCAAGCCGAAGTATCAAACAAAACCATTCTAGATGGGCTGAAGAAAAGGTTAGAGAAAGCCAAAGGAAAGTGGGCTGAGGAACTTCCAAATGTTCTCTGGGCTTATCAGGGAGACGCCTTTCACCTTGGCATATGGCATGGAGGCACTCATCTTATTGGAGATCGGTATGCCCACCATTCACAGCGAAAATTTTGAGCCCAACTTAAACGCCGAAGCCATTGCCTTACAATTGGACCTTGCAGAAGAAAGTTGAGAAAAAGCCCTGATCCATATCACAGCGTATCAATAAGAACTGTCCAAAAAGTATAACAAAACAATTCACCCCAGACCGTTCAAGGTCCGGGATTGGGTCTTAAGGAAGATGATGGGCAACACTCTTGTATCGGGCGAAGGAAAGCTAGGGGCAAACTGGGAATGGCCTTACAAGATAACCGGTCTGGTGGCAAAGGGGCATACCATCTAGAAGACTTGGATGACAAAGCTATACCCCGACCATGGAACGCGACCAATCTGAAGTTGTATTATTTGTAGTTTCAATTTTTGAATGTAATTTTTTGTAAGGGACAAGCATTCCCCTCTATTTGCCAATGTAATTCTTTCAGTCACTATGTGAATTCATGACAATAATAGAAATGAATTACTGTACATGGAAAATTTGTTGTGGTTAATGGATTGTAATGAACAAAGGACAACTGCCCCTCCAGCCGAAATAATTTTGCTCGGCCATTAGAGTTGATGAATTGTTCAACTCCAATCTTTTAGCGGAGATGATTTTGCTCGGCCATTAGAGTTGATGAATTGTTCAACTCTAGGATTATAGCTGAAATGATTTCGCTCGGCCATTACAGTTGATGAATTGTTCAACTCCAAGTTTTTAGCCGAGATAATTTTACTCGGCCATTAGAGTTGATGAATTGTTCAACGCTGAGCTTTAGTCGATATGATTTTGCTCGGCCAATGGAGTTGATGAATTTTTCAACTCTAAGATTATAGCCGAGATGATTTTGCTTGGCCATTAAAGTTGATAAATTATTCACCTCTAAGCTTTTAACCGTGATGATTTGCTTGGTTAATTTAACAGATGCTTGTCCGGTAAGTGTTGCACGGTTGCAAGGAAGAAACACAACGTACATTGCCAGAATACAAGAGATAAGTTGGTAAAACTTTCATTAATTAAGAATTTAAATACAAGAGGAGGGGCTTGTAGCCTGGTTACAAAAGTTTAACACAAAAAGATGGAGAATACATGACCAAACTAGGGGGGAAAGGTTGGCAAATTCGTCTCCGGCTTCCTCTGTGGCAGTTTCCAGGTCGACCATGGCAGCTTTTTCTTTGTCGCTGATCTCCTTCTGGCCGGCCTCCCCCTCGACCTTTTCCTCAACTTCTTCCTTAGCCTCCTCTTGTAGAGAGTTGAAGACTTCATTGGCATAACGCACCATATAGACTGACAAGAAAGAGGGGAGAGGAGAGGTGAACACCTCGGTTTCAGATCCTTGGCCAAGTTTTTCACAATCAGCCTTCCAACCTGACTTGAAGAAGATGTCTTTGGTGGCTTTAACTTGTTTGGTATAGTTATCTTCGGCCTCCTTGAAACGGAGGTTGTTCGCCTCGTTTACGACCTTCTGCCTTGCTTTTTTCTCCTCCTCTAGCTTGGTATTCAAAGCGTCCATCTCTTGTTCAGCCCTACCAAGCTGGCCAAGAAGCCTGGCATTATCAGCATTGGCAATCTCGAGAGAGGCCTTAGCTCGGCCGAGCTCAGCCAAGACGTTCTTACTGGCGTTATTCAGCTCGGTCACTTTATGACACAAATTAACAATTCGGTCCATAACGAGATGCTGTTTTTGGATGGCCTGCAAAAAGTAAGAAGATAGTTAACCCAAGCAAAGAAGTAAACCGAGCAGACACTTGATGAAATTCTGAATCATACCCTAGTCATGGACTTAACTGCCGATTTCACGAGCCGGGTGTCAAGAACATGATCACTCCCGGTCACGTCGCTCAGCAGCAACAACGCTTTTGATAAATCAAAAGCCAAGAGATGCTCCTTATCCCCTTTGACTGATGCGTTGGTCGGGATCTCTTTACCTCGGTGCTTGAACTTCGGCCTCTATGGAGGTGTGGGCTTGGCATCCTGCACTGGTTGCTCGGTGCTTAGCTCGGCCACGAGCTTGGCAGAAGGATCAGCCAAATGAGTGTGTATACCAGCACGACGAGACTCAGCATGAAGAGCGGCCGTAGAAGCCAGGGCAATCATGGTCCCTGAACTTTGGCCAACAGATGGAGCAAGAGGAGGGATACTCGGTAGCACGGTCGAAGTGGCGGTGATGAGGTTCTTAATCCAGCTCTTCTTGGCCATCTCTTGCTCCTCAATCAACCGTATTAGGGGCAAGTCGGGTAAAGTGAAGTCAGGTGGAGGTGAAGGCGCTTGAAGAAAGTTTGTGACCTTGCTCTTCCGGGGTACCGAATATCTGTAGCTCGGTACATAGCCCAGAAGTTTGTGGGTGCCGATATCTTAGCACAGCTCTAATTGTCCATTCGTCTAGATAAACATAATTGGCTTGTAACGCTTCAATAGCTACAAAAGGAAAGTAGTTAGCATGGTATAAAGAATACGGGAGAAATTAACAAGTTAGAGAGCTCGGTTTACAAGAAGAACCGAAGTTCTTGCTGATGTACCAACTAGGCACATCGGCAGTCTCATAATTTTCGGACACCCAGAAAAAGTCGTCATCGTGTATGTCTTTGTCCAGTGTGCTGATCACCAAACGTTCTCGGCCTAGCCTTATTTTTAGGTAATAATTGTACCTGTCCGCAGTGCCTCCGAGTGTGTATTGACGCAACATCTCGGCCAGGCCCAATTTTAAACCAAATCGGTGGTTTAACTCAGCCACGCCGTTTATGATTCTGTAAGTGTTGGTGGATACTTGTGTTGGAGTTAGCCTGGTGCGTCTCAGGAACTCACAAATCAAGGGTTGCACAGGGAAGCGTAGTCCTCCCTCTACTATGCTCAGTACGGTAAAGGGGTAGGACTCCAGCCTACCCCATGGATTTATGTCCTTCTCATCGAGAATGCATATCGAGTGGAATGTCGTACTCTTCACGAAACGCGGCCAACGCGCCCGGTGTGTTCACAAGGAAGCGGTAGCGCCCCATGGAAGGTCGGCTTGTTTAGCATGGCAGTGTTAAGTTGGCAAAGTATTGTACGGTGGCTGCTCGGTCTTTGAGAGCACTTATGTTGGTGTGCCTGGTCCCCTAGGACTCTGCAGTTAAAAACCAAGTGTAAGTGGTAGCGCGGTTGCGTAGATAAGCCTGATTTTAGCTCGGCCACATTGAGTGCTCTTGGCAGCTCGGCCTATTTGGTTAGCTCGGTCATGCAAGTATGCCAGATATTAGCCCGGTGACACAACCGAGTATCTAGTATCCTGATTTTCCACCCCATTCCACGAACAATGAATTTGCATGGTTGACTAGTTCTTTTAGATCAAAAAGGTGCTTCGAGCTCGGCCGAACCCAGATTCGCACCTGTTCATCACAAGAGGTGATGAACAGTGGGAAACTGGGGGCGCTTGAGCTTTTGGACGTCAAAAACAACATAAAAACCCTCACCCTATTCCATTCGTGGTATGATTTGGGTGTTGTTGACTTCCTTAGTGAATGAATGTGAGAGTTGGGGTTCAAAAAAAAAAAAATATAATAAGTACCAAAAAAAGCATGAAGAATGGAAGAACAGGAAAAAAATAAAGACGAACTTACGGGTTGATCGAAGCCCCAATTGTAGAAATCGTCTACAATTTGCGACAGGGAGATCAACTTCACCAGGAGAATGCTTGAGAATGGACAGAAAATGCAAGGGGCAAGGCTTGGGTGCGTCTACGCTTTGGATCGTCTATGGCAGATATGATGAACAGTGGAAGTGAAGGGTTGTTTTGAGGGGGATGTATATGAAATGAGAGGAGGTGCCAAAAATTTGAATTCAAGGAGACAACGGGAGACAACTAGGTTGGTTGTACGAGGCCAATGGACAAGTGACACGTGTCTGTGATTAGACCGGTGTTAGTCTCGAAAAGACAAGTTGAAAAGCGAAAAGAGCCAGAGCAAATCGTGCGACCGAGCGTGAAAGTTAGCGCGGTGAATGATTTGAGGTGGATGACCGAGCAAATGAGTTACCTCGGGTGGAGAAGTTAATCCCGGCCTTGCTAGCGCGGGCGGAATTAAGGGGCAATTGAGAAGGAGGTTTATGACCTAATATTGGTGGTGACTTTGGGCGAGGTCAAAGACCCTTGCTCGGTCGGATGTTGAGTGCACATGGACCAAGACTCGATCCGTCGAATTGGGACAACTTTAGATTGCCACCGAGGAGATGTGTGTTCTACAGAGTAGGACCAGATTAGTCCTTCCAACGTTAAGATCGACCGAGCTCTTGCTCGATTGTGACTAGGGAGCTCGGTTAAGCCACGATGTGGAATTATCAAGGAAACCGGACATGTAGCATGATTGTGAGGTGACGTGCGATGCCGTGCTAAGCATAGCTCGGTGAGGAGTACTATGTGGTCTTCGCGAGATCAGGAAGGAGATTCCATTGTCCGTCTGGCGTCAATACCGCTTAGCGGTTCGTTAGGTGGTGTTTAGCTGTATTGGCGCTGACACGTAGGGAAACGTGAAAGGAGAGCAGGTCCATGCGTCCAGAGGGGAATGGACGCGTAAGCCTTAGGTTATATAAGCGGTCTTTGTGCCCCCATACTCAGGTCTGGAACATCATCTAATCAGAGCTCACTTACCACTTTTTTTGATCTCTCTTTTCTCTTTCTCTCTCTAAGTGTGCTAACTTGACCGTCGGAAGGGTTTTCCGGTTGCACACTGCTGGGTAACTCACCATTGTTGTGTTCTCAGGTCGATCGGAGTGAAGCGCAGCTTGAACACGAGGAGTATGGCTATCATCGAATATTTGGCTCCTGTACAGTTTGTTTGTTGGACGAGTGAACATTATGTTTATGGGTAGGAAAAACTCCTATATAAAAATTTACTATATATTAATAATATTGTACAAATAATATGATAGTGGCATTTTAAAATTTTATTTATTTATAGTTGATGAATGTAACTTGTAAGGGTGCTATAAATATACTGCTCGACTAAGAGTATAATTGTAAGAGTACAATTTTCAATGCGTGTGAGAAGAATGTGGGTACATTGAAAATTTTTCAAGATGTATTTTTCATAACCACCATAAATATTAATATGTCATATCATCAATTTTCATGTTAAAAAAAGAGTTTAATTTAAGAAAAAAAATGGGTAAATTACAATAAATTTTTAAATTATGAATCATTTACACTTTTCTTCCTTGAATTTTAAAACGCAGCATTAACCAACTCAAACTATTATCTTGTTACAATTAACAATTTATGTTAGAATTTTGTGAAAGATTTAAACGAAATAAGATCATGTGTACACTTGTTGATTTTTTCAAACAATAATACTCGTTATTGATGTTTTTAGAATAATAATATTCTTATTTGGTAATCTCATTTGCACTTTATTTTTCTTACTTTAGTGACAAAGTGCAAACGAGATGATCACTAAATAATGATATTGTTGTCCTAAAAGTTCAATAAATGTGTTATGTGTTTCACACATGTTTTAATTTTATGTAAATCTCTAATAGAAGAAATTAATTGTATCAAGATAATATTTTGAAGTAATTAACTATTGAATTTTGAAGTTTAGGGATCAAAATATAAATAACTTTTAATTTGAGGGGGTTTATTAAAATTTACCAAAAGAATAATCATAAGAACACAGATGTGTTTCACAAAATAGAACCAAATGTGATTATTTATTCATTTATTTATTTATTTGATCAATAAAAAAAAAAACCTTTATCGATGAAACAACTAATACAAAGTAAAAGAGCATTACATCAATAAAGGGAGAGGGAGATGGTGCAAATATCATCATAGCTCAACTTCCAAATTTCAATTAGGTTGACACCAAGAGACAAGGACAATCACATGACAGCACCACCCCAAAGTCGGTGAGAAGCCAAGCCAAAAAACTAAAAAAACAAAGCAAGGACAATAGCAAGCCACCCACACCCAGCCACCTCAGAGGCATAGCCTCACTTGATTCAAATTTTTCACAAGATGATGCACTGAGTAATGGACACTAGGCATAGACGACTTAACACCATAAGTGGAACACGTATGTGTTCCTAGCATTCCTCTTACCAAAAAAATAATAGAGAAAAAGAAATGGGTTTTGAGTGTTTGGATAGGAAAAAAGTTACCTAAGATGTTATTCGCTATGTCGCGAAAGCGAAGGAATCGGTGACCAAAGTGAGCATAGTGGTCGAGAACCAGAGAGATCAAATGGTAGGAGTAGAAGGAGACGAGTGCTTCAATGACTAGACAAATCACTCCCCACTCCCATCCAAGGGGGACAAATGCAAATGGCAGACTCAACAACGATGGTGCTACAATCGTTGTTGTCAAGTGGTAACTACTGTGCAACCATGTCCCTGCATGCACAAAATCTTATTTATTTACCACTAAAAAAGTTACTTAACAAGTGAAATCATTATATTAATCAAATTTAATGACTTATTAGTTATGCTCCCCTCACGTGCTGTCTTATAGGACGTGGAGATAATTGAGAGGAGGTAAGAAGCCACTCACGACCTTGTTCACGTATTGTTAAAATATTCAACTTAAATTAGTTGGGAATGAGTTGATAGACCTTTACATTATATTAATTAAGCAAAAATGCCTTAGACTCTTAGTGGGGGTGACCCTCACCACCCCTATTATTTTTTTATTGGTTCAATTTTTTTTTTTTTTTTGGTCTTGCTCTCACAGCTTCTCATGTGAAGGTGGGGGTGCTGAGAGTCACTCCCCACTGGGGGTCTCCAGTACTGTTGTTAATTAAGAATAACTTAAATTGGTGATATAGGTTTAAGTCTAAAAGCATCTCTAACGCTTCATCAAATTTTTTATTAAATTTGAGAAAAAATTTAATGAAAAGTTTGATATAACATAATGCACTCCAACGGTTTTCATCAATATTGTCCGGTGAAGAGTAAATTTTCATTCCAAAACCCGATTGTCTGGGAGGTTGTCCTCCTAGTTGTCCACCAATGGTCATTTGTGAAATTTGATGAAATATTAAACACTCTCTTAATTTGATAAAAAATATATCGTTCCCTTCATCTGATATCAGTTTGATGAAACAATTGAAACATAATTTTTATCAATTTTAAATTTGATGAAAGATCTAATACAACATTAGAAATGGCCAAACAACTCTTATCAAATATTTGAGTCTTATATTGGATTGGTCCTTCGGTTACAATTTTTTTACTTCTTTTTTAATAATTTTTTAACATTCCAACAGAAGGGAAAAAAAATTATATTAAATTTTTTAACCATCCAACAAAAGCAATGCTAGATATCTCAAAAAAATGATCAAATATTTTACTCAATACTTATATAGATATGAAATCATATCACATGAGACCTACACTTACATAAATATTTTGTCAAATATTTAATAATCCATTTAGCATTTTTGCTTTTCATTTAGGGTAAATTATAAACACACCACCTGATGTTTACTTAAATTACAAATTATCCCCTATAGTTCTAAAAATTACATTATGCCCTTAAAGTTTTTAATTTCATAACAAATAGGTCTTTTATTAATAAATTATCAAGTTAATTAACAGTTTTTAATAATGTTAAAATTTTATTTCAATTAATAATTCAGATAATTTTATTATTGTATAGGTGAACAATTAGAAATTTCACTTTTTTAATTAATTCTGTTAAATAAAAAATTATGACAAAAAAGTATTTATAATTTTTTAAACCACATGAAATAATTCATATTTTAAACAAATCTCATGTATTAGCAATTTACCCTTTCATTTAATGGTGCGTCTTCCTCTGCACATCATTTTCATTTAATGGTGCGTCTTCCTCTGCATATCATTAGCATTGGGTATATGACAATTTAATTGGAATAAGATGCTTGTGTAATATTTTTTTTTACATAATCTTGATGTATTCCATTAGTACGTATTTATTTATTGTTAATAATTTATTTATTTATGATTAAAAAAAGAAAAAAAGAAAAAAAGAAAAAAAAGTAAACGAAGTGCTCATGATCTCACGATCCAACTAAGTAAAAGCTTAGGTACAAAAGGTTAGAGCAAATATTGCGACAACGGTGACACATTAGTTAATATGATCGATTAAATAAAATGGGGTGAAATTGATTTTTTCTTTTATTGAACTACATGAGTGATTTATATTATTTTTTTTTATTAGTCTATGATTTGAGTGATTTCTATTCAATTTTATTATATATAAAAATAAAAAAATAAAAAAAATTGTTAGTTAATGTATCAACTCGAAACTGAAGGCTAGGTATACTTGCAACAGATTGGTGCTACTTGGTAGTAAAATTTGATTAATTTTATGGGTATTAAGAGATCATCACACATCCGTTTTCTAGGTAATTTTTGTTTTTTTGTTAGGTTAATGGTGACACATATATAGACTAGACTAATATATGATTAATTAAATAAGATGGGATGATATTTATTTTATCTCATATTTAACTGACTGAATGATTTATATTCGGTTTTTTTTCTTTAAATTTTTTTTTTATTAGTTCAATGATCTTAGTGATTTATTCAATTTTTTCTAATTTTATTTATTAGTCAATGATACAGGCAGAACTTAAGGCAGGGTGCAACGGGAATGTTTGGTATAGATTCTAAGAGATAATTATAATTTATTTTTATTTTAGAATCTGTGTCAGACTATTTGATATAGTTTCTATTTATAGTTTATTAGGCAGAAATAATTTAAATAAGTTGAAAAACACTGATTATTTTGAAGCTAGAGAATAAGTACTTTTAGTTTTTACTTTCTGATTATCAGATTTTAACTTAAAAAAAATTCTACCAAATGTAGATGTTGTTTTCCCCTCTTCTTTTTTATTTTTATTTTATACCAACTTGTATTTTTCTTACTAGTAGAAAAAATATCCTATAAATGAAATATGTGAATGAGATTTAAGGTACACGATACAAATTTGAATCTCCATTGTAAACTTATTTTAATATTTTTTTGGAATAACTTTTATGATGAAAGAAATGTTTTTGCGCATAAACAACTATTCTGTGACAAGTGAATTTTTTTTTTGGATCAACAAAAATAAAACTTTATTAAATTAGAACTAAGAAAAAGATCCTTACATCTGACATCAATAAAGGAACAAAAAAGCCATGCTGCTAGCATCATAGTGAACTTTACTCATCCCAACTAGATTGGCACAAGAAAGCCACCCAATCATGTGCTAACACAAGCCAAAAGTTAGTTGGAGAGAATCCAACCAGCAAAAAACCCAAATAGAACAACACAGCAACCAGACACCGAAATCAACACAGCAGGATGGGGGTTCATTTGTATTATTTAATTATATATTTATATAATTTTTCAATCTGTTGATCCTCTTCATGAAATTCTCTATTTCACTTTTGAGAAAAGGGTCTAATTTAACGTAATGTCCAACATTTTGACGACTAAGGCCAAGTTTGGGAAGGCTAAATAAGTGTACTTTTTGACTTTTATTGTATTATATGTAGAAAGTAGAGAGGAGATGTTGATTGATGTGACCCAAAAAAGATAAAAAGATGAAATAAGTGAACTTATTTTGTTTAGCCAAACTTGGCCTAAATATTTAATAGGCAAATGAATACATTTGGCGACTAAAATAATTTTAGTCGCCAATTAGCTTTTCCGACTACTTTTCGGCTACTAATTTTGCGACCAAAAAATTTAGTCGCTAAAACCCTTCGATGACTCAAAATTTTGTCGCCAAAAATGAAAATTCTTGTAATGAAGTGACATCTCATTTTTTAACAAATCAATCCACTAGAGATATATGTGTTGTCTCAACTCAACCTAATTTTTATTGATTAAAATTATGAAACTTATTAAGTTATTTTGATTTTTAAAAGACAAAAGAAGGTAAGTATGACAATAATTTTTTTTTTTTAAAGTCAGTTGTTAGTTGTTGATAAAAATACTATAGACTATAAAAATGTAATGATAATTCCTCTTACAATAATGGGAGATTGACCAATAAATTCCATATTAAAGACTTGTAATCTATAGTCCCATACTTTTTTTTGTGATTCATTTAGTCCTTTTGGATGTATAATAACTCATTTGACTCCCAGATTGGAGTGTTGCATTTGAAAAAAGTACACTAAAAAGTTTTTTAGAGTTATATCATATCCGTCACGTTATATTGTCATATTTGAAAAAATTACACTAAAGAGTTTTTATTTTTTTTAGAGTGTCACATCATATCCGTCACGTTGAAGTGTCATATGTCACATTTGGAAAAAGTACATTAATGAGCTTTTGATTTTTTTTTAAGTGTCACATCATACTTTGTCATGTTTAAGAAAAGTACATTAAGAAGTTTTTATTTTTTTTAAAGTGTCACATCATATCCGCCACGTTGTCACATTAAGGAAAAGTACACTAAAGAGTTTTTATTTTTTTTGAAGTGTCATATCATACTCCTTATGTTGTCACATTTAAGAAAAGTACACTAAAGAGTTTTTAATTTTTTTGGAGTGTCATATCGTTGAAGTGTTACATTAATACCTGCCATATTATAGTATCATATCATACCTGTTACATTAATAAAAATGTATAGTTGTCCATCAAAATACTACCAAAATAAAAAATAGGATCACACGGAAAGAAACTCTCCACTAATAGGACGTAATAGATCAATAAAAAAAATTTGAGATCAATTGGAGTACTTGTTTGTGAGATAAGATTTATTGGTAAATATACATGGGTCCTTGCAATGGTAGTCTAAAAATGATTTATAATTAATGAGCACTCTTATTCAAGATAAAAATTATACTCATTTTTCAAGTATAGTGATATAACAATCAATTAAGATATTAAAAGTAACACTTACTTTCATATCTTTTCTAATTATTAATTAACTATATTACTTACACATCATTGAATCTATAAAATGGATCTAATAAATAGGCATGTATATTATTTTTCATAATTAATTGAGTAGTTAAAGCCGAGAATATCGTTTCTTTATTACAAGAATTATTGCATAGAATCATATTCCATGAAGAATCGTTTTTTTATTACAAGAATTATTGCATAGAATCATATTCCATGAAGAATAAGTATTATGGTAGCAAAATCATATGATTGTCATAGCTGAAGGAACACATCTTAACAAAGTGAGCACATGCATGAAGCAAAGCAAATGCAAGTCTTCTACCAGAAGAAAAACAAAAACCCCCAAATCGCCTACGTAAGACAAAGCTTTTTCTTTTTTTCTTTTATAGCAAAAATAATTTATGGATAAATTTGGTATTACAAACACAAATACAAATATTAATAAAGAAAAACACAAGGAAGGTGCAAAAAGTATTATACAAAATCAGCCCATTCCAACTATGTTGACATAGAAAAACAAGCAAAATGATATGCAAGCATCATCCAAAAACAAGCCATGCTTAACGCCAAAGATAAAACTCCAGATATGGGCGGCTACCCGCCAACCTGAAA
This sequence comes from Camellia lanceoleosa, assembly GCA_025200525.1. Lineage (NCBI taxonomy): Eukaryota > Viridiplantae > Streptophyta > Magnoliopsida > Ericales > Theaceae > Camellia > Camellia lanceoleosa. The sequence continues at coordinate 73,170,912 of CM045768.1, forward strand.
TAGTAATTGGAATCTAAGACCTCCTAATAATTTATCTAGGGACTTCGAACCTAAGACCTAATAATTTAACTAGGGAGTAGTACCATTCGAACTAACTGTCAGTATTGTGTTGGAAATTAATGTCTAGAATTTGGTTGAAGTATATATATTCATCAGCTGGGCTAGCTATGGAAGTTGCTGGCTTTGAGCTCCAAAATCTAGTATATATGCAAGCATATGTAAAAACAGAGGGGGGAGAGAGAGAGAGAGGCCTAGGGAGGCGGTGATGATGATTATTTTTTTAATCGGCAAGATAAAATTATATCGATGAATTAAATGGTACATGAAGTACAATAAAACTACATCAAGAAATGGGGACTACGACGACAAAATTAGCATATGAACCAAACCAATCAAATGCGAATCCTATACCAAGCCAAACAAGGTTGCCAAGACAAGGGGTGATGATGGTTATGATAAATGATACATCAAGAAATAAACATACAAAAATAAGCATCATAAATTAATTAGAAGTCATCATCACCTTTGGATTTAAGAACAAAAAGAGCACCAGCATCAAGTTCCGTCTGGTGGGATGGTGGAGGATCAGCATGAACGCTATTATAATCTTCCTCTCCTCCTCCATCCACAGCTATGGAGCTCCTATAGAGGGTACCCATCTGTGTGTGTGTGAAGGGATGTAAAAAAGGAGAATGGAGGAAAACAATGATAAATAGGGGTCCAAGCTAGGGAGTGTCTTTGGATTTTGAAAAACATGTATATAGTATTGTGCATAGGATCTATTCTTATACGCAAGGATGGATTTAGGGGGTGTGGAGGGGCGGATTTAGGAGGTGTGGAGGGGTAATTGCACCTTTAAAAATTGAAAAAATATCATATATTATATTGGAAGATTTAAAGTTGTGGTTAATATAAAATAACAGTAATGCTAGGTATCATGAAAAACTTGTCATGAAAATAATCATGAAAAGTTTGTGACCCTTGGATTATACTTACAATAAAACATCACACACTAATCAAGATAATCCAAAGATCATAAATCTTTCATGATTATTTTCATGAAATTTTTTTCATGATCCCTAACTTTTCTCATAAAATAATCAAGAGTGCTGCTTTTGGGTTTTCAATGTCTGGAGTGTGGTTGGACTTTGGGGGTTCTTGCTTTTTTGTTTGGAAAAAGTTAGGGATCATGAAAAAATTTTCATGAAAGTGATCATGAAAAATTTATAATCCTTGGATTACCTTGATTAGTGTGTAGTGCTTTATTCTAAGTGTAATCTAAGGGTCACAAAACTTTCATTATTATTTTCATGAAAGATTTTTCATGATACCTAGCATTGCTGTTTTTGTTTTTAAGTCAAGTGCTTCTTAACTATTTGTTTTTATATTGTATTGTTTTGAGTTTTTTTTTTTTTTTGAAAAAAAAAATCATAAGGTCGAGAAGTTGGTTGTATGAGTGCGAGTAGTAATAGTAAGAGTATTTTGATTTTGAAAAACATGTATATAGTATTGTGCATAGGATCTATTCTTATACGCAATGATGGATTTAGGGGGTGTTGAGGGGCGGATTTAGGAGGTGTAGAGGGGTAATTGCACCTTTAAAAATTGAAAAAATATCATATATTATATTGGAAGATTTAAAGTTGTGGTTAATATAAAATAATCAAGAGTGCTGCTTTTAGGTTTTCAATGTCTGGAGTGTGGTTGGACTTTGGGGGTTCTTGCTTTTTTGTTTTTAAGTCAAGTGCTTCTTAACTATTTGTTTTTATACTGTATTGTTTTGAGTTTTTTTTTTTTTTTTGAAAAAAAAAATCATAAGGCCGAGAAGTTGGTTGTATGAGTGCGAGTAGTAATAGTAAGAGTATTTTGTACTATCTAAATCTCTCTCGATGCATTGCATCTTCCTGTACATTTAATTTTATGTTTTTAATGAAAATTTTACTTTGTTGATTAAAAACAAAACTAGAAAATTTAAAATAATTAAAAATTATAAAAATTTATACTCTCAAACATATTTTTGTACTCTCATAATGATAATCCTAAATCCGTCTTTGCTTATAGATTGACACTATTTGATTTTGAAAATTGTCTATTTTTTATATAGTGTAGTATAAAGACTTTACAATGGTTTAATATAATGACTCACTTGTATTATGAATAATGACTTTTCACCGTTCATACTTGGGGAAATTGCATTTCAGCTGGACATGGAAAATAATTCAATTTTCATCATAATGTAAGTCTCTTGTATATATAGTACAAGTCTTTCTAGTATGTGAGGCTTGCACAAAAAATATTTCACCTGTGATGCAATTAGTTTGGAACTGTTCCACTGAAATACTATTTCCTCTACATACTTTGATGTATATATAGTACTTAAGGATAGTTTTGACATGTATTTTTTAAACTTCTTGTGACTTTGTTACATTTTAAGGAGAAAAGTTATACTCTATATATATTTCATTTTTATCGGCAAACAAAGTTATACTGTATATTATGTTATTGTAGCAAACTCTTAAAACAGTGGAGATTTCTCTCTAATATTTTTGAGGCAATTATACATTTAGGGATCATGAAATTTTTTTTATGAAAATGATCATGAAAAATTTGTGACCCTTAGATTACCTTGATTAGTATGTGGTGCTTTATTCTAAGTGTAATCTAAAGGTCACAAGCCTTTCATGATCATTTTCATGAAAGACTTTTTATGATACCTAGCATTGCTGTTTTTATTTTGAGAAATGTTAGGCATCATGAAAATTTTTTCATGAAAATGATCATGAAAAATTTGTAACTCTTAGATTACCTTGATTAGTGTGTGGTATTTTATGTTAAGTGTAATCCAAAGGTCACAAATCTTTTATGATCATTTTCATGAAAGATTTTTCATGATACCTAGCATTACTGTTTTATTTTTATCTCATGATCTCAACTTCCTTTAATGGAATTTTAAGTTTTTGTTTTAACCATTTGTTATGGATAAGATTTTATATATTGTCATATCTACACTATATATTAAGCAAAAGGGAGTTTTTAACCCCTAAGGTCTGTGGGAGTTTCAATATGCTAATCTTAATTTCCTAATTTTTTGTTTTTTTTTAAAAAAAAAAATTAACCTCAGCATTTATTAACTTCTCTCAACCCACAAGACTTTTTGACTTCTTTCATAATTACTGCAGTACCTTTTTCAAAACAAATAATTTATATATTAAAAAAATTTTAAAACAAATATAAATATCTATATCTATATCTATATCTATATCTATATCTATCTATTAAGTTTTGTGAGAGTTCCAATATCTGAACCTTAATTTCTTAATTTTTTTGATTTTTTTTTTAAAAAAAAACTTAGCATTTACTAAATTTTTCCAAGTCATTTTAATTTCTCCAATACAGACACTCTTTTTAACTTTTCACATACCTATTGCAAACAGTGAGTCTCCTTTTTGTTTTCTCCTTCTTGACTTTTCCTTTTGTTTACTGTTTTAATATTGTAGTTAGATAGCGCATAAAAATATTTGTGATTTGTTTAGCGAATAAAAAATTATAATTTGATTTTTTCATATGATTGAAGTCAGATAAATATAAACCCTCATAAAGAGAAAAATGTGATTATAATTAGTTGAATGATTCTTTTTTTTTTAATGTGATTGTAGTTAATTTAATAATTTTTTTTCATTTATTTATTTTATTATGGGAAAAATGTGATTTGTAGTTTGTTCAATGACTCTTTTTTTTAATATGATTGTTGTAGTTAGTTCAATGGTTTTTTTTTTTTAATGTTATTTGATCTTTTTATTTACTATTTTAATTTTATTTTTAATAAGATTGAAGTTAGATAAACATAAACATTCACAAAGAAAAAAATGTGATTGTAGTTAGTCAATGGTTCTTTTATTTATTTATTTATTTTTATTATGGGAAAAATGTGATGTGATTGTAGTTTGTTCAATAGTTCTTTTTTTTAATGTGATTTAATCTTTTATTTACTGTTTTAATGGTTTTTCTTTACAATTATTTATGAAAAAAAAATGATTGTAGTTAGATATCATAAAAATATTTGTGATTTGATTTGATTTTTTTATGATTTGATTTTTAAAGTACTAATTATTGATAATAATTAGATTGTATTTTGAAAAAAAAATTATAATTGATTTTTTTAACTCACTGTGTTTTCTGAAAAAAAATTTATTGTGTTTTTTTAACTATCAATTCACTTAATTTGTGATTTGATTTTTAACTCACTGTATTTTTTGAAAAATAAAATAGATTGTACTCATTAGGATCACATAATGTACCAATTATTGATGATGATTAGATTATATTTTGACCCAAAAAAAATTGTAATTGATCTTTTTAACTCACTATGTTTTTTGAAAAATAAATTATTGTGTTTTTTAATTATCAATTGACTTAATTTGTGATTGATTTTTTTAATTATTGATGATGATTAGATAGCATTAAAAAAATTGTGATTTGTATGATTGAAATTATCTCCTTTTGTTTATAATTTTATTTTTTAATATAATTGAAGTTAGATAAACATAAACACTCACAAAAAGAAAAATATGATTGTAGTTTGTTCAATAGTTCTAAATAATCTTTTTTATTTACTATTTTAATGGTTATTTTTTCAATTATTTTTTTTATTATGAGAAAAATGTCATTGTAGTTAGATAGTATTAAAAAAATTGTGATTTGTATGATCAAAGTTATCTCATTTTGTTTATAATTTGATTTTTTTAATATGATTGAAATTAACTCACAAAAAGAAAAACGTGATTGTAGTTTGTTCAACGGCTCTAAATAATATTTTTATTTACTATTTTAATGGTTCTTTTTTTCAATTATTATTTTTTTATTATGAGAAAAATATGATTGTAGTTAGATAGCATTAAAAAAATTATGATTTGTATGATTAAAGTTATCTCTTTTTGTTTATAATTTGATTTTTTAATATGATTGAAGTTAACTCACAAAAAGAAAAATGTGATTGTAGTTTGTTCAACGGCTCTAAATAATATTTTTATTTACTATTTTAATGGTTCATTTTTTCAATTATTTTTTTTATTATGAGAAAAATATGATTGTAGTTAGATAGCATTAAAAAAATTGTGATTTGTATTATTGAAGTTATCTCCTTTTGTTTATAATTTGATTTTTTAATATAATTGAAGTTAACTCACAAAAAGAAAAATGTGATTGTAGTTTGTTCAATGGCTCTAAATAATATTTTTATTTACTATTTTAATGGTTCATTTTTTCAATTATTATTTTTTGTTATGAGAAAAATATGATTGTAGTTAGATAGCATTAAAAAAATTATGATTTGTATGATTGAAGTTATCTCCTTTTGTTTATAATTTGATTTTTTAATATGATTGAAGTTAACTCACAAAAAGAAAAATGTGATTGTAGTTTGTTCAACGGCTCTAAATAATATTTTTATTTACTATTTTAATGGTTCTTTTTTTCAATTATATATTTTTTATTATGAGAAAAATATGATTGTAGTTGGATAGCATTAAAAAAAATGTGATTTGTATTAGAGGTGGGCGCGAGTTGGTTGCGGCCACGGAACTTCCAATGCACCATCCGTCTGCCAGATTGGCGGATTAAAGAAAATCAATCCGCATCCATCCGCCAATCCGGTGGATGTGGATTGAGCGGATTGGCGATTTGGCAGATGGATGCGAATCGGTTTGGCGGTTTAAGATTTTATAAATTTTTAACATAATTCAACTTATGCACTTCCTCAAAAAAAAAAAAAAAAGAGAAGAAAAAGAAAGTATTACAGTCAATGACTTAAAAAACTATTACAATCACTGTATGTCTCATCCAAAAAAAAGAGTTTGAAACTTTAGAATATCACAATCACTGTATGACTCATCCACATATTACAATCACAGCATGATTCATCCACATAAAGTATTACAATATGTGGTTCTTAAATATAATAACAATTCAAACTACCAAAACCATGAACAGTGCAGTAGTAGAGATTGTATGTCTCTGTATTATTACATCTATATATGTTTTTGAAAACAAAAATTAACCAGCATATTTCATATTTTTTTTTTATTTTTAGAATTAAATTTAAAAACCAAAAAATATAGATAAATAATACGTTTATTTTTTTCAATTCAAAAATATATTCAAGTTAAAAACTTTTTTTCAACAAAATATTTAAACTCTTTTTCAATTGAAAGCATAAACAAAATATTTAAACAAATTGGAAACATAAAGTCTTATAAATTATTAGAGGTGCTCGCGGTTTGGCGATTCGGTTACGGCCAAAGGAATCTCAAATCCGTCATCTGTCCGCCAAATTTGGCTGATTGGAGAAAATCAATTCGCAACCGTCCGCTCGTGATCACGCATCCGTCCAAAATGCGGCGGATCGGTTCGGTTCGATTGGTTTTGGTGGATCGGTATATCCGCTGCTCACCCCTAATTTGTATGATTGAAGTTATCTCCTTTTATTTATAATAAATTTTTTAATATGATTGAAGTTAACTCACAAAAAGAAAAATGTGATTGTAGTTTGTTCAACGGCTCTAAATAATATTTTTATTTACTATTTTAATGGTTTTTTTTCAATTATTTTTTTTTATTATGAGAAAAATATGATTGTAGTTAGATAACATTAAAAAAACTGTGATTTGTATGATTGAAGTTATCTCCTTTTGTTTATTATTTGATTTTTTTAATATGATTGAAGTTAACTCACAAAAAAAAAAAATGCGATTGTAGTTTGTTCAATGCTTCTAAATAATCTTTTTATTTACTATTTTAATGGTTTTTTTTTTCAATTATTTTTTTTATTATGAGTAAAATATGATTGTAGTTAGATAGCATTAAAAAAAATATGATTTGTATGATTGAAGTTATCTCTTTTTGTTTATAATTTGATTTTTTTTAATATGATTGAAATTAACTCACAAAGAGAAAAATGTGATTGTAGTTTGTTCAATGGTTCTAAATAATCTTTTTATTTACTATTTTAATGGTTCCTTTTTAAAAGTTATTTTTTTTTATTATTAGAAAAATATGATTGTAGTTAGATAGCATCTATCTATACTATATATTTAGCAAAAGAGAATTTTTAACCCCCATGGCCTGTGAGAGCTTCAATATCTCAATCTGAATTTTCTAAATTTTTTATTTAAAAAAAAAAAACTCAGCATTTATTAATTTGTTTAAAATCCCCTGATCAACATTTATTAACTTTTTTCAATCCACATGTCTTTCCACATGCCTGCATTTATGTTGTGTTTGGTTGAGAGATTTGAGGAGGGATTTGGAAACGGAAATGGAAAAGATAGGTGAAATGTGAATAAAACATATTTATATTTCACATAATTTCACACACCTTTTCCATTTCCCTTTCTAAATTCCTTCCCAAATCCCCCTACCAAACATAGCGTAATTGATTTGGTCAAAATCTCCTGATCAGCATTTAAAATCCCATCATTCAAATAATTATAGATACAATCCGTGTATAATTACTGCAGAACCCTTTTCAACTTCTCCCATACACTATGGTTAATAACAAGATTGTTAAATTATTTTTATAAAAAATCTTAAAAAACATAATTTATATATTAAAAAAATCTAAAATAAATATAAATATTTATAATTATCTCGTGCATAGCACGGGTAATAGAAAGTTTAAAAGAAAACTAGATACATATTCTCATGAATGTACACTTAATATGAATCATAAAATAACTTTTTTAATGGTTTTTTCTTTTCTTTTCTTTTCTTTTTTTTATCATATCAATGTTCATACTAATATTTATCGGCAATGCTAGGGGGCCCGAATTTGGGTGCCCCTAATGCCCCGAATTTCCCTATCAGGTAAAAAAAAAAAAAAAAAAAAAACAAAGTTACCAAAACTGGCAATTAGCGGCATTTAAGCCACAGTTTTTAGGGCCACCAATCATTTTTTAATATTTATTTTCATTGACTAATTATACTTTTATATAAAACGTTTTTTCAACAACCCCCCCTCAAAAACAATAAAAAAAATAAAAACTTGGCTTTGAGGTTTGGCAATTGTTTTTTATAATATCTTTTTTGTTAGATATATATTTTAAAATTTTCAGTGAATTTTTTAGAAAGTATTCAAAAAAGCTATATTTTTAGATTCTATTAGCCTAGACTAACTTAGAAAGTTAAAAAAAAAAGGTCAACTAAAGATTAAAAAAGAAGAAGCCTAATGTCATTGAATTTTTTTTTTTTTTAATCCTTCTAAACTAAACAAACTTGAAAAGTAAAATTTAAAAAAAAAAAAAGAGCATAAATTTTATAAATATTCACTAAAAATAAAAAAATATAAATTTTTAGTTGATCCCAAATAGAGTCATATGATGATGATCTACTTGTCCGAATTTAAGGTTGACCAACTCTCTATGCAATTTAAATCTCAAAATACAATCAACTAACTAGTTCAAGATTATTGCACAAAATCTTAATCCTTATTTTTGACACCTCTCAAATAAAATAAGTTTTTTTTTTTTGAGTCAACATTGTAGAAGTTTGTTAATAAGAGAACGGATAGGAAAAACAAGAAGTAACTTTAAAATGCAACAATTTTTTGTTTTTCTAAAGAGAAAGGACCATAATTCCCCTCTGCCGGCCAATCTGCAATATATATATTACTAGCAGCAAAACATGGTGCGGAGCACGATTTCCAACGCATTGAAATATATAACTTGCAATGCATTACATGAAATATATTGAAAAAAAAAAATTAAAGGGTAAATTACACTGACACTCCCTGAGATTTATGTTTATTACAGTTTTTTCTTTCACTTTTTGAAAATTACATTTCCTTCCCTGAGATTTAAAGTTTAATTATAGATTTTCCCTCAGCAATTTAATTTTTTTAAATACTAATTTTGCCCTCACTAGGTAAATTACATTGACACCTCTCACATTTTAGAAATTACAATTCCCTCCCTAAGGTTTAAAGTAAAAAAAAATTATTTGAAAAAAAAATTTGTTAGTAAAATTTTTAAATTTTTGTTTAAAAACAACGTAAATTTATTTTTTGAATTTATGTTTTTTTTCTCAAATTTACAAACTGAGACAACAATTTATAAATAAAAAAAAATTATCAAATAAGTTTTTATGACAGTTTTTAAAATTTTTGTAAATATAAATTGAAAACTGAAAACGAAATGGTTACCAAGCAAACTTCAGTTAGTAAAAATGTCGTAAAATTAACAAATAATTAAATAAGTTACCAATGTAAGAAATAACTTATCAAAAAATTCTTAAAGTATGCATGGTTTGATTTTTAGATTTTTTTTTAAAAATTAAAAATTAATTTGGTTAAGAAATAAAAAATAATTATCATTTAAGGGTAAAAAATAATTATCATTTTATTTTTTAGGCAAGTTATCTACATACGTATGGCTGTTTCAAATTAATTTGCAAAAAATTATTTCTAACCACTCGAAAGATAAAAATTATATAATTATTTTTTTATTTTTTATTTCTTAACCAAATTAATTTTTAATTTTTAAATTTTTTTTCTAAAAATCAAACCATACATAACCTAAGAATCTTTTGATAAGTCATTTCTTATGTTAGTAACTTATTTAATTATTTGTTAATTTTACTACATTTCTACCATCTGAAGCTTGTTTGGTAACCATTTCGTTTTTAGTTTTTAGTTTTTAATTTATATTTACAAAAATTTAAAAAGCTGTCATAAAAACTTATTTGATATTTTTTTTGGTTTACAAATAGTTGTCTCAGTTTGTAAATTTGAGAAAAAAATGTAAATTCAAAAAATGAGTTTACGTTGGTTTTTAAACAGAAATTTAAAAATTTTACTAACAAAATTTTTTTTCAATTAATTTTTTTCCCAACTAATACTAACCGAGGGGGCAATTGATAATCCTACTTTAAACCTTAGGGAGAGGATTGTAATTTCTAAAATGTGAGGGGTGTCAATGAAATTTATCAAGTGAGGGGTGTCAATGTGTAGGAATCGTCAAGTATTTCATCTCTGTAAAAAATCACATTGACTAAAAATCAATAGTTACTTGATCAGATCACATTTCTGTCAAAATAAATTATTGACATAAATATGATTTGATCTAGTAGCCGTTGATATCCGATCAATGTGTTTTCTCTAAGAATAAAGCAGTCGATGTGCTTTACACATTGAACGATTCAGATTATTAATATGAATTTTGTGGCAGGTTCACAAAGGCCCAACAACATGCTCCAGTTCGATTTCGGACGGGAGAGAAGCCTGAGCCAAAATTTTTTTATACACAATAATTTGGTATTTTCTAACTCCTTTATTTCATGTCAAAATACTATCATTACAACTTATAATTATAAAAATATCATTATCACATCATTTTAAATGAATTATATATATATATATATAATAAAGTAGGATTATTTTTGAATTTGTCTTACGTACATTTGTCCTACTAGGATATTTGAACGGCTCAGATCTATTTAAATTTTAAAACAACGACTGAGATATATTTTTTAAAAAATATCCTATATATACATTTTCTATTTTCTCACTTCTTTCTCTTACTTTTTCCTTTTCACACCTATCTTTCTATGATCTCATGATCCCACCTTCCTCTCTCTTTTCTTTTTATTTTTTTATTTTCTTCCATTTTTTTTCTCTCTATTTGTTTTTTTTATTTTCTCCTTTTTGTTCACATATTTTTATTCATATTATATAGAAAAGTTTGCGATCCCAAAATTAGGAACCAGATTTTACTATGTATAGTGGAGATTATATTAATGAATTTTTTAGTCCACAAATTATAAATAATGAATTTGAACAATTAATTATTATTTTTAAATATATTGAATACCTAATAGATTTCGTAAATTTAGACCTTATATGAATCTTCAACATCTATATAATAACGGAAGAAGGTTTTTAAATTTATCCTAGAAATAATTATCTTATTATGACATTTTAATGATCATGATTTATTTGTGTATTTAGATAGACAGTTGAGATGACCCCTTTAAATATATATCAATCCTAATTATATATCTACATTTACTTCCTGCCCAAAGAGTATGCTTCCTACTTACCCACGTCTCCCCTGTATTCTATTTGTGTCTCTCTCCCTTCTCTCTTCTTACCTTCCCACTTGCCTACGTCCCCCTCTATTCTATTTTTATCCCTCTCCCTTCTCTGTTCTTACCCACCCCATTCCCTCTTTATCTCTCTCTCTCTCCCTCCCTGTTCTTCTTCTTCCCGAAACTGCTCTGCAGCCAAATCATTCGGCTGTTCTTCTTCTTCCCGAAACTGCCCTCAAACAGATCACTCACTTCGCTCACTCTTCAAGTTTGTCTCGAGTCGATCACTTCGCTCACTCTTCTTAATCACTCTGTTCATTATGTTTGATTGCTATCACACGGACTCTTCACATTAAGGTAAAGACTCTTGGCTCCAAATTAAGTGGGTATTTACTGTTTGTGTTTTCTGCTTTTAACAAAATATGGTATTTTTTTTTCTTTTTCATTGGCTTAATAGTATAGATTAGTTTTTTTTTTTTTTTTTTTTTTTTATAAAATTGGTTATTCTGTTGAATGAGTTTTCTGGGTTTCATGAATCCTGATTGATGATGATGCCGGTAATGGATTTTGCATATCTTTGATATTTTCTTGATGGTTTTCTCTGCAACAATTGATCAAGCCTCTTGTGGGCCTCAAATGGAACTTCTGTGATTATATATATATATTTTATAATGGGTATCATAAATTTATTCTTTTTCCCACATTGGGATTGTTGGGTTATTTGATTCAACCTTCCATTGTTTAAAATACTGTTATAAATTTATTCTCTTTTCCACATTGGGATTGTTTGGGTTATTTGATTCAACCTTTCATTGTTTAAAATACTGTTATTCAAAATCCAGAAAAAAATTTCCTCTCTTTTTTGTTTGTTTGTTTGTCAGATTTTCTTTTTCCCGAAACTGCCCTCATACAGATCACTCACTTCGCTCACTCTTCAAGTTTGTCTTGAGTTGATCACTTCGCTCACTCTTCTCAAACTAAAGGTAAAGATCACTCTGTTTATTATGTTTGATTGCTATCACACGGACTCTTCACATCAAGGTAAAGACTCTTGGCTCCAAATTTAGTGGGTCTTTACTGTTTGTGTTTTCTACTTTTAACAAAATATGGTATTTTTTTTTCTTCTTTTTCATTGGCTTAATAGTATAGATTGGTTTTTTTTTATAATTGGTTATTCTGTTGAATGAGTTTTCTGGGTTTCGTGAATCCTGATTGATGATGATGCTGGTAATGGATTTTGCAAATCTTTGATATTTTCTTGATGGTTTTCTCTGCAACAATTGATCAAACCTCTTGTGGCCTTCAAATGGATCTTCTGTGATTATATATATTTTATAATGGGTATCATGAATTTATTCTCTTTCCCACATTGGGATTGTTTGGGTTATTTGATTCAACCTTCCATTGTTTAAAATACTGTTATAAATTTATTCTCTTTTCCACATTGTGATTGTTTGGGTTATTTGATTCAACCTTTCATTGTTTAAAATACTGCTATTCAAAATCTAGAAAAAATTTCCTCTCTTTTTTGTTTGTTTGTTTAAATTCAAATGTTGTGAGGTCAGATTTTCTCTCTGTTAGGAAATTTCTAAACTCTCTCTCCAAAACAACTTTTAAAAACTACTCTCTCAAAACCAAACCAAACATACCCTTAGTTTTTCTAGATTAAGTCCTAATTATAATTATTTATACATTTTGTTTATTATACCTCTGCAAAATGCTGTATTGAATTCCAAGTGTTAATTGAAGAAGTTTGGAATTGTTGTTCATTTTATTGAGTATTGGAATTGCAATGTGGTCAACTTAATTTTAGATGAAGCTACTAAGAGGCCAACAAAAATGCTTTAGATAATACAGTGAGGTGTAATGAAAAAAACTTGGTTAGATATGATTTAAGAAGAGTATAGTTTTGCATGCTGAATGGGGTGGAAAAGATTTCATGCTGCCTACGTCAAGTATTTAGGAGTGGAGGCAACTCAAGTGTTTTGTTTCAGTATTATTACTGATTGTAGTTAATGTGCGCTTTGTTTTTTTGACGTTTCCAATTTCCTCATGTAGATATATATATATTCATATGTATGTTTAAATTTATCGCATCCAAATTTAATACTTTAATATGACATTTTGTATTTTACGTTTCAGTGAGGTTCCTTGGACTCTTCAATTGATTAATGTTCTTTTGCTAGCAAGGTTGAAGGTTTTATGCAGAAATTAGCGAGTTTGATTGATTTATTAATAAAGTTTGGCTTCTTGAAATGTTTGGTCAGGGTAAAAATCACTCTGTTTATTATGTTTGATTGCTATCACATGGACTCTTCACATTAAGGTAAAGACTCTTGGCTCCAAATTAGGTGGGTCTTTCCTAATTGTGTTTTCTGCTTTTAACAAAATATGGTCTTTCCTGTTTGGAAGATTTGGCATTTGTTTTCAGAAATCTCACCAAAGATCTTTACGATATTTAGGCCTCGTTTGGGAAGTGGCTATTTTAGTAGGCTATTTGGCTTTTTGGCTATTTTAGTAGGCTATTTTAATTTTGTGTTTGGGAAGATGAGATAAATTTTTAGTTGAGTTGTTGTATTAGGAAGTGTGTTGAAATGATGTTTAAATTTAAAATGACAAATTTATCCCTAAAAATATATATTTTTAAATTGATTTCAAGGGGTAAATAAGTAATTTTAGTAGTGATGTAGAAGTTTGACACTTTGACAGTGTACACGGCAACAGAGGCTATTTTTTTTTTTTTTTTTTGAAAATCAGTAAAAAGGTTGCTACAGTGCTGGCTTTTGGGCTAATTTTCCAAAAGAGGCTATAATAGCCTGAACCTCTGCTTGCCAAACACCGCCTTAATAAGGCCATGATTTTTGGGTTTTATATGTGTATCTCTATGAACTTTCTTTTTTCTCTTTTGAAATTTTTTTGACATTATACTTTAACTACATGTCTCTTTCCAGTTATGATATTAAGAAAGATGTATGAAACTATGGATTTAAAAGGCATGTATGAAGAGGAGTTGTTTTGAGGGGTTGCATTTTTGCTTAAAATCTTACTTTGTTGCTGTCTATTGCATGAATTTTTTTATGCCAGAAGTTGTGATGGATGTTAGCATCCATATTTTGTCAATCATGTAGATTTGATTTGATTGCCTGTTCCTGTGGTATATTGAACAATATAATTGTTTGATATCTTTTGACTAACAGAATTAGTTTGTTTTTTGGAGTTTAGAGAGAGAGCCATTTGAATCTTCGACTAAATCATTATGTGCTTCACATTACATGCATTTGGATATGAATAAGGTTTCCAACAGTGACTTGTGTGTGTGTGTTTGTATATATATATATGAAACTGTAATGTTGAATCAGTAAGAAATATGAAACAGGATTATGAAAACATCATATTTGGCCTCATGATTACTTTGGAGGACCATCAACTTGGTGATTCCTAAAAATGTAATAATAGTTATAAAGTGATTTTCCTTTCAAAGGTTATTCTACATGTACACATGTTGAAAATAAAAAGGAAAATGTATCATCATAATGGAATAAAAAGGAAAATGTATCATCAAAAAATTATGAGCAGTTGACAGTCAATTAGCAAGCCAAAAAATTATGAGTAGTTAAAATTTTTTTAAAATGGAATAAGGGACTATTTTTTTAAATTATGAGCAGTTGCATAGCTGAACATCCATAAAACATCTTTTGTTTACGTGATGATACCTTTAACAATGCATGGCACTATATACTTGCTATGATACGAGACAGTATTTATGGTCTCACTTTTTGTAGACACCTTATTTGCTTTCTTTAAATATTCTAAAATGGTCCTTTTTTTTTTTGCAGATTTTGATATGTCTAATGCTCAAGTGGAGCATGTATGACTCTTATAAACATATTAAACATATTTCTTTTATAAATGACTTTGTATTGTTGGGTGTTTGTTTCATTGGGCTGTTTTTTTTTTAACCATTTCCATGCCTTTTTTTCAAAAAAAAAAAAAATTTGTATTCAAAGTTAGGTTTTTGTAATGAAAAAGTATTTGATTGCTAATGAAACTTAGAATCTGTTGGTTTAGAACCTTTTTTTGGTTTGAACTGCTAATTTTTAAAAATTTTTGAACTGCTAATTTTTTGGTTTGAGATCCTCACCGTGATCAAGCCCTTTGTCAACTAGATATGCTTTATTTTAGTAGTCATCTTAGGCATGTAATTGATCGTGTATATGTATATATGTATATGCATATCTTAGCTTGCTGGCGGGTTGTTGATTTTGCTAAGATAAGAGGCTTTCTTTCCATAATTTTAGCTTGCTAGATTTGTACAACACAGATCATCAAGGTTCTACCTCACTAGATTCATTAGCCTAGACAAAACCAAAAATTGTAAATCATTCTTCCATCCAAGACCAATGCTGGAATCTTTATCCCAGAGAAGACCTCCAAGGTGATATTCATTCATTGCCCAACAATTACCCTCATTCTCTTGCCAATTCTAGATTTTGATCATATTTTTTCTTTGAAATTATTGTTTTCTGTTTCTGGGTATTGTTTAAATCTGTACAATTTCATGCTTATTTGATGAAAATGACCTATTATTAGATATCTAGATCTGGGTTTGAGTTAATTGAATTTTTTTGACTTGAAGTTAGGTTTTTATCGTGATATTTGTTCTTCTCATTCTTCACTTTCTATAATATCCTGTTGTTAGTTGTTAGCCCAAAACTACTGTTTGGTTGCTGGGAAAGCAAAGAAAAATGAAAGAAAACAAAATTTGAGTATCATGCTTTTTGTTCTTTATGTCAGTAAAATTACCAGAAATAATAAAATTAGACAACCTAGAAGACACCTGAATTTCCGTGGTTCAGCATTGCGAGAAATGTTTAGTTTTATGGTTTTATGGATGAATCAACTGAACCCATTCAGAATGATTTCCCAAGGTGTATGTTATTCACAGATGATTGATATTGTTCTAGAAAACATTTTTTACACATACATCTTTGCAATCTGTGTGCTGAGTCTTAAGAAGCTCATGAGTACTTGGTAGATCTTACTTTAAGTTTTTTTAATATGAATTCTCTCTATCTCTTACATATAGTAATTTTGGAGAGTAAAATTGATTATACAAATAAGAAAATTGGCTAAATCTTTAATGCTCTTCTCTCTATTTGATTTTTATTTTTTAATGAGCTGTTGTTCATAGAAAATTTGCTAAACCATTAAAGGTATCCTACTTTTTTAATATGTTGCTTGGCTTCCATTGGGAATTAAATTGTTCAATTTGCTTTTAGTGTACGATTTTTTTTTTTTTTAAAATTTAATATTATCATTTGTAAATGTTCTGCAATAATAGATTAATCTGCAATAATAGATAGATATTTATTAGATAAACTGTAATTTATCCAGTTTAATGTAATTTATCATCTGGATTAAAATGTAATTTATTCAATTTAATCTTAACATTATGTTTCTTAAATGGATTTAATTTTTTAAAAAGTTTTGGATCTGAATTAATACTTGATGGGTTTTATTTTTTAAATGGATTTTAATTTGTTTACATTTTCTGGACAGTGTTTAATTTTTCTATGTTGTGTGCTTTGGTATAATATTAGATAACACTTTATTAGTTGATTAGGAATCATCATAATCTGAATTTTAATATCCTACATCGCAATAAATTAACTGAGGTTTTGAAAAACAATAAGACAGTCTTATTTTCAAGATCTGAAGAAATTTAATTAGGTTCATGAATATTATATAGATATAATTTGCGTAAACTCCTCATTATGGTCTTGCTTTGTAAGTTATTCATGTAGAGTACAGTCTGTTAAATATATTTTTATAACTACATTTTAATCTTAATATTATTTATACCGTGCCTTTAGACACGGGCATACGCTAGTATTTTAATAAAGCAGGACGATTTTTGAATCTTCAATATATTTTTGTCCTATTAGGACATTTAGATGGCTCAGATTTGTTCAAATTATAAAACAATGGCTGAGATATATTTTTCAAAAAATATTCTACATATACATTTTCTACTTTCTTGCTTCTCTCTCTCTCTCTCTCTCTCTCTCTCTCTCTCTCTCTCTCTCTCTTACTTTTTCCTTTTCTCACACCCCTCCTTTCATGATCCCATGATCCCTCATTCCTTTCTCTTTTCTTTTTATTTTTTTATTTTCTTCTGTTTTTATTTTTCTCTGTATTTGTTTATTTTTTTTTATTTTCTCCTTTTTGTTCAATATATTTTACACATATTTCCTTACAATGTATGTATGCCCGTAATACACTAAGACATTACGGGTATACATACAATTTCCATATAATTATATAAGCAAAAGCAATATTGTATGTATGCCCATGGAAATTGTATGTATGCTAGGCACATCTATCTATATAACTATTTATTATATAAGCAAAAGTAAGTTTTAGTGAAGAATTTTGTAAGAACTCTAAAATTTTATAATAAATTTGTGATTTTATCAAATTAAAAAATAAATTTAAATAGTATTGGGATTACAATTATATTCTAATCTTAATATTATTTACATCGTGCATTCAGGCACGGGCATACGCTAGTATATATATATATATGTAGGTATGTATACTAAATATGTTTTTCATTCTTCATTTTTCGAGTTAACTATATGTAGGGATCAAAAGATCGACCAAATCGATTTAACCAAACCAAACCGGCTATATTTAGTCTTTTTAAAAAAAATAAGAATTAGTCTGTGCAATTTTTTAGTTTGATTTTTTTTTGATTTTTGGTTCGGTATCAATTCAAAAACCTTGTGTACCAAACTAAACCGAAACCAACTACTTCAACAAATATTGTATTTAATATATATATATATATATAAAATTTAATAATATAATAATATTAATAAGTATAATAAATTATTAACATTAATTAATTAACCTTATCATTTCTATAATCTAAGTTTGTAAACTCTTATTATATAATCTTAATTGTAAGTCATTACTTTCATCATTATTCTTGAAACTTTAGTTTTTTTCTTTTTTTTTTTTTTTTTTTTTTTTTGTATTTTTGTTAATTTAGAAATTGAAAAGTATTTATTAAATGGATGGATTTTATATGTTTGAAGTGGTGTTCAATATTTTTGTATAAATTAGTGACTATACTAAAAAGTGGCTCAAGTTTGAAAGGTCTTAAACCGATTAAATTAAACTGAACTGAGCGATTCGATGTGGTTTGATGGGAGAAGTAGTTTGTATCGGTGCTCAAAATAATAAAACCGATATTATTGGTTCGGTAAATTTTTTTACCTAAATACTGATCATACCGAACCGATCACATTCCTAAATATATGAAAATTACAATTATATATGATAAGAAACTCAAAAATAGTGTAAACTTTAATTATAAAGCGAAACTAATTTGTATAAAAAACCTGTGAAGTAAATTATAGCCAAAAAACATAAAATCTTATATAATCAAATCGCACTCTAAAAGATAAAACTGAATAGTCTCCTTACTGAGAAAAGAGAGGGGCATAAAATAAAATGGAATAGAGTAGAAACACCAACTCAGAGTAGAGTTTGGCTTATCAGAGCGAAAGTGAATGGAATGATTATTTTATTAAAATGTCTATTCTTACATTTAATTTATTTGTTGGTAAACGGGTCAGGTTTTGGACTTGGGTTTAGACGTCCATAGTGACATGACTCATGACCTATGTAAGACCCATTGAATTTAATTTGAATTTAAATTCGCTATCCTAAGAGATAAGGATAGCATACTATCTCATCTTGGCTTGCCATCCCAACTTATCCGGGATAAGGATGGATGGTTACTCATATCTCTATATATTAAACTTATTAATATACGTATTATTATGGGAGTGAATTGGAGTGAATTGGGGAAGCAAAACCTAATATTGTGGGTAAAAATATTTGTGCTTTCAATCTCTCCATGTCTTTGTACTGTGATTTATGTGTGTTACTCACATTGTAGTATCACTCTACTATTGGTAGGGATGGCAATGAGAGTTAATAGGGTGAATATTAATTCTCCATTTCCATTCCTATTCCCCTATAATAATTTTTCCCATTTCCTAATCCCCATGGATACTACCCTCTCCATCTTCTAATGAGTTTGGATTTTCCCCAACCTTTTTTTTTTTTTTTTTTGGTTAAAGGTTCACAACAAAAACTAAATATACATTCAATCTTATTTTATTTTATTTGGCTCAACAACAAAATCAAATACATATTAATTAATTAATTAAAAAAATTGTTTTAAAATAATCAAATATATAATTTTGAGACAATCAAATAAGTTTTTAGTAATTAAAAAAAAAAAAAATTGGGGAATAACGTGGAAGATTAAAAAAAATGCAAGTATGAGATTTAAAATCTCCTCCATTTTGTAGACCACCAAACAAAAGGTATATAATACAATTCCAAGTCAGAGAAAAATGCGTGATGCAAGCAATCAAACAAAAGATATTACTCTTCCTTTTCATTTTCCTTTCCTTCAACAAATCTAGGACCAAACAATGCATAACAGAATTTGCTTAGTAAGCGTAACTAAAAATCATTCAATTCAATTGATGTGTTTTCCTTGATTCAAGAACCAAAACAAAAGCAATCATAATCTTCAAAATCTCAATTTGTAGGCCACCAAACATAAGGTATATAACAATTCTAAAAGAGGAAAATGCAAGACGCAAGCAAGCAAACAGCATATTTTCTCTTCCATTTCATTTTCCTTCCCTTCAACAAATCTAGAACCAAACAAGGCGTAATAGAATTTGCTTACAAAGTGTAACTGAAAATCATTCGACTAAATTGACGTGTTTTCCTCCGATCAGAAATCGAAACAAGCAAGCATAACATATGGGGAATGAGAACCCATCCCCATATGTTATAAACACAACATATGGGGGAAATGGGCGGGTACCCATCCCCGACCCGACCCATACCCTATGAATATTTAAAAAACACCACTTAACTGACCCGACGAGTAAGAAAAAAAAGAAAATTTCATATATTTGGGTTGGGTCTCCATGAGTACCCATAGGGTACGATCCTCACTGCCATCCCTAGCCTAATGCATCGAAAACTCCTTAAATAAACTACTAAATATTATATTCAAATGATAGCATAATTAAAAAAATAATTATAATCAAACATCACATTACGTATAATCAAATAATTCTTTAATTATAATTAAAATAATGACATAATCAATATCATATTATATCATAACTAATAACATAATAAATCATAATCAAAGACATAAAAATCGTAACAAAAAATTGCATACAATTGAATTTCCCATCAAGTTGTGATATTACTTGAATTTGATTGGGGGCAGTAACAACACCCCCCACTCTTGTCTCTTTCTATTTTTTATTTGGTCAAGCAAGACGGCTCCATGTGAACCGCAAAAACAAATTCTACAGGAAGGAAGAAAAATGAGATTTCACACATCAAAACGAGTAAATGCCCCCAACATGGATCACTGAAACCCCCAATTGAATTTAAGCATTACAAATCCCCAATTTTCAAGCTCACTACTCACCTTTAATCACAAACTCAGTTCAGAGTTCAGACCACCATTATTATTTTCTCATCTTCCTCCTACCTTCAAACCCAACCAACCAAAGGCTACTCCTCCGCAACAAAACAAATTTAAAAAAAAAAAATGGCTGAGAGTGCAGTGTTCCATCTACTAGCCAACTTCACACCCTTCCTCCAACAAGAGGCCAATTTGTTGACTGGAGTTCAAGATGAGATCCAATACATCAGAGATGAATTCGATCGCATGACAGCTTTCCTCAGAGTTGCCGATGCTATGGAAGAAAACAACCCTGAACTCAAAGTATGGGTCAAGCAAGTCCGAGAAGCTGCGTACGACATTGGAGATGTCCTTGAGTTGTTCATGCTTCGCCTCGGACATCGTCATGGCGCTGGATTTTGCAGTTTTCTTCGTAAGGTTTCTTGCTTTATTAAGACTTTAAAAGCTCGTCACCAAATTGCTTCGGAAGTTCAAAGAATGAAGGCCAGAATCATCGATATTTCGAAGGGACGTCAGAGATACCATGAAAGATTTGGTATGTTAGAGCAAGGCTCAAGCTCAAGGTCCACTGGTCTTAACACAGTATGGCATGATTATCGTGGCGATGCCCTTCTACTCGATGAATCTGAACTTGTGGGCATTGACAAGCCCAAATCGCAACTAATTAGGTGGTTGGTGCATGAAGACCCCAGACTCAAGGTGTTTTCCGTATCAGGAATGGGCGGATTGGGCAAAACAACACTGGTTAAAAAGGTCTTTGATGATGCAGTTGTGAAGAATCATTTCCAGAGCCATGTTTGGATCACTGTTTCTGAATCCTTCAAGATTGAGGTGCTCCTAAAAGGCATCATCAAACAACTTTTTGAAGAAATCAAGCAACCAGTCCCACAAGGGATTGACAGCATGGATACCAACAGCTTGAAAGGGATAATTAATGCTTTCCTCCAACGAAAGAGGTATGTGCTTGTTTTTGATGATGTATGGGATATTCATGCGTGGCAATCTTTTAGATATGTGTTTCCCATTGGCAATTGTGGCAGTCGAGTAGTGCTGACAACTAGAAATGCAGATATAGCCTCTTTTGCTAGTAAAGAATATCATGGTGATGTCTATAATCTTCAGACCTTGCCTCCCGAAGAATCCTGGACATTGTTTTGCAGGAAAACATTTATGGAGAATTCTTGCCCTTCACACTTGGAAGGACTTTCAAAAGCCATCTTGAATAAATGCGAGGGATTGCCGCTTGCAATTGTGGCAATTAGTGGTCTTTTATCAACAAAGGATAAGAGCAGTGTGGATGAGTGGGATAAGATCTACCGCAGCCTTGGTGCAGAACTAGAAGGAAATGACAAACTCCTAAGCATGAACAAAATATTGTCACTCAGTTACATTGATTTACCTGATTATCTGAAGTTCTGCTTTCTATATCTAAGTGTTTTTCCGAAGGATTGTTTGATTGACCATTGGAGATTGATTCGGTTATGGGTGGCAGAAGGATTTGTAGAAATGAAAGCAGGAATGACGGTAGAAGAAGTTGCTGAGGGCTACCTCAATGAGTTGATCAATAGAAGCTTAGTTCAAGTGGCAGAGATGAGATCAGGTGGAAGGGTCAAAACGTATCGCATCCATGACCTTTGGCGTGAAATTATTGTTTTGAAGTCAGGAGAGCAAAACATCGTGACAGTAGCCGGTGAACAAAGCAAAGCATGGCCCAAAAAGGTGCGGCGCTTATCAATCAACAATCATTGGGAATATACACAACAAAGCAAGCGTTTCACTCAACTTCGTTCTTTGCTTATGTTCAATGCAACAGATTCACTGTCCAAGTTGTCTATGCTTGCATCGTCAAGTGATGGTCTACGGCTGCTAACCGTGCTAGACTTGAGAGGTTCCCTGTTGGAGGCATTCCCAAGTGAAGTTTTGAAACTACTTCAACTCAGGTATTTAAGTTTGAGGGGAACCAAGGTAAAAATAATACCGAAGTCGATTGGAAAGCTCCAAAACCTGGAAACATTGGACCTTAAACAAACGTATGTCACTGAGTTGCCTGATGATATCCTCAAGCTCCAACGACTTCGCCATATCTTGTTGTATCACTACATACAAGATCCTATTCCTTCAATTTGTTTTAAAGACTATTGTGGATTCAAAGCCCCGACGGAAATAGGAAGTCTGTCATCCTTACAGAAACTTTGTTGTATTGAAACAAACCATGATAATGGGACCATTTTGCTAGGAGAGGTAGGGAAGTTGACTCAACTAAGGAAATTACATATTGAAAAACTGAGAAATGAACATGGGAGAGCGTTATGCTTGTCCCTTAAGAAGCTTAGTAACCTTCGCTCATTGGTTGTTCGTGCAACAGGTCAAAACGAAATCATTGATCTAGATTCTCTTTCTTCACCACCTCAACTTCTTCGAATGCTCAACCTAGAAGGAAGTTTACATAAGGTACCACATTGGATACCTTCACTGCACAGCTTGGTAAGAGTAACTTTAGCATGGAGTAATTTAAGGGATGTTGATCCACTGGAATCCCTTCAAGGTTTGCCCAATTTGGTTGAACTTGAACTTCTTCAGACACATGTAGGGGAAGAATTGTGTTTCAAGGCTGGTGGATTTCAAAGACTTGTGAGATTATACCTTGTTGGATTTAAAGGATTGAGATGGGTGAAAGTGGAGGCTGGCTCGATGCCTCATCTTGAAGAGTTACTTATCCGGAAATGCGAATTGGTAGAGGAGTTACCCTCTGACATTGAACATCTAACTAACCTTAAATCTCTTTATTTGATTGATATGTCTGATGGATTGATTTCCAATCTGAACAGAGAAGGTGGGAATAATTGGAAAATTGCACACATCCCAAAAGTTTGTATTGGGGACACAAAACTTGGCTATTGGAAAGAAAATTATCTCACATAGTGAGGGAGGGAGGAGAGAGCTCTAACCCTATTGAATGACCACCACATTTAGAATGCTTATTATGTATTTATTTATTTTCATGTGCTCTTGTTACTTGATTTGCTGTATTCATATTGGGATCAAATTTCTCTCTATTTTTTTTTTCTTTTCACTATTACATTTTTGGTTTTTTAGTAGACCGAGAGCCTGTTATTTGACCTCCTAATTTTGATCCTAGAGTTGTAACTTTACAAATTTATTTTTAATTGGGATTGTAAATCTTAGGGTTCGTTTGGTGAGTTTTTTTTTTTTTTTTTTTTAAATTTTCATTAGCTTTAGATTTTTTGAAATTGGAATAAAAAACACATTTGTTAATTGTTTTCACTTTTAAAAAACACATTTACTAACTTCACAAATTTTTGAATGATGAGATTTTTATTTTATTTATTTTTCTTTAGCTTTAGATTTTTTGAAATCGGAATAAAAAACACGTTTGCTAATTGTTTTCACTTTCAAAAAAATCTGGCTACAATTCTTAGAATTTCTGGAAATAAGAAAATTGTGATTCTACTTATTTTCAAAACAAGTTTCATTCTTTCCTACCACCCTCACCCTTCCATCTTCGTTCCGACAATCACCTTCGACCACTTCCCCCCCTTTTGGTAATTTACTATACTTGTTTTCATTTTGAAAAATGATATACAAATATATTTTATAAACTCACTTTCTAGACCCGGTGATATATAATGTAAAATAAATGTTTGGTTGATGATTAAAAAAAATATTAGAAAGAGAGTTGACTTAAATATTCTAAAGTAAATTACAAATATACTTAAAGTTTACTTAAAATATAGATTATCCCTTGAAATTTTGGAAATTACAAATACCTCATTGTCAAAGATATTTTATTTAACATAATTAACAGAAAGATGAAAATTTTAATTATTCTCCTATATAACAATAAAATTATTTGAATTGTTAATTGAAATATATTTCTGGTATCATTAAAAACAAAGGGAAATTTTTTTTTAAGGTCTCTGATATTAAGATTTTATAGGATAAAAAAAATATAATATTTTCATAGTGGTTGGGATCCCTCAACATTTTTCCGGAGAAATTTCAATCCAAAGAAATTCTGTGTTTTAAAAGTTCTCTGGTTTACTTGATTTTTCTGATTTTGTTTGTGTTTTGAAATTTTCTATGTGATTTGAAATTTCTCTGGGTTGAAATTTCACTAGTTTACTCACAAATTTCTCTGTGCTTTAACCAATTTTCTCTGGTTTGCCTAGGTACTATGAGCTATATCTGTTCCATCATAGATTTTGAACTTAAGATCAATGTGCTCCTCTCCTTCATCCATGACAGCCCTCTTCTCGACCACTAACCCAATTCAATAAAATGACAACACTTACAATCAAATAGCCCTAATTCACCAGCCCAAGTGTCAAATGAAACCCATAAGCTACCCTATGGGTTATCCTTTTCGACTTCATTGGCAACACAGATGATGGAAGCGATGGCCCAAGCGAGGATGACACAAGCTCATTATCAATGGCGCTGCTGTCGTCAACGTTGGGGTCGGCCATTGTCTGAGCCATCGTCACCCGCCTCGACAACGATTTCGGTGGGTATGTGTATGGGTATGGGTATGGGTGAGGCAGGGGAGAGGAAGAGAGAGAGGAGAGAGAATGAGAAGGTGGGTGTGATATATGGGTGTCGGTGAGGGACCTTAGTCTACAAAAAAAAATTATGTAGACTTCTCTCATAAGTAAAAGTTGAAGAAGGACGTTAGACTAAATTTTCCTAAAAACAATTAATTAACTTGATGATTTATTAACAAATGAGTTATTTGTAATGTAATTATAAACTTAAAAGGGCGAGATGTAATTTTCAGAATCACAGAGGGCAATATATATTTTAAGTAAATTTCAAGAGGTGTATTTGTAATTTATCAATATTTTAATAGAGCACTACATCATTAAGCTTGAAAAATAAGTCTTAACTTTTTGGTTAAAGTAGCACTACTCTTTGATTTTTTATGTTCTTGAGAACATGTATACTAAATATGCTATTTATTGTAGTTTTTATAGAAAATAAAAAATAAAAGGAATAAAAAATAAACATATTTTATGTTCTTTGTACATAGAAAACCAAAAAAAAAAAAGTATGACTAAAATCAAGGATCTCAATAGAATAAATGTCTAATTACTTCAGTTTCTTCATTCAATGAGCAAACACACTAGTTCGTTGACAAGAAGAGCCAATATGTGAAATTTATACATGTTTATACTCACACATTCCATCAGTCTAACTAATAAGCAAAAATAATACATCATGCATCAAACCACATGAATTCAAATTGTCACTAATAAAAATTTTAATGAAAATCAAACCCTAAGTTGTATAGCTTCATCATTCAGAAAATTGAACTGGAAAGAGGCAAATCAAATTAGAATATAGCACACACACACGTACATGTATATACAGAGAGAGAGAGAGAGAGAGAGAGAGAGAGAGTACCCAAATTAATATGTCGAGAACAATCATTATGACGAAACCATTCTACAAGCACAGCAACTTCTTCTTCGGAGAGTGGTCCACCAAGAACCTCACATTGTTGTTCTTCTACCTATAGCAAATCAACTGCTTCTTCAGCCAGAACATAAGTGCTGGTCCATTTCCGGTTCAGCTGTCCAGGTCCAAAGGGAGAGAATCTCGGTGGTTCACAGTACCCAATGGGTTCAATCAAAGGGTTAGTCTCAGAGTATGAGCACCTGAAATCAATGGGTAGATTTGATTTCAATGAAAAATCTAAGGCTCCGTTTGGTTAAGGTTTCAAATTATAGTTCCACTCATTGATTTGAGATTTGAGTGTATTGTTTGTTTTGAGCTTTCAAATCGCAATTCTATACCTATTTCTCAAAACTCAATTCAAAACATAATTATTACTTTTCAAAACTCATAACCAAACATATAATGATATAATTCAAAACTCATTTCAAAACTCAATTCAAATCAATATTTTAATTTTTTAAATATTTTAAAAATATTTTAATTTTGTTAAGATTTTAAATATGTTACGATTTTTTTAATTTTTTAATTTTTAAATATTTTAATTTCAAAATATTACAATTTTAATTTTTTAAATTTTAAAATATTTTATAAAAATAAATTCAAACTCTATTTTATAAACATTTTAAATTATTTGAATTTTTACGATTTAAATTTTTTGAATATTTATTTTAATTTTTTACTTATTAAAATTTTTAGATTATTTAAATTATTTAAATATTTATGATTTAAATTTTTTGAATATTTATTTTGAAAAAAAATTATTTGCTTTGTAGTATTTTCAATTAAAAAATTGATTAATGTTATTTTTTGTTAATAATAAATTTTTTTAATTGAATTTTAAAAAGAGTTTGGTTATGAGTGTTGATCAGAATTTTCAATAGTGTGAAAGTAGTGAGTTTTGTTATGAGTTATAACAATTTGAATTAAATTTTGAAAACTCTTTTCAAAACTCAAAACCAAACAAATTTTCTTACTTCACATGTCAAATCAAACTTTCAAAACTCAATTCCACACTCAATTCAACACTCTCTTCAAAAACCATAACCAAACAAATTTTCTATACTCAAATCATAATTCCACAACTCACAAACTCAAAATACAACTCATACTCTCAAATCATATTTACAAAACTCTACCAAACGCAACCTAAGACTTTCTCTGATTTCAATGAAGCTTTGTTTTGACTATTCCCTTGCTTCTTTTCCTTGTTCTCGTTATTGGGTTTAAGGGTTTTGGAGGTGAATGAAAATGGAGGTTCGTATATCTTCATTTTGGGATTAAGATTGGCATAATACATGAGAGATACACAGGAGTGTTGCCTGGGTTACATCATGAAAGGGGATCATCGAGTGTAGGGTTAGGGTTTGATGTCTTGAATGACGCCATGGAAATATCTTTACTAGCATTGGTGGAAGGGAACTACTTTTTTGCTAACAACTCTCAGCCAAGAAAGAGAATCACCATAGGTGGAGACAGTTGGGCAGTTAACAATCAGTTGAAACCAGAAAGACATTTTTGTTATTCAATGAGGTCATTAGAGTAAAGGACCTAAATTACATTTTTATTTTTCACTATTTCATCCTCTTTGACTTTGTTTTAAATAAATGAAACTTACATTTTGGTAATGATATCAACACAAATAGACCTCTATATATTCAAAGACTATAGAAGCAATCTGGTATAACTTAAGAATTTGGAACTAATGAGATCAATATTTTTTACGAACAAAACTTTTAAGAAGAATTTCATAAGATGAAACGAACAAGACAATGTTTATATAAGAGGGAAATGATAGTCATCATTTCTTAAAATTAAGAATGAAAAACAATTTAGTTCATTACATAGTTTGTTTAGGAAATCTAAAAAATGGACCAGGTCCACTTCCATTAAGTTCCCAAAATTTGTGAAAACCAACCTCCATCTTGGCTTGATTTTAACCAGGTTTTGGGAACTTTTATCAAATAAAGGTTGGCCTGCCTACTTCTGAAATGCATTTACCAAACTCTTTAAAAGGTTGTGTCTAGATTATGAATTTGGGTAGGGAGTTAAAAAGAGAAGGGCAAATGAAAATGCGAGAAAATAAAGAAAAAAATTAGTTTATATTTCACTCGCCTTTTTCTTTCTCTATCCAAAACCCTAACCAAATCTATAATTCAGACATGCAAGGCTGTGTTTAAATCATGAATTTGGGTAGAAATTTGAAAAGAAAAATGAAAAGATGAGTGAAGTGTTAAACCCTAAACCTTAAGAGGTGTATTTGGATTATGAATTTGAGTTGGAATTTGAATTTTTAGACCATTTTCTTTTTCCTTTCCAAAGCCTAGTGAAATCGATAATCCAAAACAAGGTTTCAACGTGAAATCGCTTCGGCATAACATATCTATGAATTCACATTTTAACTATTCAATGTCTTGGTATACATAAGTTATAATAGCAAACATATTCTCAGCTTGACATTTTAACAAACACTTCATGCACACAATGAAGTGAGTATTCTTGCGCTTAGAGAGAGAGAGAGAGAGAGAGAGAGAGAGAGAGGTCTCTTTTTTTTTTTTCTTTTTTTTTTTTATTTTTTTATGTCCGTTCGAGATAGATATACCTAGGGCAAAAACAGAAACTAGTCCAGCCAAGAATAAGAGCAATTCATATCAGACCCAAAAGCAGCAAATATAAGAAGAAACCCAAACATGCCAATATTCTTCTATCTCTCTCTCTCCAAGCAAATACCCATTGGAATTATAATTCCCACATTGCAGAATACCATAAAACCCACAATCTTAACTGAATGACATAAAATCAAGTAACTCCAATTCCCATTCATGGAGACTTATACTGTGTTTGATTATTGGAGGATTTGAGAAGGAATTTGGAAAGAGAAAAAAAAAGGAAGATAAAATGAGAATTATATTTATATAATTTTACGCACATTTTCTATTTTCATTTTCAAATCCCCCAACTAAACCAGCATTAAAAAAAAATAAAGATAGAGAAGCATCAACAAAAAGGAACAAAAAAATAGGGAGAGAACAGAGAAGAACAAAAGAGAGTGAGTAGTAAACTAACCTATATGATCTTCAGGGAAGTTCTCCAAAAGCAAGAAATAATTCACAGGATAGAGAAGAAAAAGAAAAGAAGAAGAAGAAGAAAGGCTCAATTTTCAGACCCACTTTATCTGGACCTTGGATTGGACTCATGAGCTGGCCATAATTTCTCTCTCTCTCTCTCTCTCTAACACTTTTTTTATTTTCATTTTTATTTTCTGTGTACACATACAATTTAGTAAAATAATGAAGTTAAAATTGATAAAAATAAATGAGTAGCACAGTACTAGCACTTCAACTGTGAAAGTAGTAACTATATTTTTATGAAATTGAAGATGCATATAATTTAATAACATAATCATAATGAATGTAATTATGTATTTTAAGAAATAAAGGTTTTTTTTTCTTGATTCAATATTTTACTCTAATTATTGTAATGCACTTCAACATTTTGTGTTAGAAGTTTTAATTTTTTTCGTAATTGTTTTTTGAATTTAATAAGAAAGTTTAAATTAAAGTTGAAATTAGGCTCATATAGCCAAGTCCAACTTGAAGTCATAGGCTTGGGCCTTAAATTTTCGGTTCAGATAAGCCCATTGTCGAGGTTTAAGTTCATTTCTTTGGCTAATTTTTTTTTTGAATTATTTTTATTTTTTTTAAATTTTGAATAAATTATTTTATTTTATTCTTAGTCTCATTTCGTCTAAATGATTCTATTTTTATTTTTTTTTTAAACAAAAGATAAAATAAGTCAAACTAAAAAAAGGCAAAAAAAAACTAACTCATAAAGAAAGCCAATGCATAGCTGATCCTATTATTAGGCCATAGTAGGTGGTATTATGATTATTTAAATTATTTATCATTTTAGTTTCTATAAATCATCAATTTAGAAATAAATTAATTTGATAATTATAATAAGAAGATTTTATTATAGAGACATTTACATACAACTTCTAATTTATAAATTTACGCTCTATTAAATCTTACACAAATGCGTCGGACCCCAGGAAAATCAATCCCCATGAACCCTAGCTGAGCTGGAAAGTCACGTGACTTTGAGAGCCACACACCTCCTTTTTCTCTCTCTTCATTCAGAATTCAAAATCGGATATTAAAGAGAAAAATGTCTCGTAACTCAAATTTTGTGACTCAAAAGTGGCTCAAATGGCCAAAACGACGTCGTTTTGGCCATTTTTATGTTGTTCTGTACTCAAAACGACGTCGTTTTGACCATTTAAACCACTTTTGAGCCACAAAATTTGAGCTACGTAGCATTGTCGTATCAAAGAGATATAGATACCTTATCTCTATCACATAGATACAGATACAAGTCTCTCCCCTAACAGCTACTCCCCTTCACTCCGACGTCCTATTTCTCTATTCTTCACTTCGATGCCCGACGTCCCCTTTAATCCAACACCTGACAACTCCTCTTTCTCTGTCCTTCCAGATTTCTCCCTCAACAACTCATCGACGTCCTCTTTCTTTGTTCTTCACTCCAATGCCGACGTCCCCTTTACACTGGACAGCTCCTCTTTCTCTGAACCATGAACACAGCAAATCCAATTGGAAGTGGTGCCAACACCTTCATGATTTTCAGAAACAAAAGTTGCATCATTAAATTGTCCAAATAATCCAAACATGACTGAAAATTTGCCATTTTTCTGCTATGCATTGAGAAAAAGTATTCAAAAAATAAAGAAAATGAATCTTTAGTCAACAAATTTTATTTATCTAGATGCTTGTTTTCTTTCTAAACGATACATTTCATTGATTAAAGTACTGAATAACTACCATTATTGACACTACTTGTTCATCATTCACAAGTTTTCATCAATTTACCATGAAAGTAAACAAAACACCATCTTCAACATCATTAAAATAAATAAATAAATTATAAGCTATACAGATCATACTTCTATAGTATTTGACAGAGTATACTATTTCTGGTAACTCTGTTTTAGAAAATCAGTGTTGCCACACTGAACAAATTATTTCTGAAAATTAGTGTTGCCATACGTCTACTGTATAATGTTGTGAGGCTACATCAACTTTTTTCTAAATGTATAATGTTGTCCGAAGCATTTCTGTTATTTCTCAATGTATTCTCAAACTGATTAAGTCTCTCTAATGTGTTCACACTTGGCATTGCAGACATACAACGATTGCTGAATGTATGTATGTATCAGAGAGAGAGAGAGAGAGAGAGAGGGACAGAATGGGGAAAATATTACCTGAGAAAATGCAATCAAAGATTCAGGAGATTGAGAGATTGATGATGAATGGCGGACGGACGGACCAGGGACAAATTAGGAGAGCGAGAGACAGCGACGAAGTGGTAAAACCGCAAGTTCCCGGAGAGCTATGGCCGTCGATTTCTAAGAAATAGAGCTATGGCAGATGGAAGAGGGAAGACGGAAGACGGAAGAGGGACAAAGAGCTATGAGCTATGGCGGACGGACAAGGAAAGAGTAAAAGTTAGGATGAGGGAAGAGTGAAAGTTAGGCCGCTTATTTTTTATATTTTTTCTTTTTCTCACAGGTGCGTGTATCACATCCATCACAGTGCAAGTATTCTTCCCATTGCTAAAGCAGTTGCAACCTCAGTGGGGGTGCTTGTAACAACCTTCGTCACTGATTACTGATTTCCTACTAATTTCCGTTTACTGAGACTGAACATGACTGATAATTGAACTGATTAAAGTACTGGATTGACTGACCGAAAGTTGAAACTGAATTGATCGAATATACCTATTGAATTGCATACTTTATCTGTTTGATTATGTGATTTGTCTGTTCGCAGTTTATGCTTAAACTGCTAATCGAAGGCCTTATCGGCGGCCGAATTAGAAACCGTTTAGTGTTTCATGATCAGTAGAATTTATCTGATTTTATGGTAAAATTATCTAAAATGTAATTAGGTATGATTAAATTAGATTAAATATTGGTAAACTTGCATTGTTGCCTTAATTACGGAATTGCCACCTAGTAGCCACTATCTCACACACTTAGAGACTTGAGCAACATTTAGAATCAACAATTGCTCAGCTCATTCCTTGCCTCAAAATCGACCAAGAAGTTAGAGAGAGGGTGAGTTAAGAGAAATTGAAGTCATCTTGTGAATTGCTTGGGAATTGAAGGATTTGTAACATAGATTGCTAAATTGAATCTCTAGACAAGTGATTGAAGACTTAGGTATGAATTTTATCCTCTTGATTATGTCTTTAAGCTTCATCTTGCATGTCTCATGCTAAATTAATGAGCTAAGTCATGTTTTAAGTTTATCATGTTAGATTGAAGCCTAATTGTTGCATGCATGTTGAATTTAGTGAGTTTGGAGTTGATTTCATGGTCAAATGCCACATGCATGTTCATAATCATGTTTAAATCCATGCTTTCATCTCGTTTTGAAAGAAAGGAGTTCATTTGAACAAATTTTGAGGTTTTGATTTGGTTTAGATTCCTTGCATGACATGTTTGGAAATTGTTCTTGAAATGGGTTTAAAGAATGGTTTTAATTGACTCACCCTTGGGCCTTGAAGTCACAATTTGAGCTTTGAAACTTATTGTATATTGAATTTGGGTGTGTTTCCCAGAATTTGGGCCCAAGAGGTCGAGTTTTGAGTGAAAGAATGCTTGGTTTGAGCTTGAAAGGCAAATCTGGAAATTCCAGATTTGGCTTCTTCGCTCGAGCGAAGGATTCTCGCCGGCGACAACGCTACTCGAGCCACGCCGGCGAAGGATTGGTGGCTCGGCGTAAATTCGAGCATCCAAGATTTTTATCGTTTCATCGACCGCTCGGCGAAGGATTTCGCCGGCGAAGCCTTTGATTTTGGAAGCTCGCTCGGCGAAGGAAGATTTCGCCGGCGAGACCCCTGCTTTTCAAAGAACTTTTGAAAAATGCTTTCCAAGTGCATCTTTGCATCCTCATCTCATTCTAGGCATCCTTAGGCCTAGTTTAAGACATCTTAATGAGGATATAGATGTAGAACACACCGAGGCAAATTAGGGTAAGTTATTGATCTTCCCCCAACTGTATAGCTTAGTGTGTGTTCATCCTGTATACTGTGTAGGGTTGGCTTACCGAGGAGACGTTCTAGCATACTGTAGCCCAGAACTCTGTGAGTAACAACTGTGTAAAGATATGTCCAAAAATGATTATCTTCTGAACTGTTTACTTTATTGAATTGCTTACCTTATTGAGCTGTCTATTTTATCGAATTTCTTGGTAGGCTGGCATTTCTTGAATTGACCTTTGTTCTTGAATTGAACTGTCCTTGGAGCTGATGCTGTACTAAATGAGCGTATGAGTTATATTCAGATGCATCTTGTGGCATCCTTGGCCCCTCTTGTTGATTGATTTGGAGCAAAGTGCTACACTGGGAGCCACCTCTAGAATCTACGGAGCTAAGTGCTACAGTGGGAGCCACCTCTTGAATCCACATACTGTGACAGAGAGATCTCTGTCGGTTCCCAAGTTTGGAACCACTACTGTTTACCGTTGTGATGGCCACTCGGTATTACCGATATGGAGCAAAGTGCTACACTGGGAGCCACCTCTAGAATCTACGGAGCTAAGTGCTACAGTGGGAGCCACATTTTGAATCTCGATACTACTGATAAGGAGCAAAGCGCTACACTGGGAGCCACCTCTAGAATCTACGGAACTAAGTGCTACAGTGGAGCCACCTCTTGAATCCACAAGTACTGTACTGTTCTCTCTGAATTGGTATCATATTCGCATCGTTATCGTACTATTCTTGATGGCCATCATTTCTTTGTTTGATGCTGTTAAGACCGGTCTTTTAAGACCTACCGCATCTTATCTTGTTATGCCAAGGGATGTACCCCATATCACTATTTTAAGCGAATATTTGTTATGGCACGAAATATGAGCCACAAACTGAATAGTGATAAAGACCGGTTTTATCTTGAAAGGACATTTATTCTTAACCCCTTTACGCATTATGTTATTCATCGGGCTTTAGCTCACTTTGCTCATATATACATGTAGGTGTACAGCACCGCATGACTAGAAGCGTCGGGGTTACTTGATTTTGTCAAGCGACCTATGTGCCTCCTTTGTGAGGTTCCGAGCCTGCCTTGCCAAGGCTTAGGGGTGTTTTAGTATTTCCCTTCTTTGTCTTGTCTTTTGTAATAACCGAATTGAGCGTATAGATCAATGTTTGTTGCCTTTGTTGAGTAGGGATTAAGTCCTTATATTGAGTGTTTGTAAATATTGTATATCTTGCTCAATCATCATTAATATGCATATGTATGGAAAATCTTTTTGCATACTGGTATCCTGACTCATTGGACATTGTTTATTTATTGTATTGGCTTCCGCCATGCCCCTGTACTTTGTATTCTTGTTCTCTTCATAGCGGCCTTGCAATCTCGGATTCTTGGCGATTACGTGCTAAACCCATAGGGGCGGGTTTGGGTCGTGACAGTGCTGGGGGTGGTAATATGTGGAGGTTTTCAATCGGAACTATAAATCTAACAGTGGTGATTGGCACCCCTTCAAATTACCATCCCCACCATTCCTTTGACACGTGGCAGGTGGTGATTGGAGGGAAAAGAAAAAAAAAGAGAAAAGAAGAAAAAGGTGACCAATCAAATCAAGAGGAGGTCCAAAGGGAGTCTTAAAAAGGGGGTCCTGCACATTATTCTAAATCTAATTAAGTTTTTTTGGACCTTTAAAACTCATTAAATTTTTAATAATAGAAATTATTTTTTAAAAAATGATTGTTCATCATTTATGATATTCTATAAAAAAAACATTTGGTTCTGGTTTTCAGAAAATAGTTTTCAGAAAATTCTAATTTTTTTATTTTTCATATTTTGATGTTTTAAATGATTTTTTTAAATATTTTAAGTAATTTTTTTTTAATTTTTAGACACATCTAATATAAATACACTTCAAAAAAATATAATATCTGTGAAAAAAAATACCCTAAATACCAAAAAATACAACCAAAAAAATGAAAAATTCAGTATATTTTTTTATATTTTTGTGTATTTATTAATTTTTTAAAATATTTTTTCACAAATATTTTGCTATTATACATTTAAGTAAGGTGCATCTAAAAAAGTTTTAAAAAAAAACCTTGCTTAAAATTTAAAAAATATTCACTAAAAATTAAAAAAAAAACATGAAAAACAAATAACTCAATTTTTCAGAAAACTAAATTCAGAAACTGAAACCAAGCACATTGAATATTTTTTTTTGAAAAATTTGAATTATTTTTTTGTGAAAAACTAAAATTTTTGTGTCTATAAAGGACCATGATGATGGAACATTGATGTGCAAAACTGGAAAAACAAAAATTAAAAAAAAAATTGATAATATTCTCAGTTTTAAAGTTAGAAAAACTGATAATGTTCTTGATTTTATTAAATAGTTGAATCAAACCAATAAGTGGAAAGGAAAAAAAATGTTTAATCTCATGCTCTGTTTTTTTCATCAGTTAGTGAAATAATTATCTGGGACATTACTATGTAAAATTAATAATGCTCTCAGTTTTAAAAATTGGGAAAAACTGATATTATTCTTAGTTTTACTAAATAGGATTTATTGATTTAAAAAATCTTAGATAGGACCAGAGCTACCAGAACATTTATAAATAAAACTGTTAGGTAATTAACTCTTTATTTTATATTTACTTTAAAGACAAAGTATTATGGAGGCTTTTCCCAAACTAAGCCTAGGTACTAATATATTTCCCAAACTAAGCCTAGTTTGCCAGAATTTCCCAAAATAAGTCTAGTTTGGCCGAATTCTTTTAAGGATTATTTACCAATAAATCCTACTTTACAAACTGTTATACCAAATAGTCCCACTTTTATTCTATTATACCAAATAGTCCTGCTGGTGGGTTGATTTGGTCCTTTTTGTTTTTTTTTTTTCATTTTTGTTTCACTTTGTGAACGAGAGTGCCCTTGGTTTAACGTGGCACTGTTTTGCTGGATCAAACGTTGCTCATTCCGTGTGTACTGTGTGTGTGTGTGTGTGTGTGGGTCTCCATGAGAGAGATGTGTTGCAGAATAGGTCTCTATGAGAGGGCTCGATCAAACGATCATCATTCCGTGTGTTTTCATGTGCGTTGTGTGTGTGTATCAGTGTGTGTGTGTGTGAGTGTGTGTTGAAGCCATCAGTGTGTGTGTGTGCGTGTATCAGTGTGTGTGTGCGTGTATCGGTCGTGTATCGGTGTGTGTGTGTATGGCTCTCCATAAGAGATGTGTTGCGAATGGGTCTCCATGAGAGGGCTCGATCAAGCGATCATCAATTCGTACCCTAGGTTTCCATTCTCGAAGGATCGAGGCGGTGAAACCAACGATTCGATGTGTTCGATCTGCTTGTGTCAGTATAAAGATGCTGAGATGCTGAGAGAGATGAATGAGTGTGTTACAGAATGGGTCTCCATGTGAGTGTGTTACAGAATGGGTGTGTTACAGAATGGGTCTCCATGAGAGAGATGAGTGAAGCGGTGGGTCTCCATGACAGAGATGTGTTGCAGAATGGGTCTCCATGAGAGGGCTCGATCAAGCGGTCATCAATTCGCACCCTCGGTTTCCATTCTCGAAGGATCGAGGCGGTGGAATCAACGATTCGATGTGTTCGATCTGCTTCTGTGAGTATAAAGATGTTGAGATGCTAAGGCTGCTGCTGGGTGTGTGCGTTAATGGTGTCTTCTGTGCATGGTGCCTTGTGTCTGCTAGAGAGAGGAGACGTGTGTGGCTAGGTCTCCATGTGAGAGAGAGAGAATGCTGAAAGAGATGAGTGAATGTGTTGCAGAGTGGGTTAACCCCCAAACACACTAACCTAGCCCAAGAAAAACCCCTTACAGCGGATTGGCATTATGTGACACCCTCACAATGTATCACTTGCAACACGCGGCACATTGATTCATTAATCACGCACATGATCCACACACGTGATCCCAATTTTGAAGCCCCGCAGCCGCATCAATAATGGTTACATGAGGGTAATTTCGTCCCGCACAATTGAATGGGACTAAACGGTTTAATAGAATAAAAATGGGACTAATTGGTTCATAAGTTCAAATTTTGGGATTTATTGGTAAATCTCCCATTTTTTAATTAAATATGAATCAAATTCCATGTTTAACTTAGCATTTGAAGATTTTTTTTTTTTTTTAATTCCAAATTTGATATAGCTTAGATACTATTACAATTTTACTTATTATTAGTTCAATGTTCCAAATTTGAATTCACAGAACCCTAGCTCTAACCCTCTCAAAACCACAATTTGAATTCATAGAACCCTAGCCCTAACCCGATTATGTTTTCCCATGACATACAAAAAATGAATAGATAACATAAAATTGAACCGGTTAACACTCAATAAGCTTAATCAAACGCAATGTTAGAGACTCTTACAAACTTGAATCCTTTGTACCAAACAAACACAGAGATTGGTGCAACTCATAATTAATCAAATAGAAGAAGTAGATTTGTTGGGAACATAAACCTAGTTTCAATCAATGTTTGTGGCAGACGTTAACATGGCTGATTTTATTTTATAAGCATTGATAACTCATGTTTTATTTTTAATCAACTGATTTTATTTTATTTGATTTTTGAAACTTGTATAAGCATTTTATTTTTGAAACTTTAAAATAAAATCAAAGTTCGATACAAATGCATATAATAACTAAAATTTGAATTCACAGAACCCTAGTCCTAACAGAATTGGGTTAGGGCTAGGGTTCTATGAATTCAAAACCATAATTTGAATTCACAGAACCCTATTCTACCCATATTGGTATCAATTTCAATTCACAAAACAATTTGAATTCGCAAAACTATCCTATCTTCCAAACTGTATTTAAACTATTCTATTCTATCTTCCAAACTGTATTTAAACTATTCTATTCTATCTTCCAAACTGTATTCATACTA
This sequence comes from Camellia lanceoleosa, assembly GCA_025200525.1. Taxonomy (NCBI): domain Eukaryota; kingdom Viridiplantae; phylum Streptophyta; class Magnoliopsida; order Ericales; family Theaceae; genus Camellia; species Camellia lanceoleosa. The sequence continues at coordinate 73,208,966 of CM045768.1, forward strand.
TTCTATTCTATCTTCCAAACTGTATTCAAACTATTATATCTTCCAAACTTCCTCAATTTGAATTCACAAAACCCCAATTTCAATTCACAAAACCCCACATTGTTATCTACTCACATTCGCATTTTCACAAACAAAATCAACATAAATAAAATTCAAATTAAGAGAGGGAGAGAGAGAGAGAGAGAGTGCCAACATACTTGCGAGAGAGACGAGCTCAGAAAGAGAGAGCAGAGAGCGACCCACAGAGAGAGAGAGAGAGAGAGAGAGAGAGAGCAAAGAGCGACAGAAAGAGAGAAAGAGAGGAATTGGTTCGGGTTTTGGGGGAAAAGAAAGAGAGGTCTTTAAAAGCGTGGTTGCAAATGGAGGGGTGGGCCATTTTATAATGATTTTCTGTTAAAAGTATGGTTATAAATCACGCTTTCTATTAAAAGTGTGTTTCCAAATCGCGCTATTATTTCTGAAAACGCTAATAGAAACAACGATTTCTTAATTAAAGTCGTGTTTTCTAACTACGCTTTTATGAGTTTGTTTATTTTGTCCACCTGGGCCAGAAACATGCTGCAAGCGTGTTTTGTAAACATGCTTCAGCTTATCTATTAGATCTATAGCAATATGTATTTATCTATCTGTAAGATAATAATTAGTTCCATTTTTGTAAATCATGATCACCATAACATTACTCTTTTTAAGAATCTACAAAAATAATTTAGATTTTGTAATGTGAATTATTCAGACCTTATTAAGAATAAAAAAAAATTTATATTAGTAAATTATAAAATTATCCTTATGATAAATTATCGTTATTATTACATTTCATTGAAATGACAGGCCACATCCAAATAATTCGGTCAAAAAATAAAATCTAGTTTATTCTATATCTAAAACGCTAGTTTTAGTATTATAAACAAAATAGTATTAGTTTCATTTCTCTCCAAATCTCTCCACTCTAGAGTTTCAAAATAGGTATTTATTCTCATTTCTATCCTATTTGGTAATTCAAACAAGTGATTGAAATCTATTTCTCCCCCATTTCATTTCTTTTCTCTCCAAATCACTCAAACCAAATTCTGATAAAAAATACCTAACAATGATTTGACCCAAAAACTAAGCAAACAAGAAAGACCCAACCGAGATTTCCAAATCATAGATCCACAAAATCAAGAATCAGAGCAATGTCATCGTAATGTAACAAATAGACAATCCAAAAACTACCCAATACAAAAATTCAGATAGAAATTTAAAACTTCAGATGCTATAATATAGATATAAAAGACAGAAAGATAAAGAAAATCCCAAGAAAATAATCAGAAGGGTCTTACCATTAGCATTCTCCATGATCAAATTCAGATGAAATACAAGAAAGTGAAATACAAGAAAGTGAATAATCAGAAAGGTTTGGTTTGGTTTTGGTTTTGGTATGGAAAAGAGCAACTGTTGTATTATACAACTTTTCTAAATTAAAATTTCATTTATAAAATAGATTATTTATAAATCCAGTTTTAGAATAAACTAGATTATTTATAATCAGAAGGGTCTTACCATTGCTATCACTGTTGTTAATTCATTTTAACAAGAGCAACTGTTGTATAATAGAACTTTTCTAAATTATTTATATATTATACTTTTTTTAGCATAATCCTGTAGCATATTTTGTTGATGTAGCAATTGTCCATAGTAATGAAAATACATTTTGGTAGAAGATGACTCTATCTTATCATCAAACTTGCTTTTAGAAATTGATATTGTTCCATTTGGTTAACATGATCCTGGAAGGGAAAACAACAAACAATTAGGCTCCTCTAAACCATGATTTACAACTGCTCCTCATTCAAAATCTCGATTTCCCCATCTTAATTAGGGATTTTTCCCCCCCTTTTCTCATTGTGTAAGGGTGGTGCCCCCTTGGCACCTTCTCTGATGTAATTTTACATATCAAAAAATGTCAATTTTTTTTTTTTTTTTTTTTAAATGAACACTTGGGAAATCTTAAGAAGTATTTGCGATGTGGGCAAAGTGTCCAAAATAATTAAATTTATTTAGAGGTGTCAATACTAAACGCAAGCTCAACAGAGATACAACACCCAATTAAAGTGCTTATAGCTATTAGGGCACAATCTTATGCAAAAGCATTCAAAATAAGTTCGGACATATGACTTCAAGTAGAAGCTTATATTGTTTGCATCACTTGTAATGTATTTTGAGAATACTTTAACAGTTGCTCTTGTTGAAATAAAATTTTGCAAAATTAAAATTGTTAAAATTATTATTAAGAGCAATTATGTCAGAAGAAAAATTAAATAGATTTACCATAATATTAATTGAGAAGGATATTAAAAAAAATATAAAAATTAATTTTACATCTTAACAAGTAAACAAATAAATTTGACGTAAAATATAAAGTAAAAGAATAAAAGTTATAATGTTCGAATTTAAAAATGGCCCATTTACAATTTTTCTTTTTACGCCACTAATATGCTTGAGCTGCTTTTAAGAAGCACAATGGCTCCTCTTTTTTCCTCCATAGTAGTGAGTAGTACCCCCTTCTCCTGTGCAGATTGGTCACGCTTTGAATGAGTGCCAAATGTTATAAATGGCTTTTTCTCCAATGAGTTATCCAACTAGATAGGGGTTGTTGGGTTCATTGGATCATTCTGGATTCATCTTGATAAGTAAAATTATTAATTTTCTTAGGTCTGTTGAGAAGATAATATAAAACATTAAGTTGATTAAGTAAATATTTGTCTTAGTCAACTTATTTTTTTATATGTATTTTTCTCGATGAACATTACAAAATACATAGTTCAAATTATTCAAATAGATTTCAGATGAGCCTCTGTACCTGAGAGTTGTTTAGTAAATGTTGTACACGGACAAAGCATCAGATACCTTCATGAGCAAAAAAATGAAAAAATAACGTTAATAATAATATAGAAATGTGAATATAGAATGCAAAAATTAGAGAACTATGTGATAGCAATTGAAGATAACCTTAATGTTAGGGGTCCAAAATAAAATCAACTCATATTTCCTTTTTAAGTATTTCCAATTTCATATTTTAATCCTGGATTAACTCCTCTCTAAAAAAATCTCGGATTAACTAACACATAATAATCAAATTAAAATCCGAATAGAATCAAAATTTCAGATTACATATGCAAGCTACATGTCAATTCTCTATCTATTTATGTAATAAATCATTAGTTAAAGATTTATATTGATACAAGTTGATAGTTCTATGTAACAAAGTGTGATAGTTCAAGCAGGTGAAGTGTGGAGCGTATTTAGCATTGATTGTTTATTCCTTACAATGACAACTTATAAAGATGTGTTGGTATATGTGGGCTTTTAATGGAATGTGACTTTGTGCAGCGCGACTTAGATGCTTTGTTTTTTCTTCACATTTCAGAACTCATCTAAGTCACATTAATATGACCACATGGCAATAGTGTTGACAAACAACTATATAAAGGACTGAAGGAGTGATGGTAAACACACAACCTTTCCACTCAGTTTGCCTTAGGAAACTATCACTCATTTATTGAGAAAAAATCAAATGGAGTATAGATTCACGGCAGGGGGTAGGAATTGCGGTGAGAGTTCACGATGAGGAAGAGGAACATGAAGGGGACTTCTGGAGGGTAGGAACTTGAAAAGGTGAGAGTTCACGCCCGAGGAAGAGCAGGAAGGGGAAGTGGTGATCTTTGAAGATGAATCACCATTTGCTTTGTTAGATGCCTCTTGTGCTTATCATGATAGGTTTGGAAAACGACATTTTGTCATGCCCAAGTACTATCGAGATCCATGTGGTTATGAGGCGGATCAATCTGATAATCAAACAGGATATAGAATAGCAGTCGCTACACATCTGAAGTGGCCTGCACTATTTATAGAGCAAGTGCAAATAGGAAGATGATGTCGGGAAAATCGACTAAAGGTCTTTGAAAGCACGTTCATTGAGATCCAAAAGGAAGATCCAAATAATGTTGATCGACTATATGAAAGACTTCGACGTGAGATTTCTCAAATGTGCCGTAGGTTAGCCCGCGATATGAAACTATCTATACTTAAGTCAGATGCCAAGAAGAACGAAATAGCACCAAATGCTAAGGCTATTAAGGCTATCAAGGAGGATCCTGCACTTCTCTTTGACCCTGTGCTCTCAGATTGTTCGGACTCTGAGATTGCTGATTTGAGCGAGGATTAGGCGTCTATCTGTCTACTAAATTATATTAGGTTATCCATAATTATGTATTGTGTGTGTTAAAATTACTTTTTTGGCAATGAGTTTGTGAAAGGTTTGTCTAATATTTGTCTATGTAACTGTTAAGTATTGTACTCGTCGCTTTATTTTATGTACTGTGTTATGTTGAATGTTTCCACAGATTATTTTTGTAGGATACTTATGTTTGAACTAATTACGTCGTTCTAAAGTGTTATAAGTGTTATAGTCATACCTTTATTTTGTTTCCCTATTTGTAGTAGTAATTAGCAAATTAGATACTTTGCATATGCTGTGTGAAGTTTTATTCAAATATTTCTTGGCAATAAATATTTAAGGGAACAACAAATATTTAGTTTGGAAAATTTCACGAAAGTGGGCTTAGTTTGGGAAAAGCCCCGAGAAAATCTCTCTGAAACTACGCGAAATATTCTCTAGGAAGGGTGTGTGTCTCAAGGCCATTATTTTCTTCTTCTTTTTTTATTTTTTAATTTCTTGTTTTTATTTTTGTCTATCATCGATCTCTTTTAAATTATATTTGAATTATAAATTTAAATAAAAATTTTAAAAAACAAAATAATAAGGTAAATTAAGCAAATATTTAATTGATATTTTTTCATATTCTTTTTTACTTTTATATTTTTAAACTTATAAGCGGTGATCATTGATTCAATGGTAAAATCTTAGTCTAATAATCTTTGAGATTATGAGTTTAAATATAAGGAAAATCACTTTGTGCACTATGTCAAATGTTAGGCGTGTACCTAATCTTTTTTCTTTGAGTAATGCTAGGGACCCCAAATGTTTTACCAAATATTTTACTAAATGTTTCACATGGGTGTGAGACCCACATGGAACCCACATGGTGTGGGTCCCATACTCATGTAAGATATTTGATAGAATATTTGGTAAAATATTTGGGGTCTAGCATTTTTTTTCCCTCTTTCCTCTCCCAAACACACATTAATGTTAGGTGTGTACCAAATATTTTCTCTATTTTTTCTATGTTTACACATTAATATGTACTATTAAATTATGTGTGTATTCAATTTTTTCTCTTCTAAATACACATTAAGATGTACTATTTAAACATTGTTTTTCTTTTTATTTAAATTCATAATATAACACATTATGCGAGTATCAACTAGTACTGTTTGGCTACTCAGAAAGTTGTTGAGAGAATCTCTTTATTTTGGGTTTTGGAATTTTTCAATAAGGGGATTACATTTAGGTAGAAAAAAGATAAAAAAAAAAAATTATTAACACATGGTGGATATAAGTGTGTTTATGGTGGGTTGTAAATGAAAAATTGTAGAGATGTAAGTGTTATTTATACCCCTCCATGTGTTGATTGTTTTTTTCTCTAACTCTTACTTGTATATAGTTCTTCCATTCAATAATAGTGTGATAGTGTCAGAACTGCGTCATTAATCATTTTACTTTTACTTTCATTTATTTGCAAGATGTATGCTCACACATCTGATTTAGACAACAAAAATGATTGAGAGCTTTAATTTTAGAGCACTAAGAGGAGCTTTAATGGTGGGATGCACCATGTGATATGATGTTTATGCTTGCTTGTGTGTGGTTTTCTTTTTATTTTTTTATGCTACTTCATTAGAGCTCTAATTTTAGAGCTCTTAATCACTACTTTTTAGTCAATTCATGTAGTTTATTTTTTAAAAATTTTATGTATAAATTATTTATGTAAATATCAAATTGATCTGATAATCGTATATATAATTTAAAAAAAAAAAATAATGGACGAGAAACATAATTTTAAAATTAGATAATTTATTTTTAAATATTAAAATAATAAAATTTGGTAGCTAAGATTGTTTATCAATATGATATTTTATATGAATAATTTATATATAGAGATCTAAAAGATGACTAAGTGAATTACAGAATGTAGATTGAAGAGAAATCAATCAAAATAATAATAATAATAATAATAATAATAATAATAATAATAATAATAATAATAATAATAATAATAAACAGTTTTTTACTAATTTCAGATGCTGAACAAACAAATATTTCTTTAAAAGCATGGTTACAAATCACGCTTTCTGTTAAAAGCAAATATTTCTTTAAAAGCGTGGTTATAAATCACGCTTTTTGTTAATAGCGTGTTTCCAAATCGCGCTATTATTTAAACCTAAAAATGCTAATAGCAATAGCGGTTTCTTAATTAAAATTGTGTTTTCTAACCACGTTTTTATGATTTTATTTATTTTGTCTATCTGGGCTAGAAACATACTAAAAGTGTATTTCGTAAACACGCTTCAACTTAGTTTGAAAAATTCGGCCAAACTAGGCTTAGTTTGGGAAATAAATTAGTACCTAAGCCTAGTTTGGGAAAAGCCTCAGTATTATGGCCTAATAATTAGATGATAACATACTTGTTATCTAATTTATATATTATATAAGGAAAATGGATTTCTAACCCGTAAGTTTTGTGGGAGCTTCGAGTTCTCAATCTAAATTTTATAATTTTTTGATTTTTAAATTTTTTTAAAAATTTCTATTGGCTAGGTCTTATTCAAGCAAAAGTAAATAAATAAATAAAAATTAGCATCCCTTAATTTATGACTTTCCAATGGAAAGTATAACAAATCTAAAAAAAATGAAAAGTATACTAATCCATTTTAAAATTCAAATTTAGGGATCACTAAATATAGAAATCAATCTGTTAATTTAAATTTAAAATTGATAAAATATAAATTTAAAATTATAATAATCTATTCCATGATTTATAAGTTTTAAATACAAATTTAAAATTATCATAATTATCTCATAATTTTTATATTTAGGAGCAATAAGAATGACTTTAAGATTATTTATATATTTTACAAAAGAATAATTTTAAGAAGAGATATTATGAGAGTTTCAAAATCTTATACAAAATCTAATTACTGTTATAATTACAAAACGTTGTCATCCCATTAAAACTTAAAATTGCAATTCTTTTTTTTTTTTTTTGATTTTGTTTAATTTTTGTTAATATGTGTCACAATATGATTGGTTTATAAATTAATTTTATATTCTTAAAATAAAATTTTAAATTTAGATTCTTTCTTAAATTATGTTACTAGAATAAGATTAATATGCATTCCTTAATTTATGCATCTTTTATTAAATTATAAAATAAAATTTTAAATTTAAATTCTTTTTTAAATTATGTTATTACAATGAGAATGAAATCAATATTCATGTGTCATAATATTATTGGTCTAAACATAATATGTTTTTAAACACACGTATTCAAATTATTAATCACTATTAAAAGTTTATATTTTTATTTTTTGTCATTTTTGGTTTTAATTTATGTCCTTCTAAAATACAATGACTTAAACAATAAATTTTTTAATGCAAATATTTTTTTTAACAAAATAAAAAATATTAAGAAAATAAATGATTTTTTTAACAATTGCCAAACATAATGAATTCTATTAATTTTTTTTTAATCTCAATTGTCAATTAAATAAATTAAAATAAAATAAATATTTTTGGCTTAAATAGTTAAGAAGTGACTTTTGCTAAAATCAAATAGAAATAAACATTTTTTTTTCTATTAAAAGTGATAGTTGGTGAAACATTTTTTTTATATAATAAAAAAATGGGAGTTACGTGTGATAATTTATTGTTCCAACAATATTACATACCACACTTTCACCCATAATGATGTGGCAAGGGAGTTGGGTCTCATGTCATTGAGTGTATAGCAAATCAAGAGTTGACACATACGATACCACATCATTGTGGATACAATTATGGGTTTTTTTTACGAGTCTCAAATATTTTTCTCATTGTTCATCTAGACTTTTTTAGTACTTGTGAAACATGGTGGATCCTGTTAATTTTTTTTTTAATTTCAATTGTCAATTAAACAAATTAAAATAAAAAATGAAAAATTTTTGGCTCAAATTGCTAAAAAGTGGCTTTTGCTAAAACAAATAGAAATAAATGTGATTTTTCTAATAAAAGTTATGGTTTGTTTTTTTTATTTAAAAAAAAATGAGGATTATAGGTGATTATTTATTGGTCATCTATAATTATTTTCAGATCAAATGAAAATATCATTCTAATTTTTTTCTTACCTTTTTTTTATACTGATATTTTATTTTGTAGAAATTTCTTTTATTATATTTAAAAATTTTGTTGTAATTTTTAAATTAAAAATAATTTTTAAAAAATTATATTTAAATTATTTTATGACATTATAAAATGTAATTTTTTTAATATCAACTTATTCGATGATCCATTTCTAAAAGGTGTATTTGCTTTTGTTCATTAATATTAAATTTTTAATTAATCTTATTTATTATTAAAAAAATAAGGGTAAATTACACTGACACCCCTTGAGGTTTATATTTATTACAATTCCCCCCTCACCTTTTGGAAATTACATCTCCCCCCTGAGGTTTAAAGTTTCATTACAGATTTTCCCTCTCAGCAATTTAATTTTTTTAAATACCAATTTTGCCCTCATTGGGTAAATTACATTGACACCCCTCACATTTTAGAAATTACAATCCCCTTCCTAAGGTTTAAAGTAGCATTACCAATTGCTCCCTCGGTTAGTATTAATTGGAAAAAAAAAATTCATTTGATAAAAAAATAATTGGAAAAAAATTAACTGAAAAAAATTTTTGTTAGTAAAATTTTTAAATTTTTGTTTAAGAACCAACGTAAACTCATTTTTTGAATTTATGTTTTTTTTTCTCAAATTTACAAACTGAGACAACCATTTATAAACCAAAAAAATTATCAAATAAGTTTTTATGACATTTTAAAAAAATTTTGTAAATATAAATTGAAAACTGAAAACGAAATGGTTAACCAATAAGCGTCAGATGGTAAAAATGTCCTAAAATTAACAAATAATTAAATAAGTTACCAACGTAAAAAAATAACTTATCAAAAGATTCTTAAGCTATGTATGGTTTGATTTTTAGAAATTTTTTTAAAAAATTAAAAATTAATTTGGTTAAGAAATGAAAAATAAAAAATAATTATAATTTAAGGGTAAAAAATAATTATCATTTTAATTTTTGGGTAGGTTATATACATGTGTATTCAATTTAATTTGTAAAAAATTATTTCTAACCACTGGAAAAATAAAAATTATATAAAAATGATAATTATTTTTTATTTTTTATTTGTTAACCAGATTAATTTTCAATTTTTAAAAGTTTTTTCTAAAAATGAAATCATACTTAGCCTAAGAATCTTTTGATAAGTCGTTTCTTACATTGATAACTTATTTAATTATTTGTTAATTTTACGACATTTTTACCATCTGAAACTTGTTTAGTAATCATTTCGTTTTTAGTTTTCAATTTATATGTACAAAAATTTAAAAACTGTCATAAAAACTTGTTTGATAATTTTTTTGGTTTATAAATGGTTGTCTCAGCTTGTAAATTTAAGAAAAAAACGTAAATTCAAAAAATGAGTTTATATTGGTTTTTAAACAAAAATTCAAAAATTTTACTAACAAATTTTTTTTTCAATTTATTTTTTTTCCAATTAATTTTTTTTTTCAATGAATTTTTTTTTCCAACTAATACTAACAAAGGAGGAAATTGGTAATGCTACTTTAAACCTTAGGGAGGGGATTGTAATTTCTAAAATGTGAGGGGTGTCAATGTAATTTTCCTAGTGAGGGTAAAATTGGTATTTAAAAAAATTAAATTAATGAAACTTTAAACCTCGAGGAGATGTAATTTCCAAAAGTCGAGAGGCACTGTTAATAAACATAAATTTCAGGGGGTGTCAGTGTAATTTATCGAAAAAATAAATTAGCAAATAATTTTATATATTTATATATACAATTTTGTTTCGATTGCTCACGTTATTTCGTGTCTTTGTTCAAGTCCATTCAAATTTATTAAAATTTTTAAATTTTACATAGGTTCTCACTGAATTAAAAATTATGTTGCACAATTTTTAAAAATTTACCAGCTTAATTCGAGTTGCTTGGGTTTAATTCGCCCAAATTTACAAATTTAGCAAAGGGATTGAAAGTTACATTATTAAAGTTGTGACAAATTAAAAATTGACACATAAATTGTGATAAAATTATAAAACTTAAATTACAAGTTTCAATCAGTGTGTTTGGTTTCAGTTTTCTAAAAATTGAGTTCTTTATTTTTCGTGTATTTTAGTTTTGAGTGAATATTATTTAAATTTTAAGCAATTTTTTTACTTGTTTAAATGTACCTTACTTAGATGTATCTAAATTGTAAAATATTTGTCAAAAAAAATTTTAAAAAATTTAATAAGTACACAAAAATACGAAAAATGTATTGAATTTTCGTATTTTTTGGTATTTAGTGTATTTTTTAAAGATTTTTTTCACAAATATTATACTTTTTTGAAAATTCAATGAAAATATTAAAATACAGAAAATAAAAATGTAGATTTTTTTGAATATTATAACCAAACAAGCTAAATATATTTTTTTATTTTCATAATATACGTACAAAAATCTAACTATTTATATTATTTTATATAAACATAATTTATTAATTTCATTTGCATAGCACGGGTTTTCACTAATTTAAGACAAAGTTAAAAAGCATTATGATTATTAAATTTAATTTTTAAATAAATAATTTATACACAAAAACAAACAAAATAAAAAAATTAGACCTCTAGAGTAAGACACATAATGACTCCACGGACTCACAATTAGAGATGATAATTTTTTCCCTTCTTGTCCCTTGTGAATTATTCCTCGATGGGAAAGCGGGGTAGGGATGGGTTTTTACATTTTCACCCATATTAAAATACTAAAATATTGTACTTAACATTTATTATTATTATATTAGTTACTGAGAGGGTAATTTATGTTTGTACATATGAGAAGCTAGGACGAGATGGGAATTGGACGAGCTATGGGTATGGTGTTGGCTTGCTTAGCTTTGGTCCTTGTCCCGTCGGTTTGCGGAAGATTTTTTAGTGTCTGAACCAAGATATAAAGAGAAGAACCGAGTTGAAAGAGACAATGCAGAACCGAGCTAGGCGAGCTCGGAGGAATCTGTCATAAGGCGTGGTGGTGTTAGCTCGGTTGTTTGCTACCTGACCGAGGTAGGACCATCTCACTTGGTTAAAGCAGTGAGGAGGGTGTAAAAAGATAGGCATTATCTTTTTGATTCCTAGAAGGACTCTACTAAAGAGAGTTGGAATCCTACTAGGATTGTGCCAGGCAGAATCTATAAAAGCTCATAGCAGGACCTATGTACAGGTATCACAATTTTAATTCTCAAATACACAGAGCTTTTGTCTATTGTCTATTTGCTGACTTAGGCATTGGAAAGGTATCCGGCACACACCCGCCGGCTAACTCACGTTTGTGTTTTCAGGGAATAAAGCAACGATATTTGGAGGAGTGCAAACTTGATCAACAGGATTATACGAGAAGATTATTTTGTGCTCTTACAATTGCCACCGTCTGTGGGAATTGCACAAAGAACAAAACCTTTTGATTGAGTTTTCCTCTCTAATTGAAATCAATGGTGCACAATGAAGACTTGCCGCAATCTGCTATTGATGGGCAAACCCCGGAGGGAGGTGGAAGGCGCGAAGGTTTGTCTTCTATCCCACCCATAGCAGAATTAGAACCCCAGCGTCGGGACACACGAGAGAGACGGGGCACTAGTTCCCGTCGCTTTCAAAATCCTGAAAGACAGAGGCGGAGGTTGGATCCTCAAGTCCTGGAGGATCGCGTGAGGGAGCAATACGAGTTAATAAGGAAGCGACATACATAGAGACAATGAAGCGCCAGATAAAGAAAAAATGGGTGGCGACAGAAGAAGGGCGCAAGGGCAACACGCCCTCTTACCACTCGAAAGATCGTAACAGATATGTCACACCACCGCAAGCAAAAAGTAAGAGCCTTAGAACAGGCGACACTCAATCACGGACTTCCAGGACTCGTTACTCAAAGTCTGAGAGAACGAGGATTGAAAGGTCGTATATAGAGGGAAGCAACTATCTGCTCTCACACACGCACCAAACGACATCTAGGCACACGGAGTTGCCTAGGTCAGCGAACCTGCAAATAGTGCTCGAGGAGAAGGCTCGATGGAAAGAGGACACCAGGGCTCGCGACCCTCGCAGAGTTTCAGCCCTACAGCGGCTGGCTCCTAGGACACATGAGAGTGTCGAGGTAGGAATGCCAATACCGCGCCTTGCTTATGAACCAGCGGATAAAGTATTAGCAAGATTACAGAGTTCGCCGTTCGTTCTAGCGATTGAGAACGCACCTCTACCCTCAGGCTTCTCCCAGTCCAAATTCACCACTTATGAAGGGAAGTCAGACCCATATATGCACTTAAGCCACTTTCCTCAGGTTATGGTAGTATACCGGTGAAACGAGGTCCTAATGTGTATCCTGTTTCCATCCAGCCTAGGCGACCTTGGTCTAACCTGGTTTGAAAGGCTGCCAAAAGGCAGCATAGCCTCATGGGCACAGTTGGCAGAAGCATTCGTGACTAGATTTAGAACGAATAGCAAGACACCAGTGGAGATTGACCAGCTACTCTCCATTGACATGGGCGAAAATGAGACATTGAGGTCTTACAACAGTTGATATTGGGAGATTTTCAACCAGATTAGGGATTGCCCTACAAATCTTGCCATCGCACAATACAAATGGGGTTTACCAGTTGGTAACAAATTGAGGGACTTAATGACAATGATGCCACCCTTCACGATAGAGGCCCTAATGGAGAGAGTGCATCAACATATCCGAGTAGAGGAAGATAGTGCCCGTGCTAAAGCAAAATCTGGCACAATAGCAATGCTAGATAAAAAAACTACAGTAAAAATCAACACGGTAGAACAATCAAGCAAGAATGGGCCAGGCAGGCGAGCCAACAAAGAGGACCCATAAAAAAGAAAGTTAAGAGTCCGCATTGCCATTACCACAGTATTCAATAAACCTATCTACCGGATTCTTAGCGAGATACGTGATGAACCCTTCGTTCGGCGGCCAGCCAAGTTGGGAGAAGCGCAAAGAGGCTATGATGAGAGGTCCCGTTGCACCCTCCATGATGAGAAGGGGCACTGCACTGAAAATTGCACACTATTGAGGCAACATCTGGAAGAGTTAGTGGCTGTTGGACACTTAGACCAGTATATAGAAGGGGGAACACAGCCAGCCCCCTAGGACCTTAACAGACCAAATGGGATGTCGATTGACGGTCCACCCCAAGGTATAATCAACGTTATACATGGGATCATCGAACCTGAGCGGGTATGTGAGCTCAAGAGGATGATAAAAAAGGCTGAGCACTTGAGAGAGGTATTAAGTACACAGCCTATCGTCAAAAAGGGCAAAATAGAGGCCACGAACGTCATATCCTTTTTAGACAGGGATTTAGCAAGGCTACATTGCCCTCACAATGACGCACTGGTGGTCACTTTGCGCGTCAAGAATTTCGACATCAAGCGGATTCTGATTGACCAAGGAAGCTCATGTGAGATAATGTACTACAAGACCTTCAAACAACTGAAATTGGAAGACAAAGACTTGGCACCTGCGACATCTCCCCCTGTCGGTTTCAACTCAATGCCAGAGTGGCCAGTGGGCAAGATAATCCTCCCAGTCAAGGCAGGAACCATGAAAAAGCAGGTGGAATTCTGGGTGTTAAAGGTCCTTTCCACTTACAACATAATCTTGGGAAGGGCATGGCTGCATGCCATACGCTTAGTGGCGTCAACTTACCATCAAGCATTACGATTCCCTAACGAAACTGGCGTGATTGAAGAAGTCTTAGGAGACCAAATCATGTCGAAGCAGTGTTTTGTTATAGTAAACGACAGCCGTGCTGCAAAAGGGTTTGTTCGGATGGTGGAAGAGCCAAAAACCAACGAACTGTTTGCAGATGTTGGTAAAGCAGCAGAACAGAAGGCAGTGGAAGACTTGGTTGAGGTAAGGATAGATGAAAAGAACCCAGAAAAGTTCTTTTTGCTCGGCTCGTCTTTATCCAGCATCGAGAGAATAGAGGTCATGGAATTCTTAATCTCTAACATCGAAGTGTTTGCCTGGACACCATACGACATGCCTGGCATTGACCCAAATTTCATCTGCCATCAACTTAATGTCCACTCAACTGCCAGGCCAATTATTCAGCGAACTCACCGATCGGCATTCCACTACGCAGAGATAGTAGCAGAAGGAGTAGGAAACCTACTGGAGACAGGACCCATCAGAGAAGTACACTATCTAGGTGGATCTCTAACACTGTAGTAGTACCAAATAAGAATGGCAAGTGGCGTGTTTGTGTGGACTACAAAGTGGTCAACAAAGCATGCCCAAAAGACAGTTTTCCTCTACCACGGATAGACCAACTAGTGGACCTGACAGTAGGGCATAATCGATTTAGCTTCCTTGATGCGTATCGAGGCTACCATTAGATCGCTATGTATGATCCAGACCAGGAGGTCACGTCATTTACAACGCCCAGAGGATTGTACTGTTACAAGGTCATGCCTTTTGGCCTAAAGAACGCAGGGGCTATATTCCAACAGATGCTCACCAAAATGTTTGAACCATTGCTAGGCAGAACAATGGAGGTTTACATAGATGACATGGTGGTCAAGAGCAAGGATAAGTAGGACTATCTCAGGGACCTAGATGAAATGTTTTAGATTTTGAAGTCCCACAAGTTACGTCTAAACTCATCTAAGTGCGCATTCGGCGTAGGATCAGGCAAATTCTTAGGCTTTCTAGTGACCAACCGGGGTATAAAAGCTGATCCCTCTCAGATCAAAGCAATCCAAGATCTTAAGAGGCCCAACACAGTCAAAAAGGTACAGCATCTCACTGGCCTAGCAGCCGCGCTCAACCAGTTCATAAGTCGGTCATCAGACAGATGTCGACTATTCTTCTAAGCATTAAAGGCCAAATTTGAGTGGGATGAGGAATGTGACCGCGCCCTAGAAAGCTTAAAAGACTACATGACCTCTCCACCGCTGTTAGTAACCTCAATGCCAGGAGAAGAGCTCTTTTTGTACTTAGCAGTTTCACAGCATGCAGTCAGCGCAGTGTTGGTCAGAGCGGAAGGAATCCAACACCTGCCTATCTTTTATGTTAGCAAAACCTTGCTGGGTGCTGAAACAAGGTATCTACCATTGGAAAAGCTGGCATTAGCTTTGATGATGGCCTCAAGAAAGTTGTCACATTATTTCCATGCCCACACCTTGATCGTCCTAACGGCTTTTCCATTAAAGGCCTTGTTTGAAAGGGCGGAGTTTTTTGGATGAATCTTGAAATGGGCGGTAGAGTTGGGGCAGTTCGATATCAAGTTTCAACCCAGAACAGCAATAAAAGCCCAGTCTTTAGCAGACTTTGTGGCTGAGTTCACACCAGGAAGTCATCACATCTGCCCGGTCGATTTGACCGACGCAACCGAAGTAAGAGGGGAAAGAGCCGCGGGAATTGTGTAGCCCCTAATGCAGGATGCCCAGCCACATTGCAAGCCATACTGGATTGAGGACAGGAAGGAAGAAGCAAACTATGCTATTTCCAGTGCGGACTCATCAAAAAGTAAAGACTTGAGGCAGTCAGACAGTGAAGATCAAATCCCAACAACAAACATTAACTTGGAAGAAAATATCAGCAACACCCATGATCCCAAGACATCATCCGATCCCTTTATTTGCTGGAAACTATTCGTTGGAGAAATATGGAAACTTTTCGTGGATGGAGCATCCAACAGGCACGGTGTAGGACTTGGCATAGTCCTTATTTCACCAGATGACCTAACAATTAAACAAGCAGTTAACCTTGGGTTCCCAGCATCCAATAATGAGGCGGAGTATGAAGCCTTATTAGCAGACTTAGCACTTTACATGAAGGCCATCGAGCTGACGGTTTCTGATGACTCGGTGGTAGTAAACCAGATTTCAGGCGACTACGAGGCAAAAGATGAGAGGATGGCTAAGTACCAAAAGTTAGTTAGTAAATAGATCATGAAGTTTGAAGTAGTTCGGATAGAGCAAATCGGCCGAGAAGAAAATAGTAGAGCAGACGAGCTGGCAGGTTTTGCTTCAATGGCAGAAACATCTATCCCACACCCATTATTTATCGACTTCCTACCTAGACCAAGTATTGAGGAACTCGAAGCAGCCGAGGCATGTTGCACCGAACTAGGCCCATCATGGATGGATCCCATTATAGTATTTTTAAAAGATGGCATCTTGCCTGAAGAAAAGAAAGAGGCCAACAAAATTAGAGCAAAATCACAGCGATTTTGGCTCTCTCCATCACTAGCATTGTACAAAAAATCCTTCACAGGGCCTTACCTGAAATGTGTCCATCCCAACAAGGTCGAGGCATTATTGTTCGAGATATATGAAGGCATATGCGGAAGCCACCAAAGGGGAAGATCATTGGCTTACAGGGCAATTTCACAAGGATATTGGTGGCCATACATGCAAGCAGATTCAGAGAAATATGTTAAGAGGTGCGAGAAATGTCAGAAGTTCACACACCAAATACATAAACCAGCCAGAGAACTTCTACCATTAACTAGCCCATGGCCCTTCGCAATGTGGGGCCTGGACGTAGTGGGACCACTTCTAATTGCACCCGGCAAAAAAAATTTCTTTCTTGCAGCAACAAACTACTTCACAAAGTGGGTGGAGGTTGAAACACTTGCATCAATAAAAGAGAAAGATGTTAAGAAGTTCGTCTGGCAAAATATCATAACTCAATTCGGCATACCCAAAGCTCTAATATCTGACAATGGCACCCAGTTTGATGGAAAAATTTTCAGGAGCTTTTGTGAGGAATACAAGATAGAATTCTACAACTCTACACCAGCATACCCGCAAGCGAATGGCCAGGTAGAAACATCAAACAAAGTCGTCTTACATGGTTTGAAGAAAAGGTTGGAGAGAGCAAAAGACAAGTGGGCTGAGGAGTTTCCTCACATTTTATGGGCTTACCGTACCACATCTTGGCAATTAACTGGAGAAACGCCTTTTTCTTTGGTCTATGGCATGGAGGCAGTAATCCCATTGGAAGTAGGCCTCCCCACTATTAGAAGTGAAAATTTTGACCCAAACTTGAATGAAAAAGCCATAACCTTGGAACTCGACATTGCCGAAGACAGAAGGGAAAGAGCACTAGTTCACATTACCTCATACCAGCAAGAGTTATCCAGAAAATATAACAAAACAGTACATCCGAGGCAGTTCAAGATTAGAGATTGGGTACTGCGCAAAGTAATAGGCAACACTTTGGTACCTGGAGATAGCAAGTTAGGACCTAACTAGGAAGGACCATACAAAGTGGTCGGGTTAGCAGGAAAAGGGGCATATCACTTGGAAGATGGAGACAACAAAGCTATTCCCAGGCTGTGGAACACTGCCAATCTCAAACTATTTTATTTTTATCTTTTCCTTAAAATACTGGTAGTTTTTTCTTTTTCAAATAAAAAAAGTAGTTTCTGTTTTAGCATAATTCTTTCTACTGTAAAAGTTGCTCTTAGTCATTGCCAGCAAGGGAAAATGAAGAAGGTTGGTAGGATTGACCAACATTTATTGCTCTTCTTCAGCCGAGATAAGGATTTAGGTTGAAGAAGGTTGGCAGGTATGACCAACATTTGGCTCTCTTCAGCCGAGATAAGGATCTAGGCTGAAGAAGGTTCTTGATATGACCAACATTTAGCTCTTCTTCAATCGATATGAGGATCTAGGCTGAAGAAAGTTGGCAGGTATGACTAACATTTGGCTCTCTTCAGCCGAGATAAGGATCTAGGCTAAAGAAGGTTGGCAAGTATGACTAACATTTGGCTCTCTTCAACCGAGATAAGGATCTATGCTAAAGAAGGTTGGCAGGTTTCACCAACATTTAGCTCTCTTCATCAGCCAAGGTAAGGATCTAGGATAAAGAAGGTTGGCAAGATTGACCAACATTTATTTCTCTTCTTCAGCCGAGATAAGGATCTAGGCTGAAGAAGGTTGGCAAGATTAACCAACATTTATTTCTCTTCTTTAGCCAAGATAAGGATCTAGGCTGAAGAAGGTTAGCAGGATTAGGTAAAGCTTAGCTAAATTAGTCTGGCTTGGCATGGTACAAAAGTATTGTAAATAACCGAACAAATAGTTAAAGAAAAAAACAGATTTCATTCCATTTCAAAATGTTCATTACAAAGAGAGGGGCTTGAGCTCGGTTACAAATTTCGTTGATAACAGAAAAGAGGAAAAAGGAAAAATCAAATGAAAAGATAGTCCAAGTCAGCGTCCAAATCGACTCGGACTTCACCCAAAGGTAGCTCGGCTACGAGATGAGCCCCCTGGTTAGGCTCGGTCGTAGGCACCTCATTAGTTACAGCAGGCAAGGGTGGGCTGGAGTCTATTGGAGTAGGAGAAGTAGGCTACAGGCCGAGTTGAGT
This sequence comes from Camellia lanceoleosa, assembly GCA_025200525.1. Classification (NCBI taxonomy): domain Eukaryota; kingdom Viridiplantae; phylum Streptophyta; class Magnoliopsida; order Ericales; family Theaceae; genus Camellia; species Camellia lanceoleosa. Next base: position 73,227,602 of record CM045768.1, read on the forward strand.
GTTGGAAGCATTCTCAGTAACAAGGATCTCATCCTCCTCCCCCTTCTAAAGGAACTTTTGTTGGACCGCGTTAGCATAGTCTGCCATATAGCCTGGTATGAAGCGGGGAGGATTCGAAGAATTCAAGTCGTGCATGGCCCAAGCTTTTTAGCAGCGGCTTTCCAACCGCACTTGAAGAAAATATCCTTGGCGGCTTCGCATTGCTGGACGTACGTCTCCTCACCTTCCTTGAAGCCTGAGTCTTTTGTGTCCTGTATTTTTTTCTTCATGTCTTCTAATTCGGCATTCTTTTTCCTCTCTAGCTTGGCCAACTCACGTAAATAACGGTCTTTTTTCTCGGCTAAGGCCTTCTGCTTGTCAGCCTCGACCGTGCTGACCAGTTCGGCTAGCTTGGCCTGAGCGTCTTTTAGCTCGGCTGCTTTTGATTCTGCCTCGGTGACGGATGACCTCACCATCTTTCGAAGCTCAAGTACTCATTTATGAGCCACTTGGCTCTTTTGTAGGGCCTGCATAGTTCAGAGTGGTTAGAGGACTACCAATGCACTGGGACCGTAACAAATGTTCACGTTTGAGGGGATTTTTGGGGCTTACCAGAATCATCGATTTAGATGCCGAGCGAATGGCCTTCAGCTCGGTCAAGCCCTCGTGCCGCTCCATGTCGGCGGGAAGGCAGACACTCTTTGCTAAGTTGAAGGCCAACAAGTGGTCCTTCTTGGCGCTATGGTCGAAGTCGTAATAAGCGACCCTAAATGTGGCTATTGGTGCCTTGCAGTGGGTGGGAGGATTTGAAGAGCTAGGTTGGTTATGACCTTGGAAGAGTGTTGTTTCTTGAAGCTCGGTTTGGGATGGCTCATCCTCATCCCTCAGGCTTTGTGTGCACGGCCTTTTGCTTGGCTAAGATGACGTAGCTCGGACTGTGGGGAGGGCTACCACTGCCTCATGTGTTTGACCGGCCTGTGGCGCCTCGGTCTGAACCTCGGCAATTAGAGTGGTGGTTTGTTCGGTGATCAGGGCTCAAATAGCACGGCGCTTAGCTATTGCTTATTCTTCAGTAAGGGGAATGAGGTTGATTTGTGGCAAGTTTGGGTCTGGTTCTGGTGATGGTTCCAAAAGAAAGTCAGTTACCCTGACCTTCCTCCTTCATTATACCGGTAGGTCGGGTCGAAGTTAAGCAGCTCGGCCCAACCTCGATGACAGTACCGAAGCGCCGCGCGGAGCGCGTCTTGGTTGGCGTATTGGTATTATGATTTTAGCTAGTTTAAGTCTGCATAATGAAAAAGGCCAACGGTTAGCACAGTGTAAAATTATAGCCTGGAATAGCAAAGCAAAAAGAAAACTGAGGTATCCTTACTAACAGTCCCCTTATTCCAATTGATGTTATAACCCGGTATTTGGGCATCCTGGTCTTCAAAATTGCCCGAAATCTAGAAAAAATCGTCGTCATTTACATCTTTATCCGGTGTATTTTTTATGATTTTCTCTTGGCTTCTTCATACTCTTAAATAGTACACCCAACCGTTATCATTTTGGCCGAGCGAATATTGGTGAAAAGCTCGACCAATCCGAGGTTGAGGCCAAGTCGGCGGTTTAGCTCGGCGATGCCATTTATTATTCTATAAGTATTGGTGCTGAGTTGGGTTGGGCATAGTCTTGTCTGCTTGAGGAACTTGCATATTAGTGGCTGTACTGGGAATCAGAGACCGGCCTCTATTATTGATATTATGATAAAAGGAACAAAGCCCGGTTTTCTCTAGGGCGTGGTATCTAATTCGGCTAATGAGAGGTGGACGTCGTCAGGTATTTGGTAGTTCTTCCGGAACTCGACTATCGCCCCAGGGGAGTCAACTAGGAATCGATATTTACCCATGTTAAACTTAATTTTTTTTAAATAGAGTTCACAAGTTGCCTAGCTTGGCGTGGTTGAGGCTTTGGTCGGCTCGGTTGAGCAAAGCCGCGTAGGGACAGGGTGCAAAGGTGTGCTTGACCAACCTAGTCAAGTCTGCAAAGGGAAAATAAGAAATGTTATGCCCAGACAACTGGACCAGGCTAAGTAAAAAGTCAATTTACAGAAGAATAGTAAAAGCTTAGCTCGGCTACATCTGGGTGATGGGGAGCTCTTAGTTCAGTCGTGAAGGAGGGCCAACTCAGGGCCTCTAGCTCGGTTAAAGGTTAGTATGCAAGATTTCTTAGTTTTGTCATGTTCAAACCTAAAAGTTTCCTAAACAAATACCTAATTCGGTTATAGCATGGTTTTGGATTAAAGAACATATTTTTTAAAACCAGTTGGTGTGCTTCTGAGCTTGAGCATAAAGTTTTCGGTTTTATGATATTTGCTCAATGCTCTAGTGTATATAAACATGTATATATGGAGGTTAAGGACTGAAAGTATAGAAATAAATGAAAAGGAAACATTAGAAAGAAGTACAAAACAAACTAACCAGTCTGAGTGTGTATAAACCCACTAGTGATGAAGCAAATGTTTCGAGCACAAAAGGAATACAGAAGCAGGGGCAGGACTCAGAAGCACAAGAGTGAAGAAGATGAACAGTGGGAGTGAGATTCAGAAAATGGGTTTTGAATAGGCGTAAAAACAATGGGACTTTTTAAAGGTTTTTTGACAAACGTGGGACGACTATCACAGTTTGGAAGATCAATAAACATGTGCCACATGTCACAGACAGGACATGGTGTTAGGTACATAAAGCAACGGGTCATGGCAGGTATAAAGCTGAAGACCGAGCTTATCCATCTCGGTGGGGTTAAATATTTTGATCCTAGTAGACTTACTTATTTTAGTTTGGTTGACTTGGATGTTTTAGCTCGGCTGGAGAAGAATAATCCCAAATCATGAGTTGCAGATGGAATTAAGGGGCAATTGAGAGGGTAATTTATGTTTGTACATAGGCCAAGCTAGGACCAGATGGTAAATGGACCGAGCTATGGGCTGTGGTGTTGGCTTGCTTAGCCTGGTCCTTGTCTCGTCGGTTTGCGGAGAAATTTCTTAGTGTCTGAGCAAGAGATATAAAGAGAAGAGAACCCAGCGGAAAGAGACAATGTGAAACTGAGTTAGGCAAGCTTGAAGGAATCTGTTGTAAGGCGTGGTGGTGTTAGCTCGGTTGTTTGTTACCTGACTGAGGTAGGATCATCTCATTTGGTTAAAGCAGTGAGGAGGGTGTAAGAAGATAGGCATTATCTTTTTGATTCCTAGGAGAACTCTACTAAAGAGAGTTGGAATCCTACTAGGATTGTGCCAGGCAGAATCTATAAAAGCTCATAGCGGGACCTATGTACATGTGTCACAAATTTGACTCTCAAATACACAGAGCTTTTGTCTATTGTCTATTTGCTGACTTAGGCATTAGAGAGGCATCCGGCACACACCCGCCGGCTAGCTTATGTTTGTGTTTTCAGGGAGTAAAGCGACAATGTTTGAAGGAGTGCAAACTTGATCAACAGGATTATACGAGAAGATTATTTCGTGTTCGTATAGTTACTATTATTATTATATTAGTTACTATTTCTTTTTTTTTTTTTTTGATAAATCAAATATTTCTTGTTGTTATTATGTTTAGATGGATGATTTAATTTCCCCTACACAAGGGCCCAGTGAAATCACTACTCAACAATCTCCAATACAAGAACATCAGAATGAAAGTACAAAAAATCAGTCTAACTATGTCATGGATAAAAGAGAAAGATCTTTGGTTTGGGATCATTTCACAAAATTGAAGTGTGAATCTAGTAAAAGACCTAGGGCCTTTTGTAACTATTGTGTTACAACTTATGCATGTGATCCAAAAATTAATGGGACAACATCAATGCGAGCTCATATAGAATCAAAGTGTAAGAAGTATCCCCTAAGGCAAGATGAAAAACAAACTACACTAGTTTTTAAATCAAAAAATGAAACTGGCGATAGGGAAACAGTTAGTAATCTTGTGGCTGTAAGCTTTAGTGTTGATGCATGTAGAAAGGCCCTGGCAAAGATGATAATAATAGATGAATTGCCATTTAAATTTGTAAAGGGTGAAGGATTTAGACAATTTATGAGTGTGGTGCAACCCAAGTGGTTAAAAATCCCATGTAGGATTACCATTGCCCAAGAATGTATATCAATATTTGTGAGTGAGAAGAAGGCTTTTGAAGAATGCACTTAGAGGTCAACGACTATGTCTTACCACAGACACTTGGACATTTGTGCAAAACTTGAATTATATGTGTCTCACTGCACATTTTATTGATTATGATTGGAAACTTCATAAAAAAATTTTGAACTTTTGTATAGTTCCAAATCACAAAGGTGACACACTTGGTAAGGTGATTGAGGATTGTTTGGTAGTATGGAGAATTGATAAGTTTCTCACAATCTTGATTGATAATGCAAGCTCAAATAATAGTCTCAGTAACTTTTTGAAGCGAAAGACGAAAGAAGAAAGAATACCATATTAGAGCATGACTTTTTACATGTGAGGTGTTGTGCTCACATATTGAATCTAATTGTTTGTGAGGGATTGAAAGAAATTGATAATTCCATAACAAGAATTCTGCGTGTTATAAAATTTGTGAGATCCTCTCCATCTAGAATGGCCAAGTTCAAATTATGTGTTGAAAAAGAGGGCATTGAGTTTAATGGTAAAACCTTGTTTGGATGTGTCTACATGGTGGATCTCTACGTATTTCATGTTAGAATGGGCTATGCAATTTCAAAAGGCTTTCAAGCGGTTAAATGATGATGACACCCACTTCCACTTGAATCTTAGAGAGGATGAGGTTGGTGAGATTGGTGAAGTTGATGAGATTGATGAGGTTGGTGAGGAGGGAGAAGTTGGTGACATTGGTGAAGAGGATGAAGTTGCTTTAAGTAATAATGGGAAAGGAAAAGAGAGAAGAAAGACAATCAGCCCGCCTACAAAACATGATTGGAAGAAGACAAGATTATATGTCAAGTTCCTAAAATTGTCTTACAATGCCACATTACGTTTTTCAAGTTCTTTATATGTCACTTGCAATGCATTTTTTTATTGAGAATATGTTGATAAAAAATGCAATCATTGAATTGTGTGAGAATGAAGATGTAAGCTTGCATTTAATGGCACATGGCATGAGTTCCAAGTTTGATAATTGGGGTAAATTTGTCAAGGTTAATTTCCTATTGCTTGTTGCGATTGTTATTGATCCCCATTACAAACTCAATTATATTCAATAGTGCTTGCAAGAAATTTAAGCATGTTGATGATTTGATGATTGAACTAAAGAATGAGTTGACATGATTATATGATTGGTATGCTTTGAATGTTCGAAGTGGTAGTGTGCAAACACAAACTGTGGAGGAGTCATCAAGGGCAATGGATTTGGATGAAGAATATGACATGGATGTTCGAGCAAAAATGAAATCCAAGTATAAGATGCGTTTGGAGAAACAAAGTAACATGGTTAACAAATCTGAGTTGGAGAAGTTTTTGGTGGATGATTGTGAAGAAGATAATGATGATTTTGATATCTTGGGTTGGTGGAAGGCTAATTCCACTAAGTATCGCATCCTCTTTCTCATAGCTCGGATGTTCTAGCTATCCCTGTGTCTACGGTTGCCTCAGAATCTACTTTTGGCACGGGAGGCCATGTGCTTGATCCATTCTGTAGCTCTCTATCACCTATCAGGGTAGAGGCCCTCATTTGTACACAAACTTTGTTACGTTTCCCATCTCAAATCAGTCTTAGAGATCAATTAGATGAATTGGAAGAGATTGAATTAGGTATATTCCTTGATTAATATATATTTCTTATTTTCTTTCTTTTATATTTTATGAGAGTTATATGTTGAACACTTGAATTTCTTATGTTTTGCTTCTTTCATTTTTATTTTATTTTTTTTATTTTTAGTGTTTATGGAAGGATTAAGCATCAAGGATGTCAGCATCATTAATTAATGTTAAAAATCAATGGTAACAAGTTGAATATTTGATCTAAATTTTTTTATTTATGTTAAATTCAATTCTTATGAGAATATTTTATTATTTTTGCAGGACTTCTTTTGTTTTGTTGGTTGAAAAATATGTCAAATTTCTATAATTTCAGTTTTTGACTTTTGAAATTGAGCACTCATAGTCAGAAAGGTAAGAAATTACATAATTCATTTAGATTTTTTTTTTTTAATGTTAAATTCAATTATGATGATAATAATTTTATTTATTTATTTTGGTAAGACCTCTTTTGCTTGGTTGGTTGGAAAATGCATACTCTATCTACATTTTATTTTCAGTTTTTTAATATTAATAGTTTGTAATATTTGGTTATGGATACATGGTTCTTACTTGGTTTTGAACAAACAAAAAAAAAAACTTGCTTGATATATGGTTCCTATTTGTTTTGAACAAAAAAATAGTTGCTGTATATATTTTGGTATGTTTGGTTTGATGGATATGTTTGATGCTTGTTAGATGCATTTTTATTTTTAAATTTTTTAGCTCTTACTGGACAAGGATTTCAAAGCCCAATTCAAATTTTTTTTTTTTGGGGTAAATAAAGCCCAATTTAATTTGATAAAGCAGGCATATGTAAAAATTATGCTTAGGTGTTGTTGGACTTTAGTTTACAAGGCCCAAATTCATTTTTGTAATGGATAAAAGTAGGCCTAAAATGTGAGGCCCAAAATCGTAGCACTGCACCGAAACAGCATAAAACGGTTTGGTTTGGTTTACAGGTGTATTGTGGTCTGTTCAGTTTCAAAAAAAAGAAAACTGATTACTTCGGTTCGGCTCAAAATCTACCAAAAAACAGCTGAATCGAACCGAACCGATTTCATCCTTAGTTGCTATATTTAATATCCCTTGTGCATTTTTCCTCGATATTTAGACATGGCAGCTAAGACAGTTGTGGCAGACTTGAGTAAGAGAGAGAAATTGGATGGCGACAACAATGACATTTGTCGTCATAAGATCCAATATCTCCTCAATGACCAAGAGGTTTTGCACACACTTGACCAAATGATGGTTGAACTTGAAGAGGGGGAATACAGCTCAATATCGTCGTGATCTTGATGTTTACCACGTTTGGTGTGAGAAAGATCAGTGTGCGCACTTCACCATATTAAGCAACATGCACAATGACTTGATTAGTGAGTTTGTGTGTAAACTAACTGCATTTCATATGTGGGAAGCTCTCAAACAAAAGTTTGGTGTTGCCTCTTTGGAAAAGCTAAGGTGCCGTTTGGTAACACTTACGTTTTCAGTTTATATTTACAAAAATTTTAAAAACTCAAATAAAAACTTGTTTGGTAAATTTTTGATTTATAAATCAGTGGTCTCAGTTTATAAATTTGGCCAAAAAATGTAAACTCAAAAAATGTGTTTCTGTTCTGAGTTTTGAGTTTTTTTTTTTTTACCACCCAACACTAGCTACCATCCGCCACCATTTTCCACCACCGTCTTCCGTCACCACCACCCACCATCCACTCCCTACCACCACCTGCCATCACCACTCACCACCCACTTGCCACCACCACCCACCACCTGCCACCACCACCCACTTGCCACCCACCAGCCACCACCACCACCACCACCAAAGACCCACCTGCCATCCACCCGCCACCACCCACTACCCGCCACTACCATCCACCGCCCGCCACCTACCCGCTACAACCACTCACCACCCACCTGCCACCACCATCCACCACCTACCACCTACCCGCCACCACTACTCACCACCCACCTGCCACCACCATCCACCACCCGCTACCACCAGCCACCAGCCACCTGTCACCCACCTGCCACCACCACCCACCATCTACCACTACCACTACCATCCACTTGCTACCATTCGCCACTGTCACCCACCTACTCACCACCACCTCCACCCGCCACTTACCCGCCACCACCCACCGCAACCCGCCATCTGTCACTCATCTGCCACCACCTACCACCCACTACCTACCACCACCATCCACTCGCTACCACCCGCCACCGCCACCCACCCACTCACCACCATCTCCACCCGCCACCTACCCGCCACCACCCACCGCCACTCGCCATCCGTTACTCATCTGCCACCACCACCACCACCACCACCCACTCACGCCACACCAACATCACCCACCCATCTACCACCACCACCCGCCACCTATCCGCCACCACCCACCACCCACCACCACCACCACCACCACCACCACTTGTTACCACCCACCACCATCACCGTCACACCCACCATCACCACCATCAGACCATCCATCCGCGACCCACCTGCCACCACTACCCACCACCCGCCATCGTCACCCACCCACCCACCACCACCACCCACTCGCCACCACCCCCCACCCCCCCACACCACTTTCCACCACCGTCTTCCGCCGCCACTTGCCATTTCTCACTCTTTTTTATATTTTTAAATTTTTTTAAACATTTTGTCAATTACCAAACGCGTTTGTAGTTTATGTTTTTCTAAAAATAAAAAAAAGTAAACAAAAACCAGTTTATAAAATTTTTGTAAATATAAACTAAAAATGTAAACGTTACCAAACTGACCCCAAGCGTTTCTATGTACTTAGAAGCTGCTGCACTGAAGCTCAATGGTGCTAAAGTTTTTAAGTGCAAACGCAAGAGAGGTGGAAAGAAAGTAAAGGCTATAGTAATGTGCTTTAACTGTAACAAAAGAAGACACTTTGCTCGAAATTGTCTTGAGTAGAGGTAATCCCTTACTTATGTTCTCACATTGAATGCTTTGTATCTAGTTAAGCATTAATTGTTCATTCTCCTCATTTGTGGGTTGTAAACTCAAGAGCAACGGACCATATTGTGAGGAGCAGAGTAGGGTTCATGGATTGTCGTTGTGTGCCTAGAACGTAGGCACATAACATATCGTCCAAAGATTGGATTGTTCTTTCAGATTGTCTATCAGTTTTGGGTGATAAGCAGTGCTAAACTTTAGTGTTATTCCCAAAGCTTATTGCAATTTGTTCCAAAAGTGAGACACAAATCGGGGGTCTCGGTCAGATATGATGGAGATTGGGGTACCATGCAATCAAATGATTTCCCTAATATATAAGGTGGCAAACTTATTAAGGGAACACGTGATTTTGATTGGTAGAAAAATGTATCGACTTTGTTAATTGGTCTACTATAACCCATATTGCATCGTTCTTCGAGATTGACTGAGGTAGCTCGATCATGAAGTCTATAGTAATGTGCATTTCCATTCGGGAATAGGGAGTGGTTACAACGTTTCTGCATGTCTCTGATGTTCTGCCTTAACATGTTGGCAATGCAAGCATTTGGAGACGTGGCTTTCTATGTCTCTTTTCATTCTTGTCCGCCAATAGTGTTCTTTTAGATTATGGTACATCTTTGTATTGTTAGGGTGGACTGCAAATCTCGAGCTATGAGCTTCCACCAATATCTTCTTCTTGAGTTCTGGAAGGTCGGGTACGCAAATTCAATTTCGAAATTTTAGCATCCCATTGCTTATAGTAAAGTCAGGATCGGGCGTACTTCTTTGCTCTTCATATTTCTTCTTAAAAAGTTTATCTTCACATTGGCGTGCTCTAATTTCTTCAATCAATGCGGGTTCCACGATTATGTTGGCGAGCAGTCCATTGATCTTGCAAGGGATGAGGGTACATGCCAAACTTCTGGTAGTCTTTCGACTTAATGCGTCTGCTACAATGTTAGCTTTGCATGGATGGTGATAAATCTTTACATCGTAGTCTTTCATAAATTTTAGCCACCGTCGTTGCCTTATATTCAATTTCTTCTATATAAACAAATATTTAAGACTCTTGTGATCAGTGTAAATCTCACAATTTGCACCGTAGAGATAATGACGCCAGATCTTGAGGGCAAAGATCACTGTAGCTAATTCTAGTTCATGAGTTAGGTAGTTCTTCTCATGAGTCTTTAGTTGACACGAGGTATACGCAATGACTTTTCTATTTTGCATAAGGACGCAGCCCAAACCATTGTATGAGGCATCGCTATAAATTACGAACCCTTTCTGTTCCATAGGGAGTGCTAGTATAGGAGCTGTTACAAGTTTGTTTTTTAACTCTTGGAAGCAACGTTCCTGCTTGTCAGTCCATTCGAAGGGTGTGTTCTTCTAAGTTAGCTAGGTCAAGAGTGATGCTATTTTCGCGAAATCTTGCACGAAGCGTCGGTAATAGCCAGTTAGACCCAAGAAACTTTGAATTTCTGACACATTAGTAGGTTGTAGCCAATCCACGATTGCTGCAACTTTTTGGGGGTCAATCGAGATGCCATCTTTGTTAATGATGTGACCAAGGAAGTGTACACTAGTGATCTAGAATTCGCATTTCTTAAACTTGGCATAAAGTTTGTGATCACGTAGTGTCTATAGAACTTTTCGCAAGTGGTGTTCATGATCTTCTGGTGATTTGGAGTATATAAGAATGTCGTCATTGAAGACAATGATGAACTCGTCAAGATAAGGTTTGAACACCCGATTCATGAGGTTTATGAAGGCTGCTGGAGCATTTGTGGCGCCAAATGGCATGATGAGAAACTCGTAGTGCCCGTCACGTGTTTTAAAGGCAGTCTTTTCGATGCTTTCCGTTTTGACATTTAGTTGATGGTAGCCAGAACGCAAGTCAATTTTTGAGAATACTTGGGTGTCTTGAAGTTGATTGAACAAGTCATTGATCGTGGTAAGGGGTACCGATTCTTGATGGTGACCTTGTTTAATTCTCGATAATCGATACACAATCTCATGGTACCATCCTTCTTCTTTACGAACAGTACTGGAGCTCCCTAAGGTGAGGTACTAGGTCGAATGAAGCCCTTGTCTGGTAGTTCTTGGAGTTGGGTCTTCAGTTCTTTCAATTTCGTCATTGACATACGGTAAGGGGCTTTTGATATTGGTTGTGTACCAGGTTGAGTTTCAATGGTGAATTCAATTTCCTGGTCAACCGGGGTACCAGGTAGGTCTTCAGGAAAGATATCCGAAAATTCTCAAACCACGGGGATTGTATCAAGTGTAGGGGCCTCTTGTTGAATATCGATCACATAATAGATATAACTACAACAACCCTTTTTTAGAAGTCGTTGGGCTGTTATGGAAGATATAAGACAGGGAGGGATGGAAACTCTAGTCCCATCAAAGATAAGCTCGAGTTCGTTTGGTAATCGAAGGAAGATCTTTTTGGCTTTGCTATCAATAGAGGTGTGGTTGGCAATCAGCCAATTCATTTTGAGGATTATATCAAAGTTACCAATGTAGAGGGGAATCAAGTCTACGTATAAAGTTTTTCCTTTTAAGGATATAGTACAAGATTTGTACACATCAGTACCAAAGGCAGAACTACTAAAAGGAAAAGACATAATATATATCCTAAGGGTTCGGGCATTGATGCTAATTTGGAAGCAAAGTGTAGTGAAACAAAATAATGAGTTGAACCAGAGTCAATGAGAACATGAGCTGAATGACCACAAATAGAAAGTGTACCTGACACAACGTTCTCGGTAACTTTTGGTTTTCCAGGTACCAAGGCAAAAGCCCTTCCTCGGCCTTTTTGGTCATTTCTCCATTCTCCAGGTCCTGCGGGTTTTTTGACTGGTTCAGAGGGGTCGGTTGTAGGATTGGTAAGCTTTGGACAATCTCTCAGCAAGTGGCCAACTTGATCGCATTTAAAGCATGGTCCCGTGTCTCGATGGCATCATCCCTAGTGAACCTTTCCACAAGTAGGGCAATTAGGAATAGTGCCATCTCTGGGGTTAGTAGAACCTTGATTGCATGAACTGGTTATGCCCATATTTACCCTCTTGGAGGAACAACACCGGATCTTCTGTTGTCTCATTCCCCAAATTGCTTCTTTTGGCTTGGTTTTTTAGAGCGCGATGCTTTAATTCTTTTTTCAGCAATGTATGCCCGATCTACCACTCTTGCATAGGTTGGCATCTTCATATTCAGCCACCGATATTGTTCCTTGCTTTAGATGTATGAATTCCAACGCCTTTTGTTCTTGTAGAGAATCTGGAAAGTATTTTTCATAAAATACTTCCAAGAATCTTTCCCAAGTCACGTTTTTTTCTTTCTCCAGGGTAAGAAGCCACCATTCCTGCACATCATCTTTGAAAGTGAAAGTGGCAAAAGTTACCTTCTATCTTTCGGTGTAGGGTAGTGCGCGAATTTCTTTCTCCATGTCCCTAACCCAAGCTTCTGCTACTAGTGGTTTTGGACTGCCGATAAATGTGGTGGGCTTCAGATCCTAGAATTGTTTTATGGTAACCGACTCTTTTCGCCGTTCTGGCATCCCATTGTTCATGTTGGTCTGCAAGGCTTGCAAAAAGCTGGTAACCACTCTTTCTATGATTCTTTCTATTGACTCAGTTCCGCTGATTGATGACTCAGTTTCGTTATCATCTTTGGCCATTCTACAAGGTAGAGTTTCGTGGAAATAATTTAATAAACATGGCATCACATTTATAAAGCATCATATATATAAAATTCTAGCTTTACTATTTATACCAATATCGTATTGGCATTACATCCTTATCCCAAAAGTTAAAAGTGATGTTAGTGTCTAATCCTCTTGGTACAAAAATAAAAGAGCGATCAGAACCGATCATGGTTAGCTCACAAAAAGAATTCTTCTCTACAAAATCTAGATTGGCGGCTCAAATAATCACAGAAAGTGGTGTTGCATAAGAACCTCAAATTCTTATCCTAGCTGTACCACGCCAAAACAAAACCACACTGCTTGGACTGTGTAAATGGGTACGAACTGTTTGTATCCCCAAAATGATCGGTCAATAATCCATCCGGGCGTCTCGACGTGTGTTAAGTTATTGCTAAAATCAACATTCTGGCCATTAATAATTTCCAAAGGGTTAGGGATGTTGGTGAATATGTAATCTTCGGGGTAAACATTTTGAGCAAAATCTGGAGGCAAACGACCAATTATATAATGAGGGCGGTCAGATTCTGGGGCAAGGACGAGTACACGGGTAAGTCTAAGATATTGTCCACGTGTGTAGGCATGGCTCTGCCTCCACGATAAGTATGCTACCTCATCAGGATTGGCCTGTACATGTATTGGCCGACCCATCAATTGGGTAAGGCCTGGATGTAGTCGCCTGGCTATGTCTTCAAAGTCTCTCAATCTCTCGGGCGAAGCGGGGGCGTGGCACTCTGCCAAGATTTCCTTTAAATTCATAGCCCCAAGCTCATCCCAGAATGCCTCATTAAGCATAACCTCGGACATTTCTACATCACCAGAATTAGTTATCGTACAAATGTGAGATTCTACGTGGAAGGTTAAAACCTGGCTCTGATACCACCTTTGTCACGACCCAACCCCTGGATGTTTAGGGTTGGAATCATAACTTATTAATTCTAATTTAAGTGGCACAAGTGTGGACACCCCATTTTTGACCGACCTTAAGACTCAGACGTCATCGTTTGTGCACTTGGTGATTACACATGTTTGTGCTCGTTATGAGTTTCCGGAGCTCTTGGCCGTGCGCCTTCTCTCGGGACCTCTTAACTCTCTTCTTCTTGGCCTGGTTTTTGGACCAAGCCTTGGTGCCTTTGCCTGGAGGGAGAGAGAGGCCTGTAGGCCACTTTTGTTTCTTGTAGGCCACTTGCGGTGGCCGGTAGGCTAGTTTCGGGGGCTTTTAGCTGAGCGCCTTGTCTCGGGGCCACTTGGATCTCTTCCTTTTGCCTTGTTTTTGTGCCATACCTTGTTACTCCTTGCCTTGAGGGAGGAGAGAGGCTGTCGGCCACTTTTGGTGGTTGTAGGCCACTTTTTCCCCTTGTAGGTCACTTGAAGTGGCCTACGGCCTTTTTTCTGCTTTTGTAGATATTTTTGGTGCTAGCTGTGCTAGCACAGAATGCATCCTCCATACACGTGTATGGAGGGATTCAAACAAGCTCTAAGCTAGTCAAGAAAGCTTGCCCTTGCATTGCTTATATAAGGGGAGCTCTCTCTCCTTTTCAAGGTTCAGAAATTTTAGAGAGCTAAAATATCCCTCTCTCACTAGAATTGACTCTCTCTATATATATATATGTATATTGAGCCTTAAAGTGTTGTTTCTTCACACTTTTGCACACAAACACCTACTCAAACACCTTCATTTTGGAGTTGAGATCCCTTGGAGCTTGTTTTGAGGTCTTGGCATTGGTTTTGGTCCAAGATTGTTGCTGAAGTTGCTGTCTTGCCTTAGTTCTTCAAGGGTAAGAGACTAGCCCCTTTTAAAGCTTTGTTTTGTTTAAGCATGTGGCCATCTTTGCATGCTGTTTTAGGCCAAGCTTTCAACTACAAAAACTTTTTTTTAAGTGTTTAAGATGTTTGTTTGAGGCCTTTTTTGAGTTAGGGGTGGTCTACATCTTTTGTGGCTTGTTTTGCTTTGTTGTGTGCTCTCTTTTAAAGCCTTTCAAACCATCTTTTTTTGGCCTTTCCACCACTGAATTCCAGAGGAATTTTAGTGGTGGAAAGTGGGTTTTGGGACCCAAAATAGGTGGGGGTGGTTCCCCCATTTGTATCTTGCTAGCTTGTGTTGATTGACCTATCAAATGAGCATGTGTTTCTCCCCTTTTGAGACTTAGTTTGAGCATGTTTTTGTGACTTTTGGGACCTGCCATAACTTTGTTTCGGGATGATTTGGTCACCTCTTGCATGCTTTTGGTACTTATAGTGCAATCATGCTTGTTGGTCTAACATGCATCATGCTTTATGCCTCTCATTCTAGCTTATGTTAGCATTATCTCAGCATGTTTTTTCGACTAATTTGTCATGTCATAACTGTATTTTGGGTTGGTTTGATTGCCTCTTGCATGCTTTACACACTTGTAGTGCAATCCTCTTTATAGCCTTAACATGCATCATCCTTTGTGCCTCTAATTCTAGATTGTTTTAGCTCTGCTCCAGTAGGTTCTTAGCCTTGTTTTGACTTGCTTCAACTCTGTTTGGAATGATCTTGGCCCTTTGAGGCTTGCCTTGTATGGCCATAGTGTAGTGGCCTTTGCTAGTCTTGTGTTTTGAGGCCCCTAGCATGCCTTATTTGTGACATTTGTGTGATATAGCATCATTTGGCATGTAAATTCGGAGCATAAACTTCTATCATACTCTCATGTTTATCACTCTTTCATGATGTTTAAAAGTTATGTCTTTATGCCTTGTTTGTGAGCTAATACCTGAGCATATCTTTCTTGCTATCTATGATGCAAGCCTAGCATGTTTTTGGTACTGTTTTGACCTACCTTTGGTCTGTCTAGGGTTGGTTTAGTCCATTGAGCATTGTATTATATAGTCCTAGGGTTGTGTACTTCACTAGCTTTAATGCTTAAGGATCCTAACATGCTATACTTGCATTATTTGCATGATATGTCATCATTTGGCATATGATTTCAGTGCCTATATCTCTGCCGTACTCTCTTATTTATCACTCTTTCATTGTGTTTGAGAGTTGTGTTTAAATGCTTAGCTTGCGAGCCAATGCATGAGCATGTTGTTGTAGCTTTTGGTGCTTCATTTCCAGCATGATTTTGCCACTATTTTGGCATGGTGTAGGTCTGTCCATAGTTGGTTTGACCATTTGAGATGGACAGTGCATGCCTTATGTGTAATGTTCTTCACTTGCTTTAATGCCTAAGTCTTCTAGCATGTCTTGCATGCATTGCCTACATGATAGAGTCTTGTGCATGCCACTTAGCATTGAAAGATGAGCATGCTGTTTGCATGTGTGTTGCATTGCATGTGTTTGGATCAGACGTTAATCCAAATATGAGAAATGAGGGATGTTTCATACTTAAAGTGATGAAACGTGCCTCATTTCTTGGTCGCCAACCCTCTTGATCATGCATGATAGAGGCGGAGGCTCTTATGCGTTGTTTGTGTATTCACTAATATTGTGCAAGCTTGGCTCTTTGGCCATCGTGCATTGAGATACGTGATTGGTGGCTTGAGAGCCTAGTACTACGCTCCTTTGAGCTTAAGAAATGATAAGGAGAGCAGTTGCACACACATTTCCTTGTAAATGCATTGTTGTGCCTTTGTTGATCTCTATTGCAGCAAAGTTGAGATTCTGGAAAGGAAAGTGGCCGACCTGCCACTTGCACTAGCCTGCCGACCATTTGAAGTGGCCGGCCGGCCAGTTGAGGTAGCCTGCCGACCAGTTAAAGTGGCTGGACGGCCACTTGCAGCAAATTTGTCAAGAATGCTCCTATTTTGAGGTAGATGCAACCTGAAAGTGCGTTCGATGTTCTGAGGTCACCGTGAGTGCAAACAGAGATAACTTATGGCATGGCAATGCATTTCCAGGCGAAGCAAACTGAGCATGCATATCTCCCTCCCCTCGAGGCCATTTTAACTGCTTTGTTTAGTTAGTTAATTTGTCGATTTCTGTAATTAATTAGTTGATGTGTTTAGCTAATTTAATTCATTATTGTAATTTTCTAATTAGCTTAGAATAGCTATTTTCAATTTGGTTTGTAATAATTAGTTAGCTAGAGTTAGTTAATTAATTGGTTTGTAATAATTAGCTTAGCTTAATTAGTGTAGCTAGTTAGCTTTCATTTCATTCGGACCCTCTGTCGAGAGGGTACAATGTTGTAATAAGTGTGCGTGTGTGTGCGAATGTCTTCTAATCCCACGTCTTTCTTCCTTTTATTTACCCGCTTTCAGTGGTTAGATTAGAACATATTTCAATTAGCATACCTTATGCTTTGCATGCGTGCATCATTCATTCGTCTTGCATGCACCGGGCTCGGCGCATCATTCAAACTGCATTGAATTTCAATACTTACTTGAATACGTGTTTCAAAGCATGTTATCGAGTGTTGCACTCATATGCCATCTTAGACTAGCCGAGCCTATTTAGCTGCATTTTGCATGTGTTGCATTAGGCATTGTTGACATAGTTAGGATCATGCATATTTCTAACTAGTTTCCTGTTTTGGCTCAGAGTACATTGTAAGTGTTTACGCTTTAGCATACTTGTATGTGTGTAAGTGACTGCCATGATAGCATGCTTGCCATGAGGCTATTTGCTTAATTACTATAATTGCATGAATGCCTGTGGATGAAGGCTTTATTACTTGAATTGGAACAATGCATCAAAATGTGTGTTTTAAGCCCACTTGAAGTGGCAAAATCATGTTGTTTTAAGCCCACTTGAGGATGGTAAATCTGCGCTTTAGCCTACTTGCGAGTAGCAATTCCAAACCATTTTCGAAAAACAAGCATGAGATGTTTTATTCCAAATTGAGTGATTTAGTCTATACTTGTATGCTGCGCGTATCACATAGTAAGTTAAGCTAATAACCGGAATAAGAACACATGTGTTTTCAAAACAACATATCATGATTAGTAGAGGCCGATCCTTTGATCGGGCGAGCGGGGGGTGCTCATTTCGTGACCTTCCCCCTTCGTACCCAAGTTCCCGAGCTGAGGCAACTTTGGTGATGACGGACATGTGGCCTTAGGCACGAGTCAGGATTTCCTAAATTTTCCAAAACAAAATATTTAGGTGGCGACTCTGAAATCTGGCAAAGCAGTCCATGTTTGGCACTTTTTGATTCAAAATTAATTTTTCAAAACCAATTGCCGGATTTGGATTCTTTGGTGATTTATCAATCTTACATTGCACTTTGTGAGATTAGATTCAGAACCGTGACAGGAGTTCGAATTGTAGGACCAATTCGAGCTTTCTGAAAGGGGGCACGAAAAAGTCAAGTTACAACAAGTAGAAACGGAATAAAAGTGAGAAAATAATTAAACAGAAAATTAATTCGTTAATGATCGAAAATACATCCATGGGGCATTTGTTTTTTTTTAATTTATTATTATGTGGTGACAAATTTATTTAAAAAAAAAAAGAAAAGAAAAAGAAAAAGAAAGAAAAAGAAAAGAAAAGAAAAAAAAATGTGTAATAGGTCGGCATCAAATCCCTTGCGAGTCCCACTATACGAGGTTATAGTTCTTCTTTAGATCTCATTACCTGAAAGGGGTAACAACTATAAGCTCACAGTGGAGTGAGAAACATTATGCTAAGAGTATAAAGGATACAAAATAACCATGGATAGTTATTTAAGCTAAAAAATTTAAAATAAGTTAGCTTGAGTAATTAAATCATTTAAGTGGCAAAACTGAAATTATGTAAATCACTAACCATAACCACGGTACAGAACAGAATAGAGGTCACTGGAGTGACAAACAGAACAGAGATCAATGGATCCATAACAAACAGAAGGCCACAAGTGACCAATCAGAAGCCAATGGTTTATTTAAGTCCCCTAAGGCTATAGCATGGGACTCCCATGGTGGTACTTAAAAAAATAAACATTTCTATAATCATAGTCAAATAATTTCTAAAATATAAACAAACTTATCCATGGATTTCAATTTAAGCAAATGGAGTTCAGAAAATAATTATCGTACTTGAAATCTAAATATGAGTTATAAAACATAACTTATGTAAAATAATTTATGGTAACTTAAAAACATACATAAAATATATTATGGTAACTCAAAGTATAATATAACTCACTTTTTTTATTATTTCCCGCTCTCCTTTTAATTTTTCGAGCCTTTCTATTGTCTTTGCCTGCTGTTTCTTTCCTATTTTTGTTGCTTCTTCTTTCCTTCCTACGAAGGTCCTATTTATAGGCTCCAAACTTGCTTACCACGTAAGGTCCCTAGGCCAATTTGTTGCCACGTTGCTTCCCTTTCTAATATATTGCCGCGTTTTCATTGTGCTGGTGTGAAGGGATGATGCCACCTGTCTTACTTTGGCTTAACTAATTTTTATTTATTTATTATTATTTTTTTCTTGACCCACTTCTTTTTCTTAATTCCGCTTTGGTCCTCTGATTAAATTACTTACTAATAATTTAGCCCCTATTATTATTATTGTTGCCGTTTATTACTATTATTTTAATAAAAATTAAATGTTTAGTTGACATTGTCATGGTGTTGAAATTAATCAAATATTTGGGTGTCACAATTAGTAAAGTGACCGGCCAGTAATCTTAAAATTACCAAAGGCCTCATAGACGGAATTCATAATAATAAGGGCTGGCGGAAGCAATTATCAAACATACAATGTCTATTGAGCTGTACAGACTTATATGAAACAGAGAAATCTGAAACCTTATATACATATAATAACACACCATTCTTACATCATCACAAATACAGATAAAACAAAAAGGGACTTAGCCTTATTTACAGAATAAACAAAAACTTGTTCGAAATTAATAAAAGAAAACAAAAGCTTAAGACTTGATCACAAAACTTGATCACTTCACGGTTTCGGAACCTCCACGGGAGGCACACATGTTGGTTAACAAAAACAAACCCAGACTGGAAGTCCTAAGCCTGGTCACACGCCTGATCACTTGTATACATAATATACACAATGGGCTGGAGCCTAGTGAATAACAATAGAGTAAAGGTTTTAAAGAATGATGTCACATAACAGATTCAGAAATTAGAATTTAGATTATATTAGAAATAGATTCATAAACAATCATGTGCAGTATATCTATTAGCTAAAGAGCAAATGGTCATAAAGACCCATATACAGAGTAGATGGTCATTAAGACCTGTTCATATTAGATAGATGAATGTGTAACATTATAACAAATAACAATATAGGTTTCACAGATAGTTCCAAGATTGGAACCCATAAAGATCCTTGGTACCAGGTAACAGATAACAAATTTCAGATATAGATGCTAAGGATGCCACGATTATATTTTAGAAAATTGGACAATTATTCATTTACTCGCAAAATATCATTTTAGAAAACATAGTATATCTTATAATTGGAAATATTTAATTACAAACATATCTTTACAGAGTTTTACTCACAGATAACTCCAGAGACAAATCAGTCGGATAGTGGCACGTGACTTACACAAACACAAAACAGATACAGATTGAAACACGTCTCAAATGATGTTTAATTTACTACATTCTTTCTTAGTGTGTTTCTAATTCATTTCCATATTATTGTGGCCTAACCATGGCTTAAGAATGCCTAGAATGGAATGAGGATGAATGTATGCACTTAGAAGCATTTTGCAAAATTTAAGAAAATAGGGCAGTTCACTCAAGCAAAGCTTTAGTCGCTTGAGCGGTCTATAAGGTCTATAAAAGTATCAGATGCTATGATTTTAGGCTCAAGCCAACTTTTTTGTCGCTCGAGCCAAGTGCTGAACAAAAGTGAGTTCATTCAAGCCAACTACCAAGCTTTGCAAAAGTACTGAGAGCACACAAAGTGGGCTCGAGCGAAGATTTGTTTGCTCGAGCGATGAAGCAGAATTCTAGAATATCGAAATTTGTGTTTCAAGTCCAAAACATAACTTCAATGCACCAAAACTTGTTCATTTGAGCCAGAACTTCGGAAAACACTTAGAAACTTATGTTAAAACATGAATTGAAGATAAATTCCCAAAAATCAAAGCCCAATCTCATGTCAATTCTTCAAAACCATATTCTAAACTTTGTATCTTCTATATACATGCAATGCTTTGAGTACACACTCTTTAAATCATGAACAAATGCGGTGTTGAGTACAAAATCATGTTGAATTCTCAGAATTATGCAAGTATAGGCCCATGCATGTAAGTATTTGTCGTAATTCAAACTCAAAATCCATGAATTATGCATGCATGCATGATTTGTCTTCAAATTCTTTCTTCTAAGCTCAATTCTTGGATTAATCCTTCTTAATTTCTTGAATTCATACACTAGACAACCCAAATACATAATTAAAGAGTTGACTTCTTACTTAAAGTCTTGAATTGTAAGTGTAGGAGCTTAATCTTTACCAATCTTCTTCAATTCTCTCTTTTCGAGCTTGATTTCCTAGTTGTCTTGCCTTTCTTTCTCTCTAACTCAAGTTCTCTCTCTTACTCTATCTTTGAGCTGAAGAAGATGAAGAATATGGAGTCTACAAGCTTATATTAGCCTTATATAGGTTTGATTAGTGTCAACTAATTAAGCATAATTAAGGTTAAGTAATCTAGTGTAATTTTAATTAATTTATTCTAACTATTTGATTCCGAATCAAAATCTAATTAAACTAACATAAGGCTCTAAAAATTCCAAATAATACATTGACCTAATCAATTTCACATTCAGATGCCGATAAGGCCTTCAATTTCCATATCAAAACAGAATTCTCAACAGATTTTCCTACGGCATACAGATAGAATTACATATAACACACAAAATGCACAATTAACTCATAATTTCATTTTGAACACTTATTAGGCATTCTTAATTAAGAATTAGGGGCAAATTACAGATTGTGGTTGTTACAGTCTTCCCCTTTTAAAGAGTTTGGTCCTTCAAACTTTAGGTTACCTTCATTTTGGAAGAACATAGGGTTCAGTGGGAACAACTCCGGATATCTTTTCATCATATCTTCTTTTGTTTCCCAAGTTGTATATGTTCCTCCGTGTTGTTGCCAATCAACTTCCACCCATGGGATTTCTTTGTTCCTTAACCTTTCGATCAGACGGTTGAGAATTTGGATCGATCATTCCTCGTACGTATAATCATCTTTTAGAAGTACGTGAGTCGGTTCAATAACATGTAGCGGATCTCTCAAATAATCTCGAAGCATTGAGACATGAAAAACATTATGCATATGCTCCATGACCGGAGGTAAAGCCACTTGATACGTCATTAGATTAATCTTCTCTATAATTTAATACGGCCGAACATATCAGGGTGCTAATTTACCTTTTGTCCCAAACCTTATTTATCCCTTCATTGTAGTCACTTTGATGAATATGTGGTCATCTACTTCATATTCTCTGTCTCTACTTCTGACATTCGTATAACTTTTCTAACGACTCTGTGATGTTTTCAACCGTTGCTGAATCAACTTTACTTTCTCAGTCGTCTCTTGCATAAATTCGGGTCCCAATATTGGTCTATCTCCCACTTTGGCCTAATAGATAGGTGATCAGCATCTTCTTCCATACAAAGCTTCATATGGCGCCATGCTAATACTCGAGTGATAACTGTTATTATACACAAATTCGGCTAAAGACAAATAAGTCTCCCAATTTCCTTGGAAATCCGACACACACATTCTCAACATATCTTCCAACGTTTGAATAGTTTGTTTTGATTGACCATCTGTCTGTGGATGATATGCACAACTGAGTCTCAACTTGGTTCCCAAGGCTTATTACAAACTGCTAGAATCTTGAAGTGAACTTCGAATCACTGTCAGATACTATATACACTAGCACTCCATACAGTCTCACAATCTCATCAATGTAAGTATTAGCCAACTTATCCGCATTATAAAAAGCTTTGACAAGTAAGAAATATGTCGATTTAGTCAAACGATCAACTATGAACCTGATAAAATCCATACCTCTTGAAGAGCGAGGTAGTCCGACAATAAAGTCCATCGTGATATGCTCCCATTTCCACTTCGGTATTGGAAGCGGTTGAAGTAGTCCCGCGGTTGTTGATGTTCGTCTTTTACTTGTTGGCAATGTAAGCATTTTGCTACAAAATCAACAATACTCTTCTTCATTCCAGGCCACCAGAAATTCTGTTTTAGGTCATGGTACATCTTCGTGTTCCTCGGATGCAAAGCAAATTTTGAATTGTGGGCTTTATTCATAATACGTTTCCTTAGTTCTGAATAATCCGGTACACAAAGTCTCATTTGGAATTTCAATACATCATTGTGACAACCCTGATTTGTAATTAGATAATAACCCTTAATTAAGAATACCTAATAGGTTTTTAAGATAAAATTATGAGTTAATTGTGTCTTTTATGTGTTATTTGTGTTTCTATTTGTCCATTGTAGGAATATATGTCTGAAATTCTATTTCAGTATGAAATTGAAGGCCTTATCGACATTTGAACATGAAATTGATTAGGTCAACGTGTCATTTAGAATTTTTAGAATTTTATGATAACTTTAATTAGAAATTGATTCGGATCCAAATAATTAGAATAAATTAATTAAAACTAATTAGAATTAACTAATCTAAATTAGGATAATTAAACTAAGTTAATCCAATCATATAAATAAGTGATGCAAGCTAAGTAAAACACTTTATACTCATCTTCTTGAAGGAACAAAAACATAGAGAGAGAGAGAGAGAGAGAGAGAGAGAGAGAGAGAGAGAGAGAGAGAGATTAAGTTCAACCTAATAGAAATGAGAGATTTGAGAGGAAGATTGAAGATTTGGCTTGGAATCTAAGCTAGGGACTTGGGAATTGGGAAGAACAACTTAGAATTCTTGGAAATTCAAGACTTTGGGTGAGTAATCAACTCCTAAATTTTGTGTTTCAGTCATAAATTGTAAGAAATCAAGTGAAATAAGAGATTAAGCATGAGAATTGAACTTAGAATGTAGAATTGAGAATCAATCCTTGTATGCATGCATAATTCATAGATTTTGAGTTTGAATTTCAACAAATACTTACATGCATGGGCCTATACTTGCATAATTTTGAGAATTCAACATGATTTTACTCTTATTACTTCATTTACTCATGTTTTGAAAGCAAAGAGCTTATGTCATTGTATGCAGGTGTTATGTATATAAAGTTTCAAGTGTAATTTTGAAGTATTGGCATGTTTTTGGGCCTTGATTTTGAGGATTGATCTTCATTTCATGTTTGTACATAAGTTTCTAAGTGTTTGCTAAAGTTTTGGCCCAAAAGAATGAGTTTTGGTGCATTAAAATTAAGTTTTAAGCTTGGAACACAAATCTAAAAATTCTAGAAATCTGCCTCACCGCTCAAGCGAACAAACCTTCGCTTGAGCGCACTTTGCAAGCTCTCAGAAGTTTTGCAGAGTTTGGTAGTTGGTTCGAGCGATCAAAAGACTACTCGAGTGACCATCCTTATTTTGGACCTTGGCTTGAGCGACCAAAAAGTTGGCTCGAGCCTAAAATTACAACATCAAGTACTTTTGCAGACCAATGGGTTCGCTCGAGAGACCAAAGCTTTGCTCGAGCGAACTGTATTGTTTTCTGAAATTTTGCAAAACTTTTGTAAGTGCATAAGTGCATCCTTATTCCATCCTGGGCATTCTAAAGCCATGGTTTAGGCCATAATAATAAGGAAATGAATTAGAAACACACTAAGAAAGAAATGTAACAAGTTAAACAACATTTGAGACGTGTGTTTCAATTTGTATCTATTATGTGTCTGTGTAGGTCACGCGCCATTATTTGTTCAGTCTGTTTCTGGAGCTATCTATGAGTAACAACTTTGCAAAGATATGTTGCTTATAAGTATTTTCTAACTAATATGATATACTCTGTTTTCTGAAATGATATTTTCTATATAGATGAATGATTGTCCAATTTCTGAAATGTATCGTGACACCTTTAATATTGTTATTTGATATTTGTTATCTATTACCTGGTACCAGGAAATCTTTGTAGGTTCCTTCATGGAGCTATCTATGAAACCTACATGGTTATTTGATACGATTGTGCACAATCATCTGTCTGATATGAATATGGGTCTTAATGACCATCTGCTCTGTATATGGGTCCTTGTGACCAATCTGTTCTGTTAGCTAATTAATGTACCACATATGATTGATTATAAAATCTGAATATGTATATGAATCTATTTCTGATATGAATTTTGATTTTTGAATCTGTTTGGGATATCATTCATTAAAACCTTTACTCTGTTGTTATTCACTGGGCTCCAGCTCATTGTTTATATTATGTATGTAGGTGATTATGCGCGTGACTAGGCTTAGGTTTTTCAGTCTGTGATCTGTTCTGCCAAGCCAACCATTGTGCCTCACGTGGAGGTTCCCAAAAGTTAATGTGGTTAAGTTTTGTAAAGAAGTCTTAAGTTTTAAATTTTCTTTTGTTGTTTTGAACAAGTTTATGTATATTTTGTAATTAGGGCTAAGTTCCCTGTTGACCCATTTGTTTTGTATAATGATGTAAATATGACGTCATAAATATGTATTTAAAGTTTGAAATTTTCTATTCTATATAAGTCTGTATAGCTCTATGGACATTGTATGCTTGATAATTACTTCTGCCAATCCTTAATAATTTGAATCTGTCTAAGAGACCTTCGGTAATCTTAGGATTACTGGCCGGTCATGATGCTAAACCTATAGGGGCGGGTTTGGGTCGTGACAATCATTCTCAAAAATAAATCCCGACTTCGGCTTGGATTCAATTTCGTCAATAATCTTTTCCAAGAACTCATATTCTTTTTGCTTTTCTTTGACTTCCTTAATTAATGCTAGCTGTGCAGAAATAACGGCTAAGGTTCCTTTTTGTTTACGTAAGACAATTTCAATCTCACTTCTTTTTAAGTCATACAATAGCTCCCTTTGCCCGGTGAGCAAACATGCCAAATTTCCCATTGCCTTTCTACTCAAAGCATCTGCAATAGTGTTAGCTTTCCTTGAATGGTACAAAATCTGCAGATCATAATCATTTATCAGTTCCAGCCATCTTTTTTGTCTCATGTTTAGTTCTTTTTGGGTGAAGAAATATTTTAAACTTTTGTGGTTAGTATATACTTCACATGTTGCCCCATATAAGTAGTGATGGCAAATTTTTAATGCAATTACCACAACTGCAAGTTTTAGATCGTGGGTCGGATAATTTTTCTTGTGTGGTTTGAGTTGTCGGGAAGCATAGGCTATTACTTTGCCATTCTGCATCTATACACATCCCAAACCTTTATAAGATGCATTACTGAAAATAGTAAAACCATCTCTACCTAAGGGTAGAGTGAGGGTTGGTGCAGTTACTAGTCGAGTCTTTAATTCTTGAAAAGCTAATTCTTTTTGATCATTCCATTCGAATGGTACCCCTTTCTATGTCAACTGAATGAGTGGCAAGGCAATTTTGGAAAAATCTTATACAAATCTACGGTAGTAGTTGGCCAAACTTAAGAAACTTCGAATTTTGGTAACATTGGTCGGTCTAGGCCAATTTAAAACTGCCTTAATCTTTTATGGGTCAACAAATATGCCATCCTTATTAATTACATGCCCTAGATAGGTCACACTATCAAGCCAGAATTCACATTTGGACAGTTTTGCATACAGTTTCTTCTCTCTCAATGTCTATAACACAGTTCTCAGATGATTTTTATGTTTTTCCCTGCTCTTAGAATAAATCAGCATATCATCTATAAATACAACAAAAAATTCATCAAGGAATGGTTTGAAAATTCGATTCATTAGATCAATGAAGGCAGCTGGTGCATTTGTTATCCTAAACGACATTACTAGAAACTCATAGTGCCCATATCTAGTTCGGAAAGCGATTTTCTCTACATCTTCTGCTTTGACTTTCAATTGGTGGTACCCGAATCTAAGGTCAATTTTAGAAAACATTTGGGCCTCTGGAGTTGATTAAAGAAATCATCTATACGAGGTAGTGGATATTTATTCCTTGACGGTCACTTTATTTAACTCTCGGTAATCTATACACAGTCTCAATGTCCCATCTTTCTTCTTGACAAACAAAACTGGAGCACTCCAAGGTGAAGTGCTTGGTCGGATAAATTTCTTATCTAACAGTTCTTATAATTGAATTTCCAATTCTCTCAATTCTGTGGTCGACATCTAATATGGAGTCTTGGAAATAGGTTGTGTGCCTGACACTACCTCAATGTGAATTCAATTTCCCTATCAATCAACTATCCTGGCAATTCATTTGGAAAGACATCCGAAAATTCATTAACTATAGGGATATTATCCACAATTACATTATCTACAGTCATATTCAGGACATAACACAAATAGCCCTTATACCCTTTCCCAAGTAGTTTGTTAGCTTTCATTGATGAAATCAAATACGGGGGAGGAACTATACCATTTCCAATAAACACAAATTCAGGCAACCCCAATGGTCAAAACACAATTGACTTAGTGACATAATCAATAGTAGCATGGTATTTAGTTAACCAGTCTATACCCAAAATGACGTCAAAATGATCAATACTCAATGGCATTAAATCAACATAATAACATATCCCCAATCATAATATCACATACAGGATACACATAAGCACACGTCATAGAGCCTCCAGATGGTATAGGTACAGCTAACAGATTGTTCATTGGTTCTATAGGTTTAGTTAGATTTCTAGAAAAAGCATGTGACACAAAAGAATGGGTTGACCCCGAGTCTATCAACACATCTGCATTTTGGGCACATATAGGAAGTATACCTAACACCACAAATTCAGTGTTCTAGACATCACCCGGCACAAGTGCAAACACCCTTTATTGGCTTAAGGTTTCTTTTCTCGTATTAGCTCTTGCATTTGATTTTGGTACAGAAACAGATCCGGCTGAACTTGCTATAGGACGGTTGGTATTTTGAGACAAAAGTGGACAATCTTTTACCATGTGGCCAGTCTTGCCACACCAGAAACAGGCGCCAGAAGTTCGATAACAAACAACCTTGTGTCTTTTCCCGCATTCTGGGCAGGTTGGTACAGAACTATTCCCTTGACTTGAATTACTCGTTGACCTTGTATTTTGTTTCTTGTTCATTGAGAATGATCGGCCCTTCTTAAAGTTGAATCCCGACCGTTTACCTCTCCATTCATTTGCTGTAGTTTTGCTTGCTTCAGAGCTGCTAAATTGACTTTGGACATTAAGGCTCTAGCTAACACGTCAACATATTTTGTCAACTTCAAAATACCCACTCGATCAAGCAGTTTGTTTAGGATGTGGGTTGGTTTTTTGGCTATTTTAGCCTGAGGCTAAAAGCCTTGTTTGGGATAGACCTTTTGGCTTTTTTGACTTTTGTGAGAGAAAAAATGAAATGATTATGGTTTGGATGTGACATTTTGTTTTATAGGGCAAAAAAACTTTTTTTGGGGTCTTTTTGTGGCTATTTTAGCCAAAAAGTCCCATTTTAGCTTATACCAAACAAAGGCTAAGACTACCCTCAAATTTTCTTATCTTCTTATAATTTGAGTCAACCATATAAGTTGCATACCGAGCCAACTCTGTGAATTTAGCTTCATATTCTGCCACTGACATGTTACTTTACGGTCCCAGAAGCATTGGGAAAAGTACTTCTTATAGAACATCTCCTTGAATTGTTCCCAAGTCATATTTCCATTATTATTCCAAACTAGCATCCACCAATGTCGAGCTTCGTCTTTCAAAGTGTAAGTTGCTAACAAAACTTTCTGAACCTTAGAGTACGGAAACACTTCAAACAACTTTTCAATTTCTAGTATCTAGGTTTCGGCTTTCAACGGTTCAATGCCACCCAGAAAAGTCGGCGGCTTCATTTTGTTGAACTTCTGAGTTAGAGTGATTATGTCATTATTAACCGGTTCTACTTGTACCGGAGAAGGCGGAGGAGGTAATGCTTGTTGTCTTTGTTGTTGCTGTCTCATTGATTCAGTCAAGGCTTCTATCATTCGTTCTAATCGATCAATACGGGCATCAGAAAATTCTGATTCATCAACACTTATTGCTCTTTCCATTTTCTATATGTAAATAGAGCAATAATAAACATAGGAATAGTTCTTATATTTTTCAAAGTTTCCCATTTTCATTTTGTTTCAGATATGTTCACATAATATATACACATTCACACATGCTAATGCAATGTCCCTAATTCTTCTTTAGGACCTCCTATAGCTCATATGGACTTGTGTGTGTGGTATAACTCTTGCTCTAATACTACTCTGTCACAATCCAACCCCCACCCCAAGGGATTAGTGAAGTGACAGGCCAATAATCCTAAGATTATTGAAGGCCTCATAGACAGAATTCATAATAATAGAGGTTGGCGAAAATAATTATCAAACGTACAATGTCCATTGAGCTGTGCAGACTTACATGAAATAGAGAATTTGAAACCTTATATACATATAATAACACACCGTTCTTACGTCATCACAAATACAGATAAAACAAAAAAGGACTTAGCCCTATTTACAGAATAAACGAAAACTTGTTCAAAATTAAAAGAAAAGAAAAGAAAAGAAAAGCTTAAGACTTGATCACAAAACTTGATCACGTCACGGTTTTGGAACCTCCACGAGAGGGGCATAAGTTGGCTGACAAAAATAAACCCAGACTGGAAGTCCTAAGCCTAGTCACACGCCTAATCACTTATATACATAATATAAATAGTGAGCTGGAACCCAGTGAATAATTACAGAGTAAAGGTTTTAATGAATGATGTTCGATTATAGATTCAGAAATCAGAATTCATATTATATCATAAGAAGATTCATAAATAGTTATACGTGGTACATCCATTAGCTAACACAGCAGATGGTCATAAAGACCCATATACAGAGGAGATAGTCATTAAGACCTATTTATATCAGACAGATAATTGTGCACAATCGTAATAGATAACAATATAGACTTCACAGATAATTCCAAGATTAGAACCCACAGAGATCCCTGGTACCAAGTAACAGATAACAGATATCAGATATAGATGCTAAGGATGCCACAATTACATTTCAGAAAATTGAACTGTTATTCATTTACTCACAAAACATCATTTCAGAAAATAGAGTATATCTTATAATTAGAAAATACTTAATTACAAACATATCTTTATAGAGTTGTTACTCACAGATAACTCCAGAGACAGATTAGTCGGACAGTGTGGCGTGACCTACACAAACATATAACAGATACAGATTGAAACACACGTCTCAAATGATGCTTAACTTATTACATTTTTTCTTAGTGTGTTTCTAATTCATTTCCTCATTATTGTGGCCTAAACCATGGCTTAAGAATGCCTAGAATAGAATGAGGATGAGTGTATGCACCTAGAAATGCTTTGCAAAATTTAAGAAAATAGGACAGTTCACTTGAGTGAAGCTTTGGTCACTCGAGCGGTCTGTAAGGTCTGTAAAAGTACTGGATGCTGTGATTTTAGGCTCGAGCCAACTTTTTGGTCGCTCGAGCGAAGTACTGAACAAAAGTGAGTTTGCTCGAGCGAAGCTTTAGTCGCATGAGCGAACCACCAAGCTCTGCAAAAGTACTGAGAGTATGCAGAGTGTGCTTGAGCGAAGGTTTGTTTGCTTGAGTGATGAAGCAGAATTCTGAAATTTCTAGATGCGTGTTTCAAGTCCAAAACACAACTTCAATGTACCAAAACTTGTTCATTTGGGCCAAAACTTCGGAAAATACTTAGAAACTTATGTCAAAACATGAATTGAAGATAAATTCCCAAAAATCAAAGCCCAATCTCATGTCAATGCTTCAAAACCATATTCTAAACTTTGTATCTTCTGCATACATGTAATGCTTTGAGTACACACTCTTTAAATCATGAACAAATGCGGTGTTGAGTACAAAATCATGTTGAATTCTCAAAATTATGCAAGTATAGGCCCATGCATGTAAGTATTTATCGTAATTCAAACTCAAAATCCATGAATTATGCATGCATGCATGATTTGTCTTCAAATTCTTTCTCCTAAGCTCAATTCTTGGATTAATCCTTCTTAATTTCTTGAATTCATACACTAGACAACCCAAATACATAATTAAAGAGTCAACTTCTTACCTAAAGTCTTGAATTGTAAGTGTAAGAGCTTAATCTTTGCCAATCCTCTTCAATTCTCTCTATTGGTCTTGCCTTTCTTTCTCTTTAACTCAAGTTCTCTCTCTCACTTTATCTTTGAGCTCAAGAAAATGAAGAATGTGGAGTCTACAAGCTTATATTAGCCTTATATAGGATTGATTAGTGTCAACTAATTAAGTATAATTAAGGTTACGTAATCTAGCTTAATTCTAATTACTTGATTTCGAATAAAAATGTAATTAAACTTACCCTAAGGCTTTAAAAATTCCAAATAATACATTGGCCTAATTAATTTCACGTTCAGATGCCGATAAGACCTTCAATTTCCATATCAAAACAGAATTTACAACAGATTTTCCTACAACAGACAGACAGAATTACATATAACACACAAAATGCATAATTAACTTATAATTTCATTTTAAACACTTATTAGGCATTGTTAATTAAGGATTAGTAGCAAATTACAGACTGGGGTTGTTATAGAAATTAAGGTCAAAATTAAGTATGGACTTAAGTGCGGAGGTCACCCTTGTTAGGTGACCAAGAATGATTAAAGGAGTATACGCAAAAGCCCAAGGAAAGTGGGTCAATAGTGGTCCAGAATAGGTTTGACCCGCCAAGGGTCCGAATAGGCTCCATGAAGAAAAATGCCCAAGTCAAGTTGCGAAGGTGGCACTTGCAATGGTCAAGTTATTGAGGCACTTTGTCTTAGTACCGCCATTCCTAGTATTGTCGGCATCACCATCTCAAGTATTGTCGGTGTCATTATTTAAAGTTGCTGAGGAAAAGAGACAATCAGAGCAACTAAGTTGCAGAGGCAACACTTGCAGCAGTCAAGTTGCGGAGGTATTTTCTTGGCACTGCCATCTCTAGAATTCTCGATGTTGCCATTTGAATTTGCCATGAGAAATAGTCGCCGCAGTAACTACAATTGCCATAACTAACTTGAGAAGGGAACACCCCACTAAGGTGATAGCAGCCTTTGGAAGAAGCTTCCCCTTTACAAGTAGAGGCTAATACTTGGCGTTGATAGTAGACCCTAAGGCATTATTAGCTAAGGGCTGATAGCAGGCCCCCAAACTCGTTATTAGCTCGGCACTGATAATAGGCCCTAAAGCTCATTAGCTTGGCCCTGATAGCAGGCCCCAAAGCTTACTGGTTGGAGCTGATAGTAGGCCCAGAGACACCAGTATACTGCGGCGACCCTGTAAAGATAGGAGTAGGGTAGCCTGAGTGTAAGGGACTTCATTTCCATTTACCTAGTTTATGGACCTGCCCTAGTTGCACATGCAGGACCAAGAAAGCCCTATTAGGCTTAGTATTAAGGCATAACATGGCTGATAACAGGCTTAACTGTGGCCTTTGCCCTGGAAAGCTAGGGAATTTGTGGTTAGGTGGCTAAAGGTGGAGGCATCGCTGAGGTGAACACGAACATAGTTGACAGCAGGTTATGAAGTCCTGAGAATGCATGACTTGGCTAAACAAAACTAAGAAAGCAAGTGCAACAACAAACATTACCGCCGCAAGTGCACTTGCTAAAGTTCAAGCTGAGAAGTCAAGTTGCAGCGACAAACACTCCCGTCGCAAGTGCACTTATTTAGGCATTTGTCCTAAACAGATAGTACATAGTACATGTAGAGGGACATGTGGCACCTTCAGCCTGGTGGTCTAAGGCAGAATATTCTATGTGATTATTAGGGACACATGTCCTTACTCTATATGGCCACTTGGTATCCTTTGGTGCCAAGGAAAAGCCTATAAATATTACCCATTTTCTAAGGTCCAAGAGAAGGATTTTTGGGGATTTGGGGAGATGTTGCCCATTTGTGCACTGCCATTTTCTTCTCCTTGAACTACTTGCTCCACCTTCACCGAACTACTCATTCTCCAACTTTCCTAGATTTTTGTTAATTCATTCTCCAGCCAGCCCAGATTTGTTGGACCATTGACACAGTTTTGCCTCTCTAACCACTGTTCACTCCGAACTCCCTACAATACTATAATCACATGGTATCACCTTCAATCATTAATTTTATTTTTTCTGCTAACTATATGTGGCATCCTAAAAAGGGGGTCTATCCCTTCCATATAGGGTTTTTATTGGTTGGTGATATCACATGTCACTGATGATGTGGTATCATCATAATATTAAATTTTACTCATGTATAGCATTGCTCAAATAAAAAAACACAAGATATTTTGCACTTATAATGCTACACTTATCTCATTTGTATATCCCAAAAAACTATTTTATTTGATTTCAAATTTTTTTAAAAACCTTCTTACAAAGTTTTAATTTTTTTTTTTGAATGGGTTACAAAGTTCTGAATTACTTTTCACTCTAATCCTAATATTAGACAATATCTCCCAAGAAGAAAAAAAATTAAGTATAACAATGACACCATACTACATGATATCATTGGCTAATAAAAACAGGTAAATCAAATTAGGTGGACAACTTTTGTCTTCCACTAACTCAACAATATTATAATTTTGACCACAAATGAAAAAAATAAAAATAAAAAATTAAGCAATTTAGTAACAAGTCATGAAACCCCCTTAAGACCTATGAAAATCACTTCATTATAAACTGAGACAACATATCAATAAGCAGACATAAACACAGAGCTACATAACTTTTATATTAATAATTCCATCATTGTATTGGGGGGATGGTAGGAGGGCTCTATTCTGGTGGGATAAATGAGCAGGAAATGTTTGTCTTAAGGAGGTCTTTCCCAGACTTTTCACCTTATCCAATGATAAGATGGGTGTGGTTAATGTCTATTATCTGAGAAGAGTTGAATCTGTTGACTGGAACCTTGGTTTTAGAAGAGCTTTACTGGCTTGGGAGGAGGAAGAGGTGAATAGGCTATATGATTTTCTTAGAATTGCTCCTGTTTTATGTAGTTCCTAAGCAGACAAATTATCTTGGACTGCTGGCTCTTCAAGTTTTTTTTACGGTGTCCTCAGCTTACAATTGGTAGGAATCCTCTCTTGGGCATGCTCTAAGCTGTACTAATATACTTAAGAATAATTGCGCCCCTTCCAAAGCCCAATTTTTTGGATGGTTAGCTTGGCATGACAAGGTCAAGACTGCCAGTTTTCTCTGCAGAATTGGGATCCTGGAGATAAATGCTAATCAAGCTTGTATTTTCTGTCATAATGAGATTGAATTTGTGAATCATATTCTCTTGTTCTGCCCTTTTGTTTGGCTGATTTGGTCTAACATAATACGATAGTGGGGTCTCCAGTGGGTCTTACCTGGATCTATGCCTGACCTACTGCCCTGGTGGTTTGGCTGTAGGATGAAAAAACTGGAAAAGAAAATCTGGTTGGTTATTCCTTTTGCAGTCCTCTAGTCCATTTAGAAACATCGAAATGAATGTGTTTTCAATGGCTCTCAACCTAACCAGGAGGTACTTTGTGATCTTGTTAAGGTGAGAGTAGCTTTGTGGGTTAATGCCTCATCACCCTCTTTGGTGTTTTCTGTTAGCGATATTGTTTGAAACCTGTAACAGGTCTTATTTTGCCTTAGAAATGGTGGCTGATATGCTGTGCTGATTTGACTGTTCTGGTTGCTGCTTGCTCTGGAGTTAAATTATTATGTGGACAGCGCTGAGTTAGATTATTGTGTGGATAGGTCTAGCTGCTGCTTTGCTCTGGTTGCTCTAGCTGTTCTGATTACTACATTGATGCTGGATGCTTGAATGGGCTGGATGATGGCCTGCTGGTTTGAATGGGCTGAATGTTGATGTGTTAGGTAGTTGTATGGGTTGATTACAGGTCTGCTGATTGAATGGGCTGATTGCAGGATTTCATTCTTAATTAGAGGCAAACTTAATTTATGCTGTTGCTGCTAGGAGTTGCCTTTGATTATCTGTTAGTCTTTGATGCTTCTATCTGGTTTTGTTTTGCTCTCTTTTTTTTGTTGGTTCCTCACCAACTGGCGCTCGGAACTTTGTGTTAGCTCCAAGCTCCTCTTTATTGATGTATTCTATCATACCTTGTATATTTTCATCAATAAAGATTTATTTTCCGATCAAAAAAAAAAAAAAAAAAAAACAAGCAGACATAAAAAAATGTTTTGTGTCTTCCCTTTGCAGCTTGGAGGATTCATTGATGCGTCATATGGAGTGTAAAGTAACCATCCATGCATGCATGTGGATAAGATTCTAATCTTTTTTGCTCTTCTATTTTAGCATCAAACTACCCTTTTTGCATTTTCTCCATTGCATTCACTTGTCCTTTATTAAAGACTAGGGATGCCCATGCCTGAAGGCACAATGTAAATTATATTGGGATAAAAATACAGTTGTAATTCATACGTATCATATTGAAATTTGATAAAGATATTGAAATAATATAAGAAATATTATTTTTCTTAAAGAACTTCAAACAATTTTGCTTGTACCACACACTCTACAAAATTGAAATAAAAATAACAACATATTACAAATCAAAATAGTGAAAGCATACCTGCTAAGCAAGTTAAAAAAAAATTGTAAACACTAAACAAAACATACAAATTAAAACTATTGTACACTTATTAAAGCTCTATAATCTAAAAAAAAAACATACTAAACACCAAGTAAAGCACACTAGCAAGTGCTATGCGATCTCAACAAATTAAATTGAAAAGTAATATTAAACAATGCGTACCAGCCTACATTTTGCAATTCCAAACAAATCAAATAAATCAATGTATACCAACCAGTGCTATGCAACCTAAAAAAAAAATGAATACGCACCAGCTAATACTTTACAATCTTAAAAAAAAATTTAATTAAATTAAACACCAAACAATGCACACCTACTAGTACTGCTATTGTCAATCAAATTATAACCACATAAGAAAAACAAACATTATATTGCCATACACCTGAGTCAATAATATATGTATGCTTTACAAAAGAGTCGGTTAAAGCTTTACAAAATATGTGTATGCTTCAACCTAAAAATATTTGGTTACACCAAGAAACAAAAAAGCGATACTAAATCAAATGTACATTCTTGAGAATTTTTATACAACCTTTAAAAAAAAATTAACTATGAAAATCAAATGATTATTTCCAATATCAGTTGTACATTGAATTTATTTGGATAATAAAATCATTGGTAGCAAATCGGATAAAAAAATCCAAAATTTAATTTAAATACTTAACCGGTTACAATCAAGATGAGAAGAAATATATATATATATATAAATGCACAAAAAAAATACAAACATGAAGAACAGGGAAACAATTATCTACGAATTAAGAAAACATTGATACGCTCATATCTACGAATTTAGCATGCAAAATCTAGTGTGTTTTTCTAAACATGCCATGATCATTAACAATAATTATGTTTTTAATAAAAAAAATAATTTTTGATCAAGTTAAACGTAAATAAGCTATAAAAACACATACAAAATATATCTCTCTAAGATAAATTGGACATTTTCAAAAACTTTCACTTGTACATTTGGTTGAATTTATTTGGATAATAAAACCATTGGTAAATGATTGTCATGGATAAAAATAATTAAGATGTAAACATTTAAGATAATACTTAAGATAATAGTAATAAAAACACATAAAAAAAGGGCTTACCTTGCAATTTTCGTGAGAAGTTTGGTGGGAATTTATAAAAATATAAACATTAAGAGCTGGGAAACAATTATTTATGAATTAGGGAAACATTGACATACTCATATTTAATAAGGACAAAAGTCCTACTTATACAAAATCTATTGTATTTTTCTAAACGTGCCATGATCATTAATAATAATTATGCTTTTTAAAAAAGGTCATAATGAAATTCAATAATTTATCAACATAAAATGATGTAACCCAAAATTATGAAGTTCACAATTTATCACTTGGAGAGTCCAAACTGAAATTGAAATTTATGCCCAAAAAACATTATAAAAAAAAAAAAATCACCAAAAACAACCATCACAATGAAACAATAAATTTGAATACACACATATAAATTTGATGAATACAACTAAAGCAATACACACAATACCGTCAATTCAAGCTCGCTTTATCGTCGCAAAATTTATGTTATCCACCTAAAAATTGATGAATAATATCACGTTAAATAGATGATTTTAAAAAAATACAAATGATTAAATATCAAATGCAGAGAACCCATTTCTTTGAAAAAGGAAAAAGAAAAAAAAAGGAGTAAGAAATCAAACAAAACTAATGATGTGAATTGACAATTAAAGATGTGTTTGGCACTAGGCTAAAAAGTAAAAAACTTAAAAACCACAAAATCAGTTGTCATGAGTTAATATATATATCGCATTAGCATGTTTCACTCACTAAATTTTTTTTTAATGCATTAATTAAAAAAAAAATGAATCCCCAACAACCACTTAGTAATTTTGTGATGGCCATCCAAACAACGCTTAGCATGATCCAAGGTGGTTGGAAACAATAATGGCGTGATCACATTACAGATAATTTGTTAATTTGATTTTCATTTTTAAATAACAATAATAATAAAAAAAAATCAAATTGTGTAATTTTTATTGCCCAAAACAGGAAAATGAGGAACAGTACTATGTTAACCTATTCATCAACATAAAAATAGGATCAATTTATCAACATAAAAGGATGAAAAATAATAAAACTAAAAACAAAAAGTTGATAAAACTTACAAATTTTTAGAGAGAGATAGGATACTTGATGAACAAAACTAAAAGGATGAAATCCAAGTCATATTTTATAATTTGAAGAGAGGGAAACCCATTTGAAGAGAGAGAGAGAGAGAGAGAGAGAGAGAGAGGGAATTTTATGATTGGGTTAGAGAGAAACCCATTTGAACAGGGCATTTTCAATCATCAATGTAAAAGGATGAAAAAGGCATTGGGTTAGAAAGAGAAACCAAAAGAAAATTATTGAATAAATAGGCATTTTCGTAGGTTAGAGAGAGAAACTCATTTGAAGACAGAGAGAGAGAGGGCATTTTCAATCAAATGTAAAAGGATGAAACCCAAATCAAAAGGTTGATGAAGCCCACAAATTTTTAGAGAGAGGTAAGGGTTGATGAACAAAACCAAAATAAATTCCATTCATAGGTTAGAGAGAGAAACCCATTGTGACACCCCAAATTTTTGGAACATCAAGGAAAATTAAATAAATAAAATAACTTAATAAACTAAAAAGTTGACATCTTAATAGGACATTCCAACTCTCGTACATAACCAAAGGTTCAAATAATATTAATAAAAACTTAAAATTATCCAAATACAACATCAAATGAAATTATAAGGTCCTTAATAGCTAATTTATAAGATAATAAAGTTATTCGACTTTAGTCATGATTTCAAGTCAGCCAAGGCTCTATGTTAGCGTCAACTCCATTTCAGCTTCAATTATTTCCTCGCCAAAACTTGGCATAAAACGCCAGGGCAAGAAAAATATATGCCATGAGTTTTGCAACACAGTAAGAAAACATAACCAACCTACCATTTTTTTTAAGAGAAAAATAATGAGATTATAAACATGAGATAACAATATAATTGTAAACATAAATTACAACCATTAAAATAATTTCAATAATTTTAATAAATTAGGTGACACTCGAAATCTCACCAAAGAGATTTAACTTACCAACCACTAAGCATGGCAACGGTTAATTTGAAACCCTCCTTTGGTCAAATATTTAAGTGTTACCAACCATAACCACCAGGAATGCCCACGTCCGGAGTTATATACTCAAGCAGTGGCATTCGTGGTCTGCCCCAAGGAAATGGTCTGCCAGGGGTATGTAACCTCCCTGTGTACCACTAGCACATCCACCCTTATTCCAAAACCGAATACCGAAAAGGGTTCAAATAAGTCCCGTGCCATCTTAGAGTTTCGCAACACAATTTACGTGAGAATTCTCAAAACTAGGGCTCACCCTGAACAACCGGTATTGACCGTCAACTCTTAATTTCGTACACTCTTTAAAACCAAGACTCACCCTGAATAATAGGTATTCACAATAATTCAAAATTTAATTACCAATAATGTTATACCAACTCATTAAAACCCGAACATAAAATATTACACATGTCACACAATAATAAACAATTGTACAAAATTTAAATAAACAATTTATTTAAACCATGGTATGAAATAATTATTTAGATACCCAAAGAATAGAAATAATTTATAATTACACACATGCATGGACTTTTAATCTACAAGATTAAACTAGCACAAAATTAAATATACTACAATACACCCATATATGGATTGCTAATTTATAATATTTGATGAATTAGACTAACCCAATAACTGATTTTTATCCAAATAAATAATTGAAGTGATGATCTTCAATCTGTACAGAAATTTTCAGGTTATACCGTACGTAATAAAATTTATAAATAAATTATTTATACAGTTCTAAAATTCGTGAAAATGTACAAAATACTCAATAAACATATTGTGGTCATTTTTCAGAAAGCATTTTCCAAAAATAAATTATAAATAATTCTTAAAAATTTCAAAAATGTTTATGACATAGATTTATCACATTTTCTTAAATTAACTCCATACTTAAATTTATAAATCAATTCCATGATCTAAAAATTTATTATGAAACTAGACTTCTCAAATTTCAATTTTTACTTAGAAATTATCAGATTTGGTTTAATATAAAATTTTTAATGATTTTTCAAACACATAATAAAATCTGTTTATAGCTCCAGATTTGGTTAAAAATATGTATAAATTCGTACAAAGCTCAATAATTGTTGAAAAATTTTGTGGATGAACTAGAAATCATTATCAACAACTTTGTAGAAGAAATCATTTTCAAATTTTGAGTATAAAATTGTCTAACAATTCGTACAATTTTCTGACAGATTTAAAGGGCCAAATAACATATTCAATAATCTTTTTAATGGCATAAACTACACATGCAAGTCCAAATTCCATAATATTATCATGATTTTCAGACTACCAATATTTAATATACTATCATAAAATTTTATACAATTATAAATAAAATCCTATCTACAAATTTAGACAATTTATCATATGTATATAATCTGAAAATTTCAAATAAAAAAAATGAGAAGATTGAGAGGGTTTTTCTTACTATGTTAGGTTGCTAATAATTTATCGTCTGAATTTGATTTATGATTCTGATCGTAAGATTTGATCATCCTGGCTCCGTGATCGTCTTGCTAAAATTTCATATTAATCGGACGCGATCTCACCGTTGATCTTCCATTAGATTCTCTTAGAACTTTTAGTTGTTGATCATCATCTTAGCCTTAGAATTTGCAAGATCTAATCCCAAAAATGGATTCTACACATCGAAAAACCTAAGGGTGGTCATCCCCAAAGTCATAGGACCACTCGATTAACCTAAATGTACTAGGATGCACCGTAGCACCATGAGCCGAGAAACGCTGGATAAAATTTAATTCGTCTTCACCAAACGGCAGTAGCACGCAGGAACAGGACCCAGAAGTTTTGTTTCAAACCCACTGGTTCAAGTTCTTGTATCTTTTTCATTATAACTCCGTTTTAGCTTATTGTTCTGTCATTGGATTCACCTCACGGCCTAGTTTTTGGTTCACTACTCACACGCCTCGTTCCGTCTCTTTTTACATGCCGTCGGATCTCTAAAATTTGACGAAAAATTATATTTTTTTCCTACCATCTCGGACATTTCTTCGAACCATCTTTCGGACTCCATAACTTTCTTAATTCTTAACGGTTTTACTTCATTCTTTCGCCAATCTCTTCAACTTACTACGTACTTCATCTTACATGACCTATTTTTCTCAATTCTTCCCGGAATGGATGGCTTTGGCATGCCGAAAGTAAGCCGAAAACCAACTTTTGAAATTCAAAGTAAACTTCTCTAACTTTGTTTCTTTCTCCTCCATCTTCCTTCTTTTTCTCTTTCTTCACCTACAACACTTTGTGAATGGTGGTTCTAGATGATAATGGAGATAGGTGATGGTGGTGGTGGCGGTCTGACGGTGTGCCAATGATGGTGAAGTTCGCGGGTTGGTGGTTCGGATGGTGATAGTATGGGTTGAGGCCATGGCTATGGAGGTTAGGGGGAGGAGGAAAAACATAGATAAGGAAGGAGAAATAGAGTTTTGAGAATGAGAGGTGGAGGGAGAGGGAGAACCGAGAGAGATATATGAAACGGATAGAGAGTGATATCAAATTGGAAGAGAAGCAAAATGAGGAAGATGAAAAGAAATTAAAAAAAAAAAGAAAAAGAGGAGAAATAGAACACTTGGTGGTATGGCATCAGCATGTTCACCACGTTTTGTTTTGGTAATGATAGTTGAGAGGGGTGCATGTGGAAGGTGAGAAAACATGGGGAGCAAACCCATGGTTTTTCTTCTTCTTCTTTTTTTTTTTTTTTTGGATTGGATTTTAGTACAGAAAATATTAGATTCCAGTGTAATTTGATTACAAAAAAATATAGAGAAAAATATAATAAAAATATCATAAGATTTAGAAATTAATATTGAGTAATAATATAAAGTCAAAATATATTTTATTTTATTTTATTTTGAATAAATTTTCAGTAAAAAAATATATAGACTATTAAATTCAAAATATTGTGAATAATTATTTAAGAAAATTAAAAAAAAAATATATATATATTATTTTTATTATATAAAAATACAGGGTTTCACACCCATTTGAAGAGAGAGAGAGAGAGAGAGAGAGAGAGAGAGGCATTTTCAATCACTCATTTACTTAATAATTTTTTGAAATAGTTAGAGAGAGATAGAGCATCGTATTTTATAGTTTGAAGAGATGATTGAAATTGTTAATGGCCTCGCAATGAACAGATAGGATTGACAAAAATAACAGAGATTAGAGAGAGCGAGAGTAGTTGAAGATCATAGGAGTGTCACCTGTTAATATTACAGAACTGAAACTTGAAAGAAGGGAGAAGAAAATGGAGGTAAAGAAAGGTTGCTAGAGTATGTAAGAAGAGAGAGATGGATGCATGTCTAACATGAGAAAGAGAGAGAGAGAGTAAGTGAAAAGTCATATATTTGGGCGGAATAATGATTTCATCTTGACTCTTAGATTACTTGATAAGTATAATCTGAACCATTAAAATCAAATATATCTCTAACATATTTTGAGACATTTTCAAAAACTCTTATGCCATATTATATAGATTTGCGTCACCCCACTATCTTACAAACATTCTTCTGGAAATAAAAAAAAAAAAAAGTATATGAAGAATTTTTGAGACATTTTCAAAAACTCTTATGCCATATTATATAGATTTGCGTCACCCCACTATCTTACAAATAGGGGTGAGCAGCGAATATACCGATCCGTTAAAACCGACCGAACCAAACCGATTCGCCGTGTTTTGGACGGATGCGTGATGACGAGCGGACGGTTGCGGATTGATTTTCTCCAATCCGCCAATTTGGCGGACGGATGGCGGATTTGAGATTTCTTTGGCCGCAACCAAACCGCCAAACCGCCAAATCGCGAGCACCCCCGGTAATTTATAAGACTTTGTAATTTCAATTTGTTTAAATATTATGTTTGTGTTTTCAATTGAAAAAAAGTTTAAATATTCTGTTGAAAAAAAGTTTTCAACTTGAATATGTTTTTTGAATTGAAAAAAATAAACATATTATTTATCTATATTTTTTGATTTTTAAATCTAGCTCTAAAAATAATAAATAGAAAATATGATATATGCTGGTTGGTTTTTGTTTTCAAAAACATATGTAGATGTAACAATATAGAGACATACAATCTCTACTACTGTTCTGTTCATGGTTTTGGTGGTTTGAATTATTATTATATTTTAATAATCACAGATTGTAATACTTTATGTGGATAAATCATGCTGTGATTGTAATATGTGGATGAAGCATGCAGTGATCGTGATATTCTAAAGTTTCAAACTTTCTTTCTTTAGATAAAGCATACAGTGATTGTAATACTTTTTTAAGTCATTGACTGTAATACTTTTTTTTTTTTTTTTTTGAGGAAGTGCACAAGTTGAATTATGTTGAAAATTTATAAAATTTTAAACCGCCAAACCGATTCGCATCCATCCGCCAAACTGCCAATCCGCTCAATCCACATCCGCCAGATTGGCGGACGGATGCGGATTGATTTTCTTCAATCCGCCAATCTGATGGACGGATGACAGATTGGAAGTTTTGTGGCCGCAACCGACCCGCGCCCACTCCTACTTACAAACATTCTTCTGGAAATAAAAAAAAAAAAAAAGTATATGAAGAATTTTTGTTTCTTAATTCCCCCCCCCCCCCCCCCCCCCAAACTTGTTTTTTAAGAAAAAAGGTCAAAAAAGTTTAGTATAAAATTGGAAAGAATAGTCATATATATAAGCATAACAGAATAGTTTTTTATTTATTTTTATTTTTTAATTAAAAAAGGTACAATACTTGCAACACTGTATTTATTTTCAAATTGGGTCCACTCGACACTAAAATACATGTCTACAGTAGATTAGGTTTTTAAAAGCATTAATGTAGCAAGAACAATTACAGAAGGGAGGTCAAAGGGCAGGAATCTGAGGTGGAAGCAAACATGGAGGGATCAAAGTGATGTGGAATGGCTTTTGTTTGCCTTATCAAGATAATAGGATGTGTGGTGGGCGAAAGGTGCCTTTTATCTACTTGTTTTTAATATGTTATTTTAACATGTATTATTTATTTATTTATTAGAACAGTTAATTGCGTACTAAGATCGTTTGTAAGCACAATGTACTAATTTGGCTGGAATAACACTGCATTTCATAAGGCGAAGAACTCTAAGATGCGATCAAGCTGCCCATCGTGCTAAAAATTATACAATTAGTCAATTGGGAGCTTCGTGTGGTCTTAGTTTTTTTAAAAAAATATGTGCATCTTATTGAGAGGTCAAAAGTTTAAGTTTTATCATTATAAGGGTTGGCATCAGGCCAAATTCTCCTTGCAAAATAGTTTCCAAGCTTGCCTAGCCGGATTTTTTCACAATCTGACAAGCATGAGTCAAAATCTTAGACCTAAGTTTTTTTCAATGGGCTCATGAATTACGGAAATAGGCACTCTCTTACGGGCCCACAAGTCGAAATTGAAGACTATATTTTTAATTTTTGTTTTATTTATTTTTAATGTTTTTAGGACGGACTCTTGGGATAGGTCGACTCTCAGCCAACAGGCAGACCAAGCTTCAAAGTAGGCCTAACCCAAGTCTCATTCAAGCCAGGCCAACTCGCCTCGAATACGGGCTTCAGCTAGATAAAAATTGACAAGAACGAACAAGCTTACGGCAAACTATAGGCCTTCAGGTGAAATGATAACCCTTTATCATAATAGTTATGAGAGGAATGACGAAGTTGAAGAAATGATGGAGGTGAAGTTAAGTTGGAAAGAGAAGGCATATGATTATGTGATCTTTTTGATGCTAATTTAGTTAGAATTGGGTAGCTCCACTTTGATGTCTTTTACTCTTGCCTTTTTCTTTTTATTGATGTAATTTCATATGTTTTATATGAGGTTTCCATCAATAATTTTTTTTTATTGATAAAAAAAAAAAGAAAAAGAGAAAGTAAGCTGTAAAGAGAAGGCT
Source organism: Camellia lanceoleosa (assembly GCA_025200525.1). Classification (NCBI taxonomy): domain Eukaryota; kingdom Viridiplantae; phylum Streptophyta; class Magnoliopsida; order Ericales; family Theaceae; genus Camellia; species Camellia lanceoleosa. The sequence goes on from CM045768.1 coordinate 73,271,698, forward strand.
CTGATAAGTAATATACCCAACCCAACTATTGGCCTATAATTCATATCAAAGGTGAGAGGTATATTCAACTCTCAACCCAATAAAACACCTCCATTGAAACTTATTAATCAAACTGTACTATTTCATGTATTAATAATTCATATCAAAGGTGAGCGTTATATTCAATTCTCAACCCAATAAAACACCTCCATTGAAACTTATTAATCAAACTGTACTATTTCATCATTGTTGTCTTCACATCATTCAGACATGGAAAAGATTGTTAACAACACACCTGCATTACTCAGACAATGGCAAGTTAATTTTGACTTCCTTTCTTGTAATAAGATTTTTTTGTCACTCTTTCATGTTTTAAAGTCATCATGTTTGAATAAATTTAGCAAAGCATAGGACTTTTTAAGGTATCACTTTCGGTATCTATGAAATTAATATGACAAAGACACGAAATTAATGTATATACCAAAAGTATGACTCAATAACATGCAAGTCCAATTAGAATAATATCCCTAGCTTAACCTAATTTGCTAGAATTTTCAAATTTTCCTACCAAACTTTATTAAATTATTTTACTAATTTTAATATAATAAGGGATATATATTTATATATATGTTAAATGAGGAAAAAATTAAAAAATTTTGATAGAAAGAAAATGTGTGTACCGAATTCTGCACTAGATAATTATGGACCAGAACTCCGCACCCGATTGGACTATCTAGGAATGGGGACCCTGCAACAGAGAGCATCGTCAGAGCTGTCCGGCCGAGGTTGGTCGGATAACCCCTCTGGTGTGGAAGTAAGTGGACGGAAAAGATAAGAGACTCCCTCTAGGTGTAGAGAGAGGAAAGTGCGTAGTGAATTCAGTTCAACTTTGTTGAGTTAAGTTGAGTTACCTTCAATGTGAAGAGAGTGAAGTTTATATAGAACACTTTACCTGTTGCCCAAGATGGTTTCATGGAGCTTTAGTGCTGCAAGGCTTCCTTTAACATTGCTCAAGGTGGGGGACCTCTAGGTAGTTGACAATGGAGGCATGTGCTCTTTGTAATCATGCTTATAATAGATCACATTTCCATGATTAATTGTTTCCGTGATTCTAAGGGGAGGGGACCAGCTGAGGTGACAACCTTTAACATCTCTTTAATTTTTCAACTGATAAGGAAGGCTCTCTCCACCAATTCTTTGCAAGGAAAACCAGTTCAAATGATTGGAATTTACCCCCTAGAAGAGTGCTATATGTCTGGGAATTGGCTAAAGAAGCTAGATTACTTGGTGTCTTATCCTCAGCTCTTTTTTTGAGCCTTGATAGAGCAGACTGTTTGTCCTGAGCTAGCGCATCTACAAGTCTTAGTGAGTTTTCTGTGTCCTCTCTTTACTCTCTTAGTAACTCTAATTTTGGCCCCAATCTTAGTATCTGTAAATCCATTTGGAAAAGAACTCTTCCCCCCAAGGTTTCATTTTTTTGTTGGCTGGCATGGAAAAACAAAATCAAGTCTGCAGAATTTTTACACAGACTTGGCATTCTGGATAGTAGTGTTTCCATCTTTTGCCCCTTCTGCAGAGTTGAGCTTGAATCTGCTGTTCATGCTTTGCTTCATTGCCCCTTTTCTTGGTTGATTTGGTCTTCTATTATTCATGATTGGGGTTTTTATTGGTGCATCCATGACTCTGTGGAAGGTCTTCTCAATTGGTAGTTGGGTGGTAGATTGAAGAGCTTTGATAGGTTAATTTGGAGAGCTATCCCCCTTATTGTCCTTTGGTCTCTTTGGAAGTACAGAAACGAATGTGTTTTCTCAGAGACTCAACCCAATTTCTCTAGCCTATGTGAATTAATCAAAACCAGAGCAACATTTTGGTTGAAAGTATCTATTAAGGACTTCCCCTTCTAAATTGATGAATTAGCTTTCAAATGGAGTCAAATCAGGCTTTGTTCTTAATTCCATACCTGTGCTTTACTTCTTGATCTGGAGATGTACCACATGATGTATATCATGATAGTTGTTCTGATCTACTAGTCTGCTCTGCTGATCTGTTAGTCTGTTTGAATCTGTTCTGATCTGCTAGTTCGCTCTGCTAATCTGTTTTGTTGATTGTGGTAGTCTATTAGAAGCTGATCTGTTAGTCTGTTAGAAGCTGTCTTCTGGTAGTCTGCTCTGCTGATTTGTTAGCCTGTTTGAATCTATTCTGATATGCTAGTCTGCTCTGCTAATCTGTCTTGATGATTATGGTAGAATTTGCTCTGTTGTTGGGATTGGTTGGAGTTTACTTAGGATCTGTTGTTTGTTTCATTATGAGGTATTATAATTACAAATGCACCATGCTGTGTAGTAAACTTGGGTGATGGACAATTTGCTCCTAATCAAGTCCTATGCAGTAACATGAGTATGTATGTATTCTGCCTACATACTGGTGTAACATCAGAGGTTTTGTTGTATGCATTCTGGTTCCTATGCTCTGTGATTCTGGTTGTATTCTAGGTGTTTTTTGGTTCCTCTGCTCTCAGAGGTCTTTGGGCCTGTTTAATCTGTTATGCTGCCTTCATACTGGTGTTTGGTCAGAGGTGTTGCTAGGAGTATTTTGGTTTTTGTGCAATGATGTCTTTGGGGCTGCTTAGTCTTGGTTTTATATGTTTTGATCTGCAGATTGTTTTGCTACTCTTTTTGTTGGTTTTGTCTTGTTTTTTCTTGCTTTTCTCTATTTGTCGGTTCCTCACCAACTAGGAGGTTGGAGCTTGTTCTAGCTCCAAGCTCCTTTTAATTGATATTTTCCATTGTACTTTGTACGTGTTTCATGAATAAAGTTTTCTTTGTCGATAAAAAAAAAACTTCCACTTTTCTCTAAGAGGTCTCCTTAGCTCGGTATCATTGTGCCCTGACTCGGCCTTCACAAGACTATTTGTAGAGATGGGCCAGCCTATTTAGACATCTTTGGTTATGATGATGGGTTTGGCCCATCAGTTCGGTTCATGGATTCAGTTCAATAGCTTGGCGTAGTCCAGCACTGCTGCTGGACTGGCCTTTCTACTGTGAGTTGGGCCTAAATGCTTGAGGACTTTGGTGGATTATTTATCATGGAGATGGGCTCATGGCTGGCCCACGTACTCATCTGACCCACCTAGATTTGGTTTTAGTGGATTGGGCCGGCTCAAGGCTTGGGTTTGGCCCGTTTCATATTTGGCCCTTTTAGAAAATGTCAAACACAGTTACAATTTTTTTTATTAATTAAAGTGTAATATAATAATAAAATTTTAGAACTTGAAATCAGATTGACCGTAATAATATTACAACTAGTATTACATAAATTAATAAAAAATATTTATCAGTAAAGTCTTATTAGACATGAAATTAAAATGAGTCTTTGACAACTATAAATTGACATACGCATGCATGAAAGGTTAAGAATTCAAACTTTAAAAAACTATTCTGAACCACATTTATGGAGTCATTGTTAATGAAAATAATATCACAAACTTATAGTGAACCACATTATGGCCCCGTTTAGTAGAGCTGTGGGAAAGTGATTATAACTTATAATTTAACAGTTTATACCTGTGAACATAAGCTGATTTTTGACTTATAAATTAAGCTTCTCCTCTCCCCACTCAAAGAATAAGTTGATTTTTGACTTACAAAAAGGTATAAGCTGTATTATTAAGTTGAATCAAACACATCAAAATAGCTTAAATTAAGTTAAAAGCTGAAATAAACTGAAAATAAGCCCTATCAAACAGGGCCTATGTAGGCATTGTTAATATAATTTAATACTCCATCTCCTCAGTTTTTCTCTCTAAACTCCCCTCCTATGATATGGCAAATAATTTTGAAAGAAGAGAGAAAAGTCTGAAGAGAATTGATTAGTTAGTATTGTTTGCCACATCATTGGGACAGTATGGGAGAAAATATTTGAGGGATGGAGTATTTTTTTTAAATTAACGTTATGATTTCATCTTAGACACATCCTTAAAATAAAATTTTTAAAAAAAAGTCTACTGTACGCAACGTTCCCATCTACAATAAAAAATAAAATAAAATAAAAATGAAAGATCCTAATTAATATTGGGTTTAAGACCTCTAACTTTTTGGTTGTTAAAATAAACTCCATCTTTAAATTAAAATTACTTTTTTTTTAAAAAAAAATTTTAAATTTTTTTTATTTAGAACAAAACTAAAACTACTTTAATATACTCAATTCACGTGATAACAAAATACCATTATTCCTAATAATTTATTTCTAAAAATCAAAATATATTTCTAGTAAATAAAACTGTGATATACTGAGAAGAAGAGAGAGATAAATTATAACAATTGTGCCCTCTTTTGAGCCACAAAATTTGAGCTACAAGACATTTTTCTGTTTTTTTTTTTAGATGGATCCTTATCCAATGAGTTTTGTTCATTATTAAAACATAAAATATGCTTGCCTTCATTTTCTTACATGAAAAACAAGTAACTCTAATCTACAAACCCCTTTGGCAAACCCCCAACCCCCCCCCCCCCCCAAAAAAAATATTTTTTTGATTTTTTGTTTTTTGTTTTTTATTTTTTGTTTTTAGTGATATTTTTCAAAATTATCTCAAAATTTTTTACTTTTCAGGTCTGTCTTTCAGACAAATCAAAGAAGTATATTTTTTTTTAAAAAATCCAAAAAAAAAAAAAAATCACTAAAGATGAAAATAAGCAAAAAAAAAAAAAAAGATTGCTTATTTTGGCTTATTTTTGTCTTTTCTGGATTTTTTAAAAAAAATTATAATTTTTCGGTTCGTCTTGTCAAGCTAAATCTAATAACCTATAGCTTTTTGAAATTAAAATTTTTTTTTTACTAAAGACAAAAATAAACCAAAAGAAAAAAAAAAAAATTCAAAAATACACTTCCCAAAATACCATGATATCCATCAACTTTGTGATCGTACCAAACTCCATATTATATTATTTGAGATGATAAGGTGATAGCATGTATAACTAACATATATATACTATAGATACTAGTGTAGATATTAGTGATAACTCGTACTATACGTAATCTTATAATTTAAAATGATTTTTTATAATTTTTTTTTTTGTGATAACTCGTGTTATGTATTACTCGTGTTATATATGGAATTTGTATTTGTTAAACAAACTTTATATTATTTTATATTGTGTAAAAAATATATCAATTTATAATTTATGAAATTAAGATAACAATCAAAACTATTTGGGAAAACATCATGCTGTAAGAAATATTGTTTACAAAGTTAAATAAAAAAGTATTGTGTAAGGAATACAATGTATAAATTTTGAATAATTTTGAAATAAACAAAATTAACTAAGTCCAAATGTTGAAAATTTTTAATTTTGCACAATTTGCCCTCAATGAATTCATAATCACGTGATATTTCCATATAAATTTTCATATTTTTTACACACACACATATATATATATCAAAAAATTAATTTTTTTAAAAAATTGCTCCTTATTATTTACTTTAGTTTTGTTCATTCCCTCTACTATCCAAAATACCTTCTCCAAATTATTAACATATTGAGGCCAATGGCGACGACGACAATGGACTTGGTCTCCTTCGACAATCGTCGTGGTGGGCCCTATCGTTGTCGTATTGATGCTATTGGTGATGATCATGACTATGTGACCGACAATGGTGTATTGTAAATAGTCGAGTTGATATGTGTAATATAAAATAAAGAAAATAATATTCAGATAATAAGTACAAAAATGATGGTTGAAGTCACAACTATTATGGCTGGTCAAATGAATAAGAAAAAAAAAAACTAAAAAAACAAAGAGGCTATTCTTTGATTGACTGATAGAAACTTGCATAAGTGGAAAACATAATGAAGGAAGAAGGAAGAGGCTATAATATATGTGATAGAGGGAGAGAAAAAATAAAAGTAAATTCTGCTGTTTATTCAAATTAGATATATATACTTTTGATAGATAGATTAACAAAACATATTGTTATCTAAATTTCATTACTTCAAAATTTTTAATTTGTGATAGAGGAAAAGAAAAAATATGAGTAAATAATGTGATTTATTAAAATAAAGATTTAAATACATATGTTTTTGATAGATTTAGGTTAACAAATCATATTATCTAAATTTATTTATTTTAAAATTTTAAAATTTTTAACTTTTTATTATATTCAAAAATTAAAAATTAGAGAAATGAAGTAAGTGATACTTCAAAAACTGCCACATTAGAGAGAGAATGTCTCAGATATTCATATTAACATTTTAAAAATTTTAGAGAGTCGACTACATTTACTTATATATATAATATAAATTTCTATACTATTATACAAAAGCAACATCTTGGTTGTGTTTTTGTTTTTGTTCTTTTTTTCAAACAAAAGTAAAATATTAAGGAGGGGTTGGATTGAAAGGTATTGCTAGACTCGTAGGGCTCACCACGAGTCCCATTTCAATAATCTGAATCATGTAATATGTAGAGTTCATCGAGTACTTTATGCTTGCAAAAAGTTAGGTTAATCAGATATCGGTAGCTCTTTAATCATAACACATTTTTATCAATGGTAAATATGATTTTAAAAATAAATTATTAACAAAAATGTGTTCCATTAATTGGCTATCAATATCCGATCCACGTGATTTTTTGTAGGCATAAAGTATTCAATGGGATCTAGACATTGAACGGTTCGGATTATCAAAACGGGACCTATGGTAGACCCCACAGATCCAACAATATGCTCAAGAGAGAAGCCATGGTGCTCCAGAACCAACCAATAACTTTTCCTATTGTACACGACTTTCCCATCTATAATTAAAATAAATAAAATAAAAAAGATTAAAAGATCTTACTATTTGGTGAAAAAGACCTCATCAAGTTGTTAAAATAAACATATTAAAACAACAAATAACAATTTTAAATCTTTTTTCGAAACAAATGTAATTTAATCTTAAACTAATTTAATATGCTCGGCAATGTTTTAAAAATAGGATCGGTGAGTGAACTAAAAAAGTGATCGGGTGAACGGGTCACCGATTCAATCATTGGGTTGAGTCGGAATCGAACCGTGACGTCATAAATATATTAAAATTATATTTAAATAAAAATATAAGTAATAAAATTATAAATTAAAAAAATTGAAAATATTAAATTATCTTAAATATTTCTCCTACTATTTTTATAGTAAAAAATATAAAAATATATTTTAAAATATTATTAATTTTAATTTTGGAAGAGGAAACCAAATATTTATTCCTTCCATATGATTTTAATTCAAATAATTTGATTGGAAGAAGAGCAAAAATTTTGGAAGGATATCAAAAGTTCAAATCTCACTCTAATAAATTTGATTGAATCTCATATAAATTTTTTGAGCTTTTTTGGAAGAATTTTTTTTCTTATAATTAGGTAGAGATTTTCACAATAATTTCAAACTCTTGATAGGATTCCTTACAAGAGGAGACCCTCGAAAGAGAGTTTATAATTACAATTTTCTTATATATATATAAAAGAAAGAAAGAAAGAAAGAAAAGAAAGAAAGAGTACAAAAATAGTTAGAAAATATCAAAAAAAATAAAAAATTTTAATTTCTTCAACCTGGCCGGTTTGCTTGACCTGTTCCTAGGTCATCCGAACCGCCAGTTTTTTCTGTTCTCACTAAATAGGCCATTTTTTAGGTTGGAACAGTTTAGGAGTATATCCGGATCGAAACCCCGACCGATCAATAGTTCAATCGGCCGATCCAGTTCGATTTTCAAAACCATGATACTGATGACAAAAAGACCATTATTCATAATAATTTATTTCAAATATGAAAATAGATTTCTAATAAATAAAATTGAGATGTATTGAGAATATGAGAGAGAGAAATTATAACAAACGCACCGTCTTTCTTGTTAAGTTAGGTTTGAAAAGTGATTATTTTAATTAATTTTTTAATTTTTTTTGAAAAGACAAAAAAAATAAAATAAAGAGAAGAGTTAACATTTTAATAATAAGAGATTATACATAATGAAAACTTATCTTAAATAAATAAATAAATTAATCAAAATAATCTAACATAAAAAATCATAATTGAACATGATGATATCAATTCCCTAGTGACCCAATGGTAGAATAGAAAGGCAATCCATGTATCCGAGCTCCGTCTTTCGTCGTGTCGACCAGCAAAACAAACTAGAAACGATTCACCGGTTGGTGTCTTCCGCTCAAGCCCTCCGATGGAAAAGTTAGTTATGTTTGTTTGAGTTGGAGATGAATTGTCTGTGTGTGAGCATAGTTAGAGTTCTCATAACTTTTTTCTTGCTTAGCTTATGCAGATTTTCTTGGTGGCCTCTAAATAAATGCCACTTGGCATATCTTTATTGGGTGCCTTCCAGAACATGCGCGCCTAGCGTGTCAAGTGGTAGGTGGAGCCTTCGACCCTATCACCTCTTTTTCCACAGAGAGCCTAAACAACCTGGGAAACTCGACATTTAATTGTAGATTTATTAGCCATCTGTCATGCCAAAAATCAATCCTACACTCATCACCAACCACAATCTTTCAATTAGTAACAAAGAACTCAAACAAACCAGAATTAGTCCTTGCCACACTCAATATATCACTCCACACATTGGATTCATTGCTAGCCACATCCCTCACTGGTGACCACCTGCCCCTTTCTGCACCATACTTGCTAATGATAACCTTTTTTTTCATAATATAATGATTTGTATTCCACCCCATATCTTCACCACCACTAACCATCCTTATGCCAAGCCCCCCTTGCTCTTTGCTTTTAGTTACTTGCTTCCAATTCACCAAGTGTATCTTCATTCTTAACTCTAAACTACCTCATAGGAATACTGCCATTAACTTGTCAATTTCCTTAGCTATCCTTTTCGGCAGTTTGAAGATGGAAATATAATAACTAGGAAGACTATCCAGAATAGATTTTACCAATGTTAACCTACCAGTAAAAGACAATAACTTCCTCTTCCATAATGCTAACTTGGCCTTAATCCTATCCACCACAGACTACCAAGTCTGCTTTCTTTTTGGATTAGCACCAAGTGGTAAACCCAAAAACTTGAGAGGTAATTATTGTTGGAAAATAATGATTTTTCGGCAACTTTAATTCAAAATTAAAGTAGGACCCAACCGCCGGTTGAGGTGGGTCTGAGTGGTTTTGTATTCTCTTAAGTGAGAAGATTACAATATAAAAATGATGGGCCGAAACCATTGAGGTGTGAATGAGAATTGTCTCATAAAGTGGGCATCAATAAAAGTTGGGCTTAGATTTGGACTTAGTCTTAGTTTAGACTGGGCCTAGACTTGTACTTGTGCATGTATTGGGTTTGGTCTTGGAGTTAGACTTGGACTTAATCTTAAGCTTGAGCTAAGTTATGTTGTGTTGGGCTTAGCTTGTGCATGTGTTTGAGAATTGGGTTTGGATCGAGTTGTGACCCAACATTGGTATCCATTGTGTGACCTATGTAGTTGGTTTATTCAAATATCATTATATACATATTTATTTGTATATATTAAGCACATGGGAGATTTAAACCTTTGAAACTCTCATCTTTTGATGATGGAGTTGATGACCACATTAGTGGCCATAGGTTTTTAACCTTTATAACTCTAGCCCTAATAGCTAGAATTGATGGCCTTGGTTAATGGCATTTGATGGCTCTATTGATGTATAGCCTTTATGGCTAGGGATTCCCCTACTTGTATAAATAGAGGCCTTTCCTCTCCAACTTAGAAGAAGAGGAAAAAGAGAGATTTTTGATGGAAAATGGAGATGTTATTTTGAGATAAAAAAGATGGAGATGGTTTTTACACCAAAGAAAAAAATTCTTATCCTCTTTTGCTAGTCCCTTCTTTGATTCTTGTTAGAGAGAGTGCAACCATTATCATGTTCACCGAAGCTATTCAGAAGGTGCTTTTGCATTAGTTGGTTTTGACCGTTGTATCCTGGGAGACAGAAGTCGACATACCTCCAACACCCATGGTGAGGCGGCTAATTTGTTTTAAGGACACTGTGGTATCACACAGGCTTCAGTTTGCTTCCTACTACTAGTTTTATTTTATTATGAATTTTTGTAAATTTTAGTATGTTCTTATTCTAAAATTTAAAGTGGTCATCCAATATGAATCTATTTATTTGATTAGATTCAAGTACACAATTTTACAACAAACTTAAAAAAGATTACTTGGTTTATCTTGAAGTTAGATATCTAGATTCATATGAAATTTGTAACAATTAGATTCTAGTGTGCATGCTACTGTTTTATGGTCCTTATCATGATTGATTTGGTTTTCCTCATGCACATAAAGTGATACCTGTAATAATCCATTGCCTTTATATAATACATTATTATAAGTAATCTAATATACATAATGCTTTGGGATTTTAATTTACTGCTTTTTAATTCCTTGCTTTGGGAAAAAATGATTATTAGATGCAAAGTTTAAAATGGTATTATTACTAGATTTGTAGTAGATTAATTTGTTCTAATATAAGTTTATTATATGGGTATCAATCTTTGCATGACATGTAGTATAGAAACTTTGCATAAAAACATGCTCATATTTTAATTTTATGATACAATTTGCATTGTCTAGATTTTAATTGGTTTTGTTACATGCTTATTATGTCCAGAATTATCTATATGAGTTATTCACATGTTAACTGTAATAACTCGACCCTCGTATGTGTTCTGGTATATGTTTAGTCCCCTATTCTGTGCATTTGAATGTTGAATGCAAAATTTTGTGAGGAATTAAGTTTAAGCACATGGATCTTATGATTTGAACCTATATTTGTTTGGTAAGGAAAATATATGTCATAATTAGAATGTTTAAATCAGAAATTGAGGGCCTTAGAGACTTGGTAATCCGGAACTGATTTTATATTTGGAATCAACATAATTTTTAAATAATGATAAGCATGTTTGTAGAAATTTGATTTGGGATGATTAAACTGGTTGATTTTTTGTTTTATTTATTATATATATATAGTTATCCCTTAGATGTTGACTTATGAACTTGGAACTCAAAACTATCCTGAGAGAAGAAAGCTAGAGAGGAAGAAGAGTTCTTCAAGGGAGAAATTGGGGAAGTGAAAGGGTTTTAAAGATTTAAAGCTCAAGATATAAAGATTTTGTTTTAATTGACTCCTCTCTTGTGCATGGGGGAGGAATTTCTTGGATATTCATGCAAATTAAGGCTTGTGTGTGTATGTGTATGTATATATCACCTAAAGAATTGAATAAATGTTTTCATCATTTGTTGCTGTGATTAATTAGATTACATCATATTCTTGATTCTCCATACTTGCACCCAATTATGTGTGAAATGGATTTATGGATGTACTAAGCTCTTGAAGGAAATGAATTGTGATGTTGCATGTTAAAGAGAATTGAATTCTTTGAATTATGTTATGGGTTAAGGATTAAAGATGTAGTTCACATCTAGATTGTTATATGTTTGTACCTACCAAATATATGATTTTTGAACCATGTTTAGCAAATTATGAGGCTATTTTGAACCTTGCAAATACTCACCAAAGATGGGATTTTTATCTGAATTTCGGATTGGAAATTGAGCAAATCACCGCACGTGCGGGAGCCATGGCCGCACATGCGGGAAATGAGGATTTTGGGAACTTTGACTACTGTCTAAAAGGCACGTGCGGGCTTCACTGCCGCACGTGCGGGACTAACCGCCGCACGCGGGCTCACAACAAGCGTCGCGCCATCTTAAAAAAAAGCGGTTTGCTCGTTTTGCGTGCTTGACCCTCGGATATTTTTAGAATTTGTATTTTATGCCTGATGATGTTTGTAAAATTCATTGAAGTGAAATGACTGAGGAAGTAATTCAACAAAGAGAAATAAACTAATTTGCAAGTTATAAATGTGTGCAGGACACACTTCGGGAGGAACTAGCACGTCGTCACAACACTGTGAGTAGTAGTACTGTAATCGTACGCTTACTATCGTTAATAATTCTTATTATTAACGCTCTGCTCTTTACAAGTAATTACGTTAACGTTTATGTTGTTTGGAAATCGGTGAGGACGTTGAAAGACTTTGTGTACATCGGCATGACTCTAGTACTACTCTGCATTCTGGTTACGGTTAATAGCTAGCAATAATGTGCTACAACCTGTAAGTTACTTATGACTCCGTATAAGAATTTCATACGAATTATTAATACTGTGCAATTGATTGATGAAAAAGGAATTGTGGATGTAAACCCCGCTTACGGAAACATGATATTTTGAATGTCCTATTATTGACTCCTATAATCTGGTTGATTCGATGCATGTTTTATGACATAGATATTTGCCTAGAATGGATTATCAAAATGAATAATTGGATAGAACCATGGGTTGCCTTATACGTCAAGAATCGAATATCAATAACCTTGTTATATGACCCATGTTATGGTGTGAATTGGTCCGTCCCCATGATTAGCACTGTAATGACACATGTGTTTCTGTAAACAACTATTATTAATGCTTTGTTATACGCAAGACAATTGTGTCAATCTGTAACATACGCTCTATTTACAGCTAATGATGGCCATTAGCATTCTGTTATTGCATGTCAATTATGCAACTATGTGAAGGATTCAAAGAATGTGAATGAATGATGGGAAGGATGTATATGCTTTCCCATGACTCTGGAACTCTGTAAGATTCTGAAACTAGCCTGCTCTGATGATATCTGGGCCTATGACCAATCTGTATTTTCTGGTGTGAAACAAAGTGCTGTGTGGAACTAAGTGCTACAATATGAGTCACCTCTAGAGTCCGTGAGAGACACCTCTTGAGTTCATACATGCATGATAAGGGCTGTATGCCATTTTGATAAGGGCTTCATGCCATTCTAATAAGGGCTTCATGCTAGTTTGATAAGGGCTTAATGCCATTCTAATAAGGGCTTAATGCCATTTTGATAAGGGCTTAATGCCATTCTAATAAGGGCTGAATGCCATTCTATTTAAGGGCTCAATGCCAGTCCGTTCAAGGGCTTAAAGCCATCATGTTTAAAGGTTGGGCCTAAGGCCGTTCTGAAACTAGTACAAAATCATATTAACACATGATCTCTGCATTTATATGCACATTGATATGTATCATGTTTTAAATTGAGCATCAACTTGTTTGAGTACTATTATTCACCGAGCCTGGCTTACTCTGTATTTTGTCTGATTCTGTAGGTAATTCATCTAGAGGTCAGTCATAACCCTAGATGCTTGTCTCTCTTTTGTCAGCCTTACGGGGTCCAGGCACTTAAATGAAGCCCGTGAAATTTTATGGAGCTTTGTTAAGCTTTCAGCTTTGTGTTTTAGTTGTCTGTCTAAAGTTGTAATGCATATAACTCCTTCCTTTCCCAATGTCTTGTTATATGCTCAATTATGGGGCTGGGTCTGTAATTTTATATGTATGCATAACTAATTTCTTAGATGCATGTTACTATGCGTCTATCTATCCAATGCAAAGTTTGTGATCTTGGCATGATAGTAATAGCTCGATGTAGTTTTATGTTATTGTACATTGTTAAATGCTTCCGTTCAGGCCCCATACGTTATGTATATCAGGTTAAGTGTCCGTTTCTGAGTAGGTCATGCCCAAACTTTTAGTAGCAAGTTTGGGGTGTGACAAGTGGTATCAGAGTACGAGTTGCTATCTCACACATGAATCCATTGAGCCTTAGGATGTCTAGAAAAGACTTAGGCATCATACATCGCATTCTGAAGGTATATGGAAGATCGATGGCAATGTTAAAGGTACTCTGCTAACGCTAATGATTTTGAACTATGTATTGCGCATATTGTGATTGATTGGGATGCAGAACGTGATGAGCATAAAGATGGAAGATCTAGAGGGTTTTACCCGCGCCTGGCTAGATAAAATGAAAAAGGAAAATTGCGCAACATAAGTAAAATGAATTGCGATGGGATTAAAACAATGACATTGCACTGCGGAAGCGTGGTGAGGGTTCAAGCTGATCGGTAAGACAATTTATATGCAAATGGTTGAATGAAATGTGTGTTATCGGATAATAATCACCTGCGGAAAATAATGATAACGTAATTGTACTTTCTAACATCTATTTGGATGAAGTGATTAAACTCTAAGTATGGAATATTTTTAAGACCAAAGGAAATGATATATGTGATGCTCTAATTTTTATGATATAGTTATGTCTTCCTTGCCATAACAATGTTCAGATCTATGATTTTGAAAAGTTACTGTGTTTGAATGTTTTGATAAGATGTGTTTTGCATGCTGATTGAAATGGTGTTGGGAATGACTGGCTGTAAAGGAAAAAAAAAAGTTATGCATATAGTGGTCCCTCTTAAAATTGTGAAAGGAGTTAATTGATTGTGATTTTATTTCTTACTGATGATTAAATAAATAAGCTATGCTGAGGAATTGATTATTGACCTTGAAACAGCATATAATTAATATGATTTCGTAAATTGAGAAAATTATTGACGACTTCTGATGAGGAACCAAAGGAATTATTGATGGTGGCAGAGGAGTTTTGTTTATGTGCAATCGGGACTTGTTTGTGAAATCTATGATCTGAAATCTGAAATCTGTAATCTGCAATCCGTAATCTGTAATCTGTAATCCGTGATAAGAATTTCTTATAGGGAGTGGTTGAACGACATGAAGGACCTCACCCATATTACGTGTCTGCTCACATAATACTTGTAACAAGATGGGTAGTCATTGACTACTTTAAAAATCAGAACTTAATGATTGATAATCTGATAACTTACTGTAATAATTAAAATCCTACCTATGTAGATTCAAGACTTAAGATTGAGAAATCATTTCTGTAATAATTTCTGTGTAGATATGCAAATGTTAGATATTTACGGATTTGAACGATGTTCATTACGTGGTTCCGAATTGATTTATTATCGTACGAAACTAACCTTGCTAAGAATTCTAAGTCTAATATTAGTTGGTCAATGACTTTGTCGCAATACTATTGAAATTCTAGACCTTATGGAATCCGGATGGATGTGATTACTGTCTATTTAATGAAATTTATGAACCTATGAAGGGATCTAATAGAACCTATGTACGTGAAGTAACTGGATATGTTGCTTATATTAATTGACTGGGCCGAGCGACTGGTCTATAATCTATGTCTGGCTGTTTGCTAACCCACTGTAACTATAAATTGTGAATATGAAACTATGTGGTTGACCTTATAGTAGGAAGGGAAGAATTATCCGAACAGTGGAACACTGAAATGATAAAAAAAGAAAAGAAAAAGAGAGAGGCCAAATTAATTGTGCTGTAACAAGAAGAAATGCTTAATAAGGGAGGATGTTACACCCTATTGTTATGACTGATTAAGTAAACATGATTTTGAATTTGATTTCTGGCCTTATCGTTGAATGACCCCCTTTGCTCGAAATGAGGATTGTTATATTCGTACCTATTGCTTAGGCTTGAACTCATGACAATATGACTAAGTGTCTATAATGATATATCTGTATGACTTTACGAAACTGTATGATGCTCGCTTTGATATGATCATAACTGGTTGATTCGGAGTATGATTCTTTTTGTAGTACTGTACTTAAAAGTAATGCTATGAGACATCAACGATGTGTGTCTGTTATACTGATCTTGTCAAGAACCATTACATATGACTTTGAACCAGTATAATGGTAAGACTTTGACATACTTTCGGAAATAAAGGAATAGGAGGAATGCATTGTGAAGCTTATTGGGTATACCTCCTTATTGGAGTGTGGGACCCAATTGGTTTTGGAAAAAGAGTTTAATTTGGTTTAGTATTAATTATAATATATTTTTATATATTATATTTAATTTGTGAAGACCCAATCCAATTTAGAAATAACTAAGGTTTGATAATAAACCCTAGATCCACAATATATTGTTTATGTTTTTTGCTCCCGCGGTAGTAGTGAAAAAAGTGGCAGCAGAATACACTTTTTTCTTTGGTGAAATAGCACTTGGGTTGATCAATCAATTCGGTGGAACAGTGTGGCTACCAATTGATGCTTCTTGGTGAGATAATGTGCTGCGGCTGATTGAGATTAAAAAATAATTCGGCGGAATCAAACGTTTGGGTCAGTTCTGCTTCATTTGGTTCAGCTTTCGGTTCTGTTTTGGTTATTATTTTTGGGTCTTCTTCAATTCTGGTTCTGAAGATTTTGATTCATCTATTTGGTGAGATCTTTCATCTTGTTTATTTGTGATTATTTGGAATTCATCTAAGGGTGGTTTTGTGAGATCATTAGTGTCTCGTTTGTAATCATTTGGAACTTATTTGGTTGATAATGGAATCAGATTTCGATCTCGTGGATGTACCTCACATTGAGGGAAACACGTAAAAATTCTTGTGTTGCCTTTGATTTAATTTTTCCGCATTACTTTTTATTCCCATTGATTGATTTACTTGTGGGGAATCACATCGATTTTCCCTAACAACTGGTATCAGAGCTTACGGTTTATTGGGGTTTATTTATTTGTGTAAATCAATGGAGGGGAATGTGGGTCGTATGTCTAGCTTCAATGGAAGCAATTGGGTGACTTGGAAAACTAAAATGGAGGACCTATTATTTTGTAAAGACTTGCATGGGCCTATTGAGGGTGATAGTGGCAAACCTGATGATATGAAAGATGATGAGTGGAAGAGGCTTAATCGAAAAGCCGTTGGTGTTATCCGTCAATGGATTGATGACAATGTGTTTCATTATGTTGTTACTGAAACTTTGGCACATGATTTATGGAAAAAATTAGAGAGTCTTTATGATAGAAAATCAGTCACAAATAAAGCCTTTCTGTTTCGTAAGTTGGTTAATTTAAAATATAAAGAGGGCAGCCCTATTCCGGAACATCTGAATGAAATAAAGAGTATCATTAACCAACTTGCTTCTATGAAAATTATTTTTGATGATGAGTTGCAGGCTTTGATGCTACTTAGTTCCTTACCTGAAAGTTGGGAGACTTTGGTTGTGACAGTTAGTAATTTGGCACCCGATGGAATTGTCACAATGGGCCAAGTCACTAGTAGCTTATTGAATGAAGAAACTAGAAGAAAATTAGCCGGGTCCTCTCATTCGGAAGCATTTGTTGTTAGAGGCCGAAGCAAAACAAGGAGGAGGAGTAAGACTCCTCATGGTCGTGATCAAAGCCGTGACAAATCAAAAGATAGTTCTTTTTCAAAGAAAGACATTGAGTGCTATTATTGCCATGAGAAAGGGCACATGAAGTGGGAATGCCAAAAGCTCAAGAATAAGGAGAAAAGGCGTGACAAAAGTGTGGATAAAAAGCAAGAAGACACAACGGCAGTTACTACCGATGATCTCATGGTTGTTTGTGAAGATGATTGTATCAATTTTGTGGGCCAAGAGAGCGCGATTGATTCTGGTGCTTCTTTTCATGTGACTTCTCGAGTTGATTTCTTCACTACGTACACTGCAGGAGATTATGGTTCTGTTCGAATGGGTAATTGTAGACACCCCATTTTTGACCATCCTCAAGACTTGGACGTCACCGCTTGAACACTCGGTGATCATCCATGTTCGTGTTCGTTTGGAATTCCCGGAGTTCTCGGCTCGCGCGCCTTGCCTCAGGACCTCCGAACTTGACCGTTTTGTGTCTGGTTTTGCACCGCACACGTGTTTACCTTAGAGGCGAGGAATGCCTTGTGAGGCATCCCCACACACCACCGGGCGTGGCTAGAGGCCACCTGGCTGTCAGAGTTGCCACCGGCACTATATTGTGCGGTCGGCACTCATTTTGGCAAAATGACCATTTTGCCTGCCGACCACTTTACTGTTGTTGTTGGAGATATTTTTGAATGACTTTCTTGCACTTGTTTCCCCTCCATGCGTGTATGGAGGGATGAGCCCTTGGATGACTTAGTTTGTAAGTCTTTGTTGCCTATAAGAGAGAAGGCTCTCCTCTTGGCTCAAGGGTTAGCAAATTCAGAGGGTTAGAGAGAAAAAGAGAGAGAGAAGCTCTGGTTTTTCTAGGGTTTGAGTTGCATACACCTTCTATCTCTATCCTTCTCTTGTGTGTCTAGGTGTTTTGTGCCTTACTATTGCACACAAGCACCTAGTGTTTCACCTTCTCCTTGCAACTGAGGTTCTAAGGGCTGGTTTTTGTTGTTCTTGACTGGTTTGGAGCCCAAGGAACCAACAACTTCAACATTTGTAAAGAAAAGCTTCAAGGGTAAGAAACTCACTTTATTTACCCCATTTTTGCACTCCATTTTTGCCTAGCTTAAAACAGTTTTTGTGCTTAGTCCATAACACATAAAAGTTCTATTTTTTAAGCCTCTCTATTGTTTATTAAGAGTGCTTGGTGGTTTGGGTAGGTTTGACCACCCTTAGGCCTTGAAAAGGCCTTATTTTGTGCTATTTTGTGGGAGATCCGAGACTTTGGTCTTAGGACCTCTTCACCACTGAAATCTTGAGGGATTTCAGTGGTGAAGAGCATGCCTTAGAGTCTCAAGAAGGAGAGGCCACCTCTCCTTGATGTCCTTGAAAAGGGCAAATTTTGCTTCCTTATGGAGCTTCATGCTTGAGTGTATGTTGAGCATGTTTGACTTGTTTTCCATGCTTATATTGCCATGTTATAACATGATTTTAAGTTGGCTTTAGCACTCCTTGCATGTTTTGCATGGTTGCTTTGTAATGCCTTGTATTGCCTTCACTTGCTCTAGGTTTGTATGCCTTCTTTCTAGCATGTTTTAGGCCTAGACCCATGAAGCTTGTATGCTTATTTTGACATGTTTTAGCTCTGTCCATAGTCATTTTGGTCAATCTTAGCATGTATGTTGTAGCCTCTTTGCATTTGGCTTGTTAGCCTTAAGAGTATGAATGTGTAGTATGCCATGTTGGCTTCACTTTTGATGGTTTGGAACCACCTAGCATGCTATTTCAGTCCCTTTGGTGTGCTTGTATGCTTACCTTAGTCGCCTCTTTAATGCTTTGAAAGTATGTCTTGAATACCCTCATGTTTTGGCCATTTTGCATGCCTTTGATTTCAAGCCTCTTAGATGCCATCTAAGTAGCCTTTTGGCTTTGTTTTGGCATACTAAAAACCTGTTTTAGTTGTTTAGTGAATGCCATAATCGCCTTGCATAAGTTTGATTCAAAGCCTCTTTGACTAGCTTTAAGCCCTAGACCATTTGCATGCTTTGTTTGGTCTATCTTCGACTTGGTTTGGCACTATGTTTTGCATGTATTTCAGAGCTTTACAATGCATGCTCACTATCTATGTTTGGTCTCTTTAAGTGTGCTTGAGAGTCGCTATGTTCATGCTTGAGGTTTGGATCACAACCCTTGCATATGTATGTGTTTGTTTAGTCCTCATGTCTAGATATTTTGGCCACTGATTTTAGGCCTATTTGAGTTGCCTAAGTCATGTATAAGACCATCCTTTCATTAGTTTGCATGCTTGTCTTGTATGCTTGCTTGTACACTTGCATAGGTATATGCATAATCCATGTTGCATGCTAGATAACATGGCTAGGTTGCATCGCATCAACATGCATTCCTTGTCCCTTGACTTGGTGATAGGGATTGGGACTTTGATTTGTTTGGTTTGCATGCATTTGAAACCAAAGTTGCATACTTTGTTCCTTGGACTATCACGCATGGAAATCTTGCGATTGGTGGTCAGAATCGAGGCACATGCCCTTTTGAGTCAATAAAATGATAAGGGGTGTGTATTGTGCATAAATACCTTGAATCACATTGCCATGCATGTTGTTGTCCTCTCTTCTTTGTGAGTTGCGGTGTTCTGCGATGTTAAGTCTTGCCGGCACTATTTAGTGCCGACCGGCAGTCAATTTCCAGCCGATGACTTCATATAGTGCCGGTGGTCTCATTCTTCAGCCGGTGGTGCTCTGCCCCAGCCGGTGGTACTCTCCAGTGCCCTGAGAGGCACTCCTAGGACATTTGGCAATTTTCAGAGGAGGATAGCAGAGGCAATCTAAGCATGGCAGTGCGATTCCGAGCAAATCCCGGGCATGCACTGCATTTGGCTCTCCCCCCGAGACGGTTTACTGCTTTTCTTAGTTTAATTAATTTGATTAATTAAATTAGGCAATTTGTAATATTTTAATTAGCTTGCGTAGTTAATTAATTTGTATATTCTTTCGGTCCCTCCGAGTGAGGGCGCAATTGTAATAAGTGTGGGTGAGTGGGTGTATGTCTTCCAATCCCCATTTCTTTCTCCCTTTTATTTACCCGCTTATGATGGTAGATTAGGGCACGTTTATTTTAGCATACTTTATGCAATGCATGCGTGCATTCATGCATTTGTTTACATACATCGGGCTCGGCACATCATGCAAACTGTATTGTATTTCAATTCCAAATTGAATACGTGGTAGTTGCTGCATCTCATGTGCCATGCTTAGGGTAGCTGAGCCTGTCTAGATTACATCTCTATATGCGATGCATTAGCCACTTAACATAAACTAGGTCATACATGTTTTGCTAACTGGTTTCTTGTTTTGGCACGGAGTACGATGTAAGTTTTTACGCTTTAGCATATTGCATGCGTGTGAATGTTTGCCATGACAGTATGCTTACCATGCGGCTAAATGCTTATATGAGATAAACTATTTGAATGCCTGTGGGTGGAGGTTGGATTGCGTGAGTTGGATCAACTCATTGAAATCCGTATTTTAGCCTACTTGCGAGTAGCAAAAAAACAACACGTTTTTCGAGACAAAACGGATATGCAATGTTTATTTCCAAATTAGGCAATCTAGTCTATACTTGTTTGCCGTGCGCATAACATAGTAATTCTAGGCTAATAATTGGAATAAGAGCATGTAATGTTTTCAAAAAACGGATATCATGGTTAGTAGAGGCCGGTCTTCGGACCGGGCGAAAGGGGGTGCTCATAGCTGACCTTCCCCAATCGTACCTAAGCTCCCGAGCCAAGACCACTTTGGTGATGACGGACATGTGGCCTTCGGCACCGAGTCAGGGTTTCCTAAATTTCCCATTTTAAAAATATTTAGGTGGCGACTCATGTCTCAAAGCAGTCCATGTTTGGCACTACTTTTCAAAATCTGTTTTTCTTCAAAACGATTTGCCGGATTTGGACTCTTTGGTTCAGATTTAGAATCGACACAAATCGAGTCCGAACTGTAGTAAACCCAATATGAATGGAACGGGACTTAACCCTCCCGGGGCGTTCGGGGACGTCTACAGTAATGAAGGTTTGTCCAAGATTATCGGCGTGGGTGATGTTTGCTTGGAAACAAATTTTGGCTGCAAGTTGTTGCTTAAAGATGTGAGGCATGTTCCTGACATTCGCCTCAATTTGATCTCTACTGGGAAGCTAGATGATGAAGGCTTCAACAACAAATTTGGTGATGGAATATGGAAGCTCACAAAGGGTTCTTTGGTAGTGGTTAAGTGCAAGAAGACTCATACACTTTATTCGATGCAAGGAAAAATTTGTAAAGGTGTTGTCAATGCAGTTGAAGATGATACTTCTACTGAATTGTGGCACAGGCAACTTGGGCACATAAGTGAAAAGGGGCTACAAGTTTTATTCAAGAAAGAGCTTCTACCCGGTTTAAAAGGTACACATCTTAAAACTTGTGTTCATTGTTTGGCGGGTAAACAACATAGAGTTTCTTTTCATAAAAATATTGCTTCTAGAAAAGAAAAGGTTTTGGAGTTGATTCATTCGGATGTTTGTGGTCCTTTGAAAGTTAGAACACATAGTGGTGCACTTTATTTTGTTACTTTTATTGATGATTATTCAAGGAAAGTTTGGGCTTTTCTACTAAAAACTAAAGATCAAGTTCTAGAAGTATTTAAGCATTTTCAGGCCATGGTTGAAAGAGAAACAAGACAGAAATTGAAGTGCATTAGATCAGATAATGGTGGTGAATACATTGGGCCATTTGATGAGTATTGTCACAGCTAAGGTATTCGGCACCAAAAGACACTTAAGAAGACTCCTCAACAAAATGGCGTTGCCGAGAGGATGAACCGCACCATTGTAGAAAGAACAAGGTGTTTGCTTTCACAAGCTAAATTGCCAAGATCCTTTTGGGGTGAGGCAATGAGTACAGCAGTTGACGTGATCAATTTGTCTCCTTGCTATCCTTTGAATGGTGATGTTCCTGAAAGAGTTTGGACTGGCAAAGATGTGTCTTATGAGCACTTGAGAGTGTTTGGTTGCCGAGCTTGTTCACATTCCAAAGGATGAGAGGTCCAAGCTTGATAGTAAGTCAAGACAATGCATTTTTCTTGGCTATAGGTGTGATGAATTAGGGTATAGATTATGGGATCCGGTCGACAAGAAAGTCATTCGAAGTCGTGATGTTGTGTTTCTTGAAGACCAAACAATTAAAGACTTTGGCAAAGGTGATCAACCGGAGCAAAAAACTAGTGATCTCATTGATATGGATCCATCTTCTTCATCTTTAGTTGATGATGAAAATGGGGGAGATGTGGAGCCACCTATTGAAGAAGTGGAGGATGATGCTAATCCTAATGAAGTTGAGCCAGAAATTGAGGAAGAGCATCCAACTCAAGAACCGCCACCACAACTTGAGTTGAGGAAATCTACAAGGGACCGACAACCTTCAAGAAAGTATCATCCAAATGAGTTTGTGTTGATTTCTGATCAAGGGGAGCCAGAGAGCTACCAAGAAGCAATTGACCATGCAAAGAAAGGTGATTGGAAAAAGGCTATGGAAGAGGAGATGAACTCCTTACTTGAAAACCAGACTTATTATTAGTGAAGTTGCCTAAAGGGAGGAAAATTCTGAAAAATAAGTGGGTTTTCAAATTGAAGAATGATAGGAAGAATCTGAGGTACAAAGCACGTCTTGTTGTGAAAGGCTTTGGGCAAAAGAACGGTATTGACCTTGACGAGATTTTCTCACCGGTTGTAAAGATGTCTTCTATTCGGGTTGTACTTGGCATGGCTACAAGTATGAACCTTGAAGTTGAGCAACTTGATGTGAAGACCGCATTTCTTCATGGTGATCTTGAAGAAAAAATTTACATAGAGTAACCGGAAGGTTTTGTAGAGAAAGGGAAAGAGAAATTTGTTTGCAAATTGAAGAAAAGTTTGTATGGCCTCAAGCAAGCTCCAAGGAAATGATACAAAAAATTTGACTTTTTCATGATGAATAATGGTTTTTCTAAAACCACTTCGGACCATTGTGTGTTTGTGAAAAATTTTCCGGATGGCAAATTTATTATTCTTTTGCTTTATGTTGATGACATGCTAATTGTGGGTCAAAATTCTACCATGATAAACAGGTTGAAGTTAGAATTGAGTAAATCTTTTGCTATGAAAGATTTGGGGCCGGCAAAGCAAATACTTGGTATGAAAATTGTTCGTGATCGCAAAGAGGGACTGATTTGGTTATTTTAAGAAAGCTACATTGAGAAAGTTCTTGAGAGGTTCAACATGAATAAAGCAAAGCCGGTTGGTTGTCCACTTGCAGGTTACTTTAAGCTTAGTTCGAATCAATGTCCTACAAATGAGAAAGGCAAAGAAGAGATGTTGAAAGTTCTTTATGCTTCAGCAGTTGGTTCTTTGATGTACGCCATGGTTTGTACAAGGCCAGATATTGCTCACGCCGTTGGTGTGGTGAGTCGGTTTCACTCTAATTCGGGTAAAGAACATTGGGCAGCGGTAAAATGGATTCTCAGGTATCTTCGAGGGACTTCAAAGGTGTGTTTGTGTTTTGGAGATGGTAAGCCGATGCTTGATGGGTTCACGGATTCTGACATGGCCGGTGATGTTGATTCTACGAAATCTACTTTGGGGTATTTGATGACTTTTGCAGGGGGAGCTGTGGCATGGCAATCTAAATTACAAAAATATGTTGCTCTCTCAACTACCGAAGCTGAATTTATTGCCATTACAAAAGCTTGCAAAGAAGAGTTATGGTTGAAGAAATTTTTGCAAGGGTTGGGTTTGAAGCAAGAAAAGTATGTGCTTTATTGTGATAGTCAAAGTGCTATTCACTTGAGTAAAAATTCTACTTTTCATTCGAGATCGAAACACATTGATGTGAGATACCATTAGATTCGTGATGTGCTAGATTCGAAATTGTTACAACTCGAAAAGGTTCACACAGATGATAATATTTCAGATATGTTGACAAAGACTTTGTCGAAGGACAAACATTTAAAGTGTCGAACTTTGGCGAGTATGGTTGATGTCTCCACCTAAGTCGGTAGGGGGAGAATCGTTGGGTATACCTCCTTATTGGAGTGTGAGACCCAATTGGTTTTGAAAAAAGAGTTTAATTTGGTTTAGTATTAATTATAATATATTTTTATATATTATATTTAATTTGTGGAGACCCAATCCAATTTAGAAATAACTAAGGTTTGATAATAAACCCTAGATCCACAATATATTGTTTATGTTTTTGCCCCCGCAGTAGTAGTGAAAAAAGTGGCAGCAGAATACACTTTTTTCTTTGGTGAAATAGCACTTGGGTTGATCAATCAATTCGGTGGAACAATGTGGCTACCAATTGATGCTTCTTGGTGAGATAATGTGCTGTGGCTGATTGAGATTAAAAAGTAATTCGGCGGAATCAAATGTTTGGGTCAGTTCTGCTTCGTTTGGTTCAGCTTTCGGTTCTGTTTTGGTTATTATTTTTGGGTCTTCTCTAATTCTGGTTCTGAAGATTTTGGTTCATCTATTTTGTGAGGTCTTTCATCTTGTTTATTTGTGATTATTTGGAATTCACCTAAAGGTGGTTTTGTGAGACCATTAGTGTCTCGTTTGTAATCGTTTGGAACTTATTTGGTTGATAGTGGAATCGGATTTCAATCCCGTGGACGTACCTCACATTGAGGGAACCACGTAAAAATTCTTGTGTTGCCTTTGATTTAATTTTTCCGCATTAATTTTTATTCCCATTGATTGATTTACCTGTGGAGAATCACATCGATTTTCCCTAACAAAGCTAATGGCTATGTACCTAAACAACTTATTTGTGACTGTCGAAATAAAGTATACCTTGTTAAATAGACAGAACTTTATTGATGGGCTCTGATATCTGATTTCATTATGCATAATACGATTTGGAATTACCTACATAATGGTTTTTTTTTTCGAAAAATACATATAATCTTAATTGATGATTTACTTTTGAGTGAATTGTAATATATGATTTACCCAAGGAATTACTTGACTGGGCAAGTTTGGACATGTACCTCCTAATGAGAATTGCATATGAACTAATAATGCTGGGTCGATCTGGTTAGAAACTTGGTAAAGGATAGTTTTATTATGATTGAAATTAATGTATGCTGTAGGAATTTACGAATTATGTGCTTAGGGAAATACAATCTATTATGTTTCCGTATTTGAGAATGGTATGTTTCTAAACTTGAAAATTTCTGCTATGAAACTTATTGACAGGAAAATATTGCAATTATAAACTTTGCCTATTGGGGATTTTATGCCTTGAATGTCCCACAATGGACTCTTGTAGTCTTATCTTAATCAACACGTGATTCTGTGAAATAAATGTACGGAGTTGTTATTTTTATTTCTACATGCCTGAAATAGACATTGAAACGATTAGTTGGATAAAGCTATGAGATGGTTGCTATGTTAAGAACTTTTGAATAATTGTGATAAATATCGGATTAACCTGTGAATTGTTCGAACTGAGGAATTAAGAATTGGACAATGATGTGAAACTGGGAATTCTAATCTGTTACATAGTAAAACAAGTTTGAGAGACCAAACTTACTTAAGGGGGGAAGAGTGTAATAACCCGACCCTCGTATGTGTTCTGGTATATGTTTAGTCCCCTATTCTGTGCATTTGAATGTTGAATGCAAAATTTCATAAGGAATTAAGTTTAAGCACATGGATCTTATGATTTGAACCTATATCTGTTTGGTAAGGAAAATATCTGTCATAATTAGAATATTTAAATCAGAAATTGAGGGCCTTAGAGACTTGGTAATCCAGAATTGATTTTATATTTGGAATCAGCATAATTTTTAAATAATAATAAGCATGTTTGTAGAAATTTGATTTGGGATGATTAAACTGGTTGATTTTTTGTTTTATTTATTATATATATAGTTATCCCTTAGATGTTGACTTATGAACTTGGAACTCAAAACTATCCTGAGAGAAGAAAGCTAGAGAGGGAGAAGAGTTCTTCAAGGGAGAAATTGGGGAAGTGAAAGGGTTTTAAAGATTTAAAGCTCAAGGTATGAAGGTTTTGTTTTAATTGACTCCTCTCTTGTGTATGGGAGAGGAATTTCTTGGATATTCATGCAAATTAAGGCTTGTGTGTGTGTGTGTGTGTATGTTTATATCACCTAAAGAATTGAATAAATGTTTTCATCATGTTGTTGTTGTGATTAATTAGATTACATCATATTCTTGATTCTCCATACTTGCACCCAATTATGTGTGAAATGGATTTATGGATGTACTAAGCTCTTGAAGGAAATGAATTGTGATGTTGCATGTTAAAGAGAATTGAATTCTTTGAATTATGTTATGGGTTAAGGATTAAAGATCTAGTTCATATCTAGATTGTTATATGTTTGTACCTCCCAAAGATATGATTTTTGAACCATGTTTAGCAAATTATGAGGCTATTTTGAACCTTGCAAATACTCACCAAAGATGGAATTTTTATCTGAATTTCGGATTGGAAATTGAGCAACTCGCCGCACGTGCGGGAACCCTAGCCGCACGTGCGGGAGCCATGGCCACACGTGCGGAAAATGAGGATTTTGGGAACTTTCGCTACTGTCTAAAAGGCACGTGCGGGCTTCACTGCTGCACGTGCGGGACCAACCGCCGCACGTGCGGGGCTCATAGCCACACGTGCGACCCATGCTGGAAAAAACGGTTTGCTCGTTTTGCGTGCTTGACCCTCGGATATTTTTAGAATTTGTATTTTATGCCTGATGATGTTTATAAAATTCATTGAAGTGAAATGACTCAGGAAGTAATTCAACACACTCCAGGAGGAACTAGCACGTCATCACAACACTATGTGTAGTAGTACTGTAATCGTACGCTTACTACCGTTAATAATTCTTATTATTAACGCTCTGCTCTTTACAAGTAATTACGTTAACGTTTATGTTATTTGGAAATCGGTGAGGACGTTGAAAGACTTTGTGTACATCAGCATGACTCTGGTACTACTCTGCATTCTAGTTACGGTTAATAGCTAGCATTAATGTGCTACAACTTGTAAGTTACTTATGACTCCATATAAGAATGTCATACGAATTATTAATACTGTGCAATTGATTGATGAAAAAGGAATTGTGGATGTAAACCCCGCTTACGGAAACATGATATTTTGAATGTCCTATCATTGACTCCTATAATCTGGTTGATTCGACGCATGTTTTATGACATAGATATTTGCCTAGAATGGATTATCGAAATGAATAATCGGATCGAACCATGGGTTGCCTTATACGTCAAGAATCGAATATCAATAACCTTGTTATATGACCCATGTTATGGTGTGAATTGGTCCGTCCCCATGATTAGTACTATAATGACACGTGTTTCTGTAAACAACTATTATTAATGCTTTGTTATACGCAAGACAACTGTGTCAATCTGTAACATATGCTCTACTTACAGCTAATGATGGCCATTAGCATTATGTTATCGCATGTCAATTATGTAACTATGTGAAGGATTCAAAGAATGTGAATGAATGATGGGAAGGATGTGTATGCTTTCCCATGACTCTGGAACTTTGTAAGATTTTGAAACTAGCCGGCTCTGATGATATCTGGGCCTATGGCCAATATGTATTTTCTGGTGTGAAACAAAGTACTGTACGAAACTAAGTGTTACAATATGAGTCACCTCTAGAGTCTGTGCGAGACACCTTTTGAGTTCATACATGCATGATAAGGGCTGTATGCCATTTTGATAAGGGCTTCATGCTAGTTTGATAAGGGCTTAATGTCATTATGATAAGGGTTTAATGCCATTTTGATAAGGGCTTAATGCCATTCTAATAAGGGCTGAATGCCATTCTGTTTAAGGGCTCAATGCCAATCCGTTCAAGGGCTTAAAGCCATCATGTTTAAAGGTTGGGCCTAAGGCCGTTCTGAAACTAGTACAAAATCAGATTAACACATGATCTTTGCATTTACACGCACATTGATATGTATCATGTTTTAAATTGAGCATCGAATTGTTTGAGTACTATTATTCACCGAGCCTGGTTCACTCTATGTTTTGTTTGATTCTGTAGGTAATCCATCTGGAGGTCAGTCATAACCTTGGATGCTTGTCTCTCTTTTGTCAGCCTCAAGGGGTACAGGCACTTAAATGAAGCCCGTGAAATTTTATGGAGCTTTGTTAAGCTTTCAGCTCTGTGTTTTAATTGTCTGTCTAAAGTGGTAATGCGTATAACTCCTTCCTTCCCCAATGTCTTGTTATATGCTCAATCATGGGGCTGGGTCTGCAATTATATTTGTATGCATAACTAATTTCTTAGATGCACGTTACTATGCGTCTATCTATCCGATGCAAGGTTTGTGATCCTAGCATGATAGTAATAGCTTGATGGATGTAGTTTTCTGTTATTGTACATTGTTAAATGCTTCCGTTCAGGCCCCATACGTTATGTATACCAGGTTAAGTGTCCGTTTCTGAGTAGGTCATGCCCAAATTTTTAGGGGCGAGTTTGGGGTGTGACATTAACTATTAGAAACACTCATATGATTCCCATGGTTATTGTGTCTTAGGGGTTTTGGGTTAAAGTTGCATGCTAATTATTTTTCTTGAATTCTAAAAATTATTTGCATGCTCATAAGTGGCTAATTTAAATTTTACATGAATATTGTGTAATAATTTCATATAACTCTTGTAAATTAATTTTAATTTAATATTTAGAGTTATAAGGTTTGTAATTTATTTCGGTGAATTAAATTTATTTATTTGGAGTTATATGTTTAAATATTTACTGTGAATTAATTTCATTCATAACTTATGACTATTTTTTTTTTTAAATTTAATTCTTAGAGTTATAGGTTTATTTTGTAACTCTTAAGGTTTATTTGTAACTATTGCCTATTCATGTTTTAATTTATTTGTGGAGTTATAACTTTTATGTTTGTAACTCATTTAGCATTTTAATTAATTAGTTAATTCTGCTATTAATTTAAAAAATAATTTATTTTCCTTAGGTTATTTTGTTTGCATTTTCTTTATAGGAATTAATACCTATGCAAAAGGGAGTGGGGGAAAAAAAAAAAAAAAAACCAAATGAATAGTATTAGGGATGTCAAAACAAAAAATATGGTCGACTAACCTTTGTGATGAACAAGAATTTCTAAGCGTGGAAAAGGTTTTGGACTATATAAAATCCTTATGGAGTAGTTACTCTCTTTATAATTAAAGCAATTTTTTGCTTTTGTTTCGTAGTGATTAATTACCTAAGTTTTAAGCAAGTTTGTTTTCTTGTAAGGTTGGAAGCATTTTATTTGCATGTAATTTGTTCTAGCAATTTTTTACATTGCTTGTAGTTTGGTTAGCAATTTTTTAAATTGCTTGTAAGTTTGGAACTTGGTTTGGTTTTCTGTAATATAAACCAAAGTGTTTAACCTTGGCTAAAGAGTAGCTCTTATTTGTTCAGAAATGAAAACTAAGACGGATTTGGTTTCAAACCTTTGGGGTTTGAGAAAGTCTTTGGGTTTAATCATTTTATTCCCTAAGTGTTGAAAAACCAAATTTGGAGAAAATCTTTGGTTATAATCTGATTATTTCCAAAGTATTTTGGTTTGAGAAAAGAAACCAAATTTTAGCCAAAGCTAAAACATTTATGATTTTATTCAGAAATAATAGGCTCAGTTCCGGGAGTACCGGTTAACTTTCATGAGTGGTGTAATTTTTTATAGCAAATTTAATTTGCTTGGGAATTGGTTTGTTATAATCTGGTTTATCCCCTAGAAAACTTAATTTTAAATTTGTTTCCCATGGATTAGGAGTTAACATGCTCTTGAAAGTTTTGTCAAAACGTTAATTGGGTCTTAAGTGAGACCAATGTGACCCATCCGGTCTTCCTGGAAACATTCTTGACCATGTTCGATTCTAGGTTAAGTGGTGAGACCAATTTTGAATTAAATTTCAAACTGTAGATTTTCTAGTGTTAAGCTTGTTTTTTGGAAAAACAGAATAGTGAAATTGTGTTATGACTTTTCAAAACTGGCTTCAAGAGGTGACAACAAAAATGTTGTTCCACCTATCAACCTTAGAGCCTTGCGAGGTTCTTAAAGGAAGATCTAGAGAGATCAAGTGAGATTACAGGAAATCATAAAATTGCATGATAATATCTCTGAATTAATCAGAGGCAATTAGTATGCTATCTTTGTCTCAATTATAGCATTTTGATTGCTATGTGACTTTGCTTGAAAGCAAAGATGAGACAACCCGTTAGGGTAAATCAATATATTTTTGGATTTTTTAAATTTCAAATATATTCTTAAATTGGTGGCTCCTAGTGAGTACAAAATCACTGATCACAGAGATAGAAAACTAGTGGTTCCTAGGAGGTGTTAGACCACTGGCTACACAGTTATGAGATAGTGGTTCCTAGTAGTGAACAGATTACTGATCACATATCAAGACATGATGGTTACTAGTAATGGAGAGGCTACTGATCATATGTCAAGACATGATGATTCCGAGTAATGAAAGAGTCTATTGATTCTATGTTACAACATTGTGATTCCTAGTAGTAATGTGACTACTAATCATAGGTTAAGATATTGTGATTTCTGGTAGTAGAAAGTCTACTGACCACATGTTGAGAAATTAGTGATTCCTAGTGATAAGACTACTGGCCATGTTATGAAGTTCCGAATAGTAGACTATTGAACACTGGATTTGTGTTTCCTAATAGTAAGACTATTGGCTTTAGAATGATAGGTTGGACCAAATATGTTTGGGGGCCTAATTCAGCTAATGACATTTTGGAAATGTATTTACTGTGATATGATTTTGAGAGTTTCATAATCATTGTGATACAAGGAATTGTTTAAAAACCTTGTATGAATTTTTGGAAAAGGCCAAAAGCCTTTGTATAAAATTCTACAAATGTGGGGGTGTCATGCAAAATGTGGTAATACCTAAACCCAAGAGAGTTAGGATAAGCCCAAAAATCCATTGACTTTGTATTCAACGGTTATGCAAAATTTAGCAGTGCATATCAATTTCTTGTGTTTAAATCTGCTATTCTAGAGATACATAAGAATACTATCATGGAATCCATAAATGCATCTTTCATTGAAAATGTATTTCATTGTCATATCCAAGAAAGGGTTTCGAGTTCCATGAAAGAGGTTGAAGGTGACAATGATCACATAGATGATCAAGATGAGGAAGTAGATGAGCCAAGAAGGAGTAAAAGGGTTAGGACCGCAAAGTCCTTTGGTTCAGACTTCTTGACTTATATGTTAGAGGGAGAACCTCCAACTTTCCATGAAGCCGTGACTTCACCTGAAAGTCCCTTATGGAAAGAAGCTATTAAAAGTGAAATTGACTCCATCTTACAGAACCATACTTCGGAGTTGGTTGATCTACCCCTAGGCAGTAAGGCCTTGGGGAGTAAATGGATCTTTAGAAGAAAGATGAAAGCTGATGGGTCAATTGTTAAATATAAAGCTACGCTAGTTATCAACGGATACAAGCAGAGAGAAGGCCTGGATTACTTTGATATGCATTCACTTGTGACAAGGATTACATCCATTCGCATGGTAATTGCAATATCTGCTTTACGTGGTCTAGAGATACATTAGATGGATGTAAAGACAGTTTTCTTAAATGAAGATTGAGATGAAGAAATCTATATGGAACAACCCGAGGGGTTTTCAGCTCCAGGGAAAAAAAAAAGTCTGTAAGCTTGTCAAGTCATTATATGGTTTGAAGCAAGCTCCGAAGCAATGGCATAAGAAGTTTGACAAATGCTATGTTGTCAAATGGATTTAGAATCAATGAGTGTGACAAGTGCGTTATGTTAAAGACACTGACAGAGGTTATGTCATTTTGTGTCTATACATAGATGACATACTCATTGTTGGTAGTAATGATGAAATGGTTCGAACTACCAAGAGGTTGTTAAACTCTAAGTTTGACATGAAAGATATAGGCCTTGCAGATGTTATTCTAGGTATTGAGATTACCAGAACATCTAGTGGTATTGTAGTTTCTCAGTCCCACTATGTTGAGAAGATACTTGAGAAATTTGGTAAACCAGATACAAGTGTGTCTAGAACATCGGTAGACGTGAGTCTACTTTTGACCAAGAATAATGGTGAGAGTGTCTCGCAGTTAGAATATTCTCGGGTCATTGGAAGTTTGATGTATCTGATGAGTTGTACAAGGCCGGTTATAGCCTACTGTGTTAGTAGGCTTAGTAGATACACGAGTAATCCAAATGCCACTCATTGGAAAGGCATTATGAGAGTGTTAGGTTATCTACGCTACACCTGAGATTATGGGTTGCATTATACCAGATACCCAGTGGTACTAGAGTGGTATAGTGATGCTAATTGGATATTTGATATAAAGGACTCCAAATCCACTAATGGTTATATGTTTACCGTTGGAAGGGCAGCCGTGTCTTGGAAATCTTCCAAGCAAACGTGTATATTGAGATCAACGATGGAATTTGAGTTTATTGCTTTGCATAAAGCAACTGAAGAAGTTGAATGGCTTCGTTAATTCGTTAAGGATATTCCATATTGGCAGTGACCTGTACTTGCTATCTGTATTCATTGTGATAGCCAATCGGTGATTGGGCAAGTACAAAGTCATGTGTATAATGGAAAGTTTAGATGTATTTGTCATAGACATAATTCTATACGACAACTACTCTCTAAATGGAGTTGTCTCTCTAGACTATGTAAAGTCTAAAGACAACATTGCGGATCCGCTAACCAAAGGGTTAACTCGAGAGTAAGTAGAAACGTCGTCGAGAGGAATGGGGTTAAGGCCTTGAGTAATGTTACTGGAATGGAAAACCCAACCTAGTTGACTGGAGATCCCAAGATCTAGGTTCAAAGAGACAACCTAATTGCGTGTAACGGATGAGTCATTGTGGAGGTAAACCCTCCTGCCCATTCATTTATACAGTGATACCCTGTGGGGTGGGAGGTTAAGCTGTTGCTTTTAATGACCTAAGTGTTGTGAATAGTCAATCGTGGTATAGAGAGATACCTTATGTAGGTCATCTATGTGAGTGCGAAGTGGGGCCGCTTCTTTAAGAATTAACAAGGTTGAATTCTTTAAAAACACTCACTAAACCAGGCTAGTTTTCTAGGGCCAAACTAGACACATAAGTGAGAACAAGAATAATGGTTGGAGTAACTCCTGTGTGAGGTTTATTGTCTCGATTTACATAAACGGCAGAACAGTTCAAGACATTACGTTCACTGGTCAGCCAGTAAATTCGATAGGCTTTCACTACGAAAGGTTCAAGACTAACAGTTACCTTTTCTGATGCAGGATTATTCTGTGTGCTCTCTCTCTGAGTTTTTGTTGTAAAGCGTTGTCTGTTTTCTTTATTTGGCCAATTTTATTCATGTGGGGGATTGTTGGAAAATAATGTTTTTCGGCAATTTTAATTCGAAATTAAAGTGGGACCCAACCGCCAGTTGAGGTGGGTCTGAGTGGTTTTGTATTCTCTCAAGTGAGAAGATTACAATATAAAAATGATGGGCCGAAAAAAATGATGGGCTGAAACCATTGAGGTGTGAATGAGAATTGTCACATAAAGTAGGTATCAATAAAAGTTGGGTTTAGATTTGGACTTAGTCGTAGTTTAGACTGGACCTAGACTTGTACTTGTGCTTGTGCATGTGTTGGGTTTGGTTTTGAACTTAGATTTGGACTTAATCTTAAGCTTGAGCAAAGTTATGTTGTGTTGGGCTTAGCTTGTGCATGTGTTTGGGAATTGGGTTTGGATCGGGTTGTGACCCAACATTGGTATCCATTGGTGACCCATTTAGTTAGTTTATTCAAATATCATTATATACATATTTATTTGTATATATTAAGCACATGAGAGGTTTAAACCTTTGAAACTCTCATCTTTTGATGATGGAGTTGATGACCACATTAGTGGCCATAGGTTTTCAAACTTTGTAACTCTAGCCCTAATGGCTAGAATTGATGGCCTTGGTTAATGGCATTTGATGACCCTATTGATGTATAGCCTTTATGGCTAGGGATTCCCCTACTTGTAAGGATTCCCCTACTTGTATAAATAGAGGCCTTTCCCCTCCAACTTAAAAGAAGAGAAAAAAGAGAGACTTTTGATGGAAAATAGAGATGTTGTCTTGAGATAAAAAAGATGGAGATTTCTTATCTTCTTTTCCTAGTCCCTTCTTTGGTTCTTGTTAGAGAGAGTGCAACCATTATCATGTTCACCGAAGCTATTCAGAAGGTGCTTTTGCGTTAGCTGGTTTTGACTGTCGTATCTTGGGAGACAGAAGTCGACATACCTCCAACACCCATGGTGAGGCGGTTAATCTGTTTTAAGAACACTGTGGTATCACACAGGTTTCGGTTTGCTTCCTACTACTAATTTTCTTTTATTATGAATTTCTGTAAATTTTAGTATGTTCTTATTCTGAAATTTAAAGTGATTGTTCAATATGAATCTATTTATTTGATTTAAGTACACAATTTTACAACAAATTTTGGTTCAGGGAACGCAATTTTAAAGCAAAAGCTTGCACTAAATCATCACTAATCCCTACTCCACACATCACACTTTTGTGGAAATTTATCTTTAGGCCTGACATAAGCTCAAAGAATCTAAGAATTCGTTTGACATTCACAATCTCATCCCACTCTGCTTCACAAAAATTTGATTTGAAAAAGCCTCCAAAATTTTTTTGGAAGGGGGGAGGGGAGGGGGGGAATTGTTCAATTTAACTAGAAAAATAAGTCAAAATTCAATTAACCAAAATTTAAATTTTGGCTCTTTTTTTATTATTTTAAATTTAGTGTAATTCTTCCAAAAAAAATTGTGAAGTTTTTAGGAATGTCTAATCTAGATAGACAAAAAAAAAAAAAAAAAAAAAAGGAAAAGAAAAAATTGACTTAATGTTGGCTTAAACTTTTAGTAGCATAGAGAACAGATTTTAAGCTGAGAGTATTTTTTAGAGGAAGTTTTGACTTCAGATAGGTGAACTGCCTCGTTTGGCAAGTTGACATTTTAGTCAAAAAGTCAAAAAGTTATTAAAAAAGTCAAAAACCTTATAACCTATATAAAAAAATCAAATATTTCATTTTCTCTCTACTTTTTGCACACCTCTTCGTAAAAAGTTAAAAAATCACCCAAAACATACTAATTTTTTTACCTCATATTTTAGTCAAAAATTCAAAAAATTACTAAAATAACATATTCCCAAACCATTCCTGTTTGAGCAATGTCGGCCTAATTTACTTGCTTTTGTTTTTTATTTTTTTTGGTAATTACAAAAGTCTTAGCTCATTTTTGCTGTGCTGTTAAATTCCATCGCTTTTATAAAATCCCCAGCCTTGTCCTAAACAATTGCACGAGGTCTCCATACGTGGTCAGTATTTAAAGCTGCCACGTGGAGATTCCGTCTTCAAGCTCGAGCCTCATTTGATGAAATAGCAAAAAGGAGCTACAACTATTGAGAAACTTCATTGCAGCCCCAACTTAATTTTATTCTTTCAACATGATTCTATTTTTGAAGTACAAAAAATTCAACCCTTTATTAATTTTTATTAATAAAAATAATAAATAAAAAGTTTATTGTACGAAAAATTATTTGCTACTCCTAAGATGCTACGTGATAGTGTTTCTCACCAATCATAATATACCATGTCTTGTACTGTTCCTTAATCATCCAATACAAAATTTTGAGCCCAACCTCCTCCACTAATCACAATATTTTTAGAGCACTACTAGATATTACCCCAAGCCCAACCAATAACTTCTCATATTGTACATGAATTTCCCATCTACAATTGAAATAAATAAAATAAAGAAGATTGAAAGATCCTAATATTTGGTGGAAAAGACATATATTTACCAGGTTGTTAAAATAAAGATATTAAACCAACAAATAACAATTATAAATCTTTTTTTCAAGACAAATGCAATTTAATCCTAAACTAATTTAATATACTCAATTCAAGTGATGACAAAAAAAAACCATTATTCGTAATAATTTATTTCAAAATATAAAAATAAATTTCTAGTAAATAAAATTGACATATACTGAGAACACGAGAGAGAGAGAGAGAGAGAGAAATTATAACAAACACGCCTTCCTTCTGTTGGAACAATCTTCTGTGTAAATAAAATAAACTGAAATAATTCAAACAAAATAAATAAATGACATACCAGATTTATTTATCGAACCAGGAAAAATAATTCAAGACCAAGTCGAGTGTGTGACAATCTCCCAGATACAATGATCTTCACAAATTTATAGAAGCACTTTAAATAAATTTGTTTTCTAACTCTCAAATATATACTAAAACTAATATGAAGAATAATGAAAAATATTTAGGACAACCAAAGACCAAAATCGATCATTTTTTTTTTTCCTATCTCGGATGTGAATTCAATGCTCTCTAGAATTATGAAATATTTATAGGCAACCAACCCTTGTTTCAACAGTTCAAAAATTGAATTAATGGTTTTGAATACAAATGTTCAAACAAAGAAGTGAATAATAAATTCTTTGAAGAAGACCCGTAGTTGACTAAGTCAAATGTGAAGGAATTTTCATTTATTTAATGTATTAAATATATATATATTAAATTAATTAAATTTATATATATTAAATTATTTGAATAGTTTAATCATTTTTAGGAAACCACTTAAGGAAACCAAAAAATAAATTTAGAAATAAATTAAATTCCCACAATAATTTTTATTGAAAAAATTCAAAAGAATTTTATCTAAAAATTAATGTTAGATCCTCATCTTCCCATTCACTCATAAATGGTTTTCGAACACTTCACCTCTTCGGACCCTCCCCAAAAGACGTGTAGGGTCCACCCAAAATGGGCTAAAAATATGCCTATAAAAAATCATTGTTCCAACAATCCCCCATGAATGGAATTTGTGGAGAAAATGCAACAACATGATCTAATCATTGGAAATATTCTGCAAAGGATAGGTAGCTTTTGGCTTTGAACCTTCCTCCCGAGACACTATCGGATTTACTAGCTAACGAACATGATGTCTTGCAAGACAATAGAACTCACACAAGATATTCCCTTAGTTCTCACTATTGTGTTCATTTTGGTCTTCATGAGTGCTCTAGAGAATTGTAGCCCTTCACAAATCTCACACTCACATAGGTAATTCTTATGAAGAGTATCTGCCATACTCCACTAGGTTTACCCGGATATAAGAATCATTAAAAGTTTTACTTAACCTAAAAGACATTACTATTTCATCATAGAAATGGGTAGTCAATCACAACTCGGTTGTCCCTTTGAACCTAGATCTTGGGATCTCCAAACTAGGTTGGGTTGGTAACTCTTATTTAATAGGCTTTAATCCCATTTTGCTAACCCTTTGGTTAGTGGATGCTATGTTGTCTTTTGACCTAACATATTCTATAGAAATAATTCCATTAGAGAGTAGTTGTCTCACATGTATGCATATATATTGGAATATCTTCTTGTCTAACGCTATGAATTGATTCCATTGTAGACCTAGCAATACAAGTCTGTTGGAAGATTTGATATCTAGTATAATTAAGCCCAACGTTACGAGTAAAAATCGGATATCTAAGAACCCTTACAATTGATCAAGTACATTAAGCTTCCAATAATTTGGGCATACTCTAATTGAGAAATACTTTCATTAACATCTATAGGAGTTCTAGCAAGATGATCATCATCTTTTCAATGTAATGAGATTGTGACAATGTATAACCTTCGATGTTTTGGTATTTTATACCAAGAATTACATCAACAATCATGTCAAAATGTTTATTCAACATTTTCTTGGTAGTTTTAATCATGTCATTATTACTACCTATGATGAGCATATCATCTACATAAAGACATACAATGACATAACCTTTGTTTGTGTTTTTAATATAAACACATTTGTCACACTCATTAATTTTAAAACCATTTGACATCATTGCCTTGTCAAATTTCTCATGCCATTGTTTTTGGGGCTGTTTTAAACCATATAATGATTTAATGTTCCATGTAAATTTCTTCATTTAACTCACCATTTTTTAACATCCATTTGATGAATTTCTAAATTGTATAGAGATGTAATGGCAATTAGCATTCTAATGGATGTTATTCTAGTAAGTATGTGTCAAAGTAATCTAGACCTTCTGACTACAAGTCTTGCCTTGTATTTGTCGATTGATCCATACGCTTCAATTTTCTTTTGAAAATCCACTTGTACCCAAGAGGTTTACAACCTCTACTAATTCCCAAGTGTGATTTTGCAAAATAGATTCAACTTCATCTTTCCATAAAGGAGCACATAGCCTCTTTAAAAGTTAAAGGTTCATTTTCTAACAAATATGTTAGAAAATCGACCAAATGATTTTGAGGTTCTAGCGTTTTACGCCTAGGTTCATCTTCCTCATTTTGATCTAACTCTTGTTCTTGCTCATGTTCTTGATCCGACTAGTAATAGCATCATAAGATCTTTTATTAGTACTAGTCTCTTGTCAATACATGTTCAAAGAAAGATGCATTCCTAGACTCAATAATAGTATTTACATGCATTTGAATCAAAAACCGATATGCACTACTATTCTTGGCATAACCAATGAAAATGCAATCAATGGTCTTAGGACCTATCTTAGTCTTTTAGGACTAGGAATAGCCACTTTAGCCAAACACCCCACACTTTTAAGTATTTGTAGATTCCATGCCACAATTCATAAGGTGTTTGATTTACTTTCTTTTATTTAAAATATAATTAGCAGGTAATCATCAACATGGCATTCATCATTTCTTTTAAAGTCCTATTTTTCCTTTCATGCCATTCTGGTTTGATGAATTATTCCATGTTCTTTACAAAATTCACCAAAAGGTGATTCATATTCACCACCTCTATCACTTCTAAGTTTCTTGATTTTCTTACCAAGTTGATTTTCAACTTCATTCTTATATTGAATGAAAGTTTCCAAAGCTTCATCCTTGGTTGAATTAAATAAATATAACTATATCTAGTATAGTCATCTATAAAAGTGATTACATACTTTTTTCCACCTCTTGTTTGAATTGATTTAAAATCACAAATGTCACTATGAATTAATTCAAGTGGTTGAGTTTTAGATAATTTTGCCTCAACACAAATTTCACATTTATGTTTTGAATCAATGTCAAATTTAGGTAAACATTCCATATTAATTAATCTAAGATCCATAATTAACATGTCCTAGTCTACCATGCTATAAATTTGAAGACTCAAGCAAGTAAGAAGAAGATGTAGTATTATTAATAATTACATTTAACTTGAAAAGGCCATCGACATGTAAACCTTTCCTACATACATCCCCTTTTTTTTGTAGTACAAACTTGTCACTTTCAAAAACTAGCTTAAATCATTCTTACTCAACAAAGATCCATTGTTGAGAGTGAGTTTCTTTCCTGATGTCATCTTGAGTATAATCTTTCCTTGTCCTTCAACTTTGGAAGTTGAGGAGTTGCCCATAAAAAGTTGTTCACCATTGTCCACTGTAAAATAAGATGTGAACATCTTTTTTTCTTTAGGATTTAGATTTGCCTCAAGATTGATGTCATCGACACCATTGAAAATATTGTCCACTTCGTCATATGGGCTTCTTGCTTGTTCTTTTCTTGCTTTTGCCCAATCTTTGGCCCGATGTCCCTCTTTGTCACAAATGTAACATTTGCCATTAAACTTGTACTTTTATTATTCCCCTTTAGAGCCTTGTGATGAACCTTCTCCAAAAGACTTACGTTTCTTGGTTTTTGAAGCATGTTCCACCACATTTGCCTTAGACTCCATAGGATTCTGTCCTCCTCAATCCTTAAACGCAAAATTAACGGCCCATAGAAATTTCTTTGCGCTTGTGTTTAAGGTAGTTCTTGAATTCTTTCCACTTTAGGTAATTTTTTCAATTAAAGTGAAAGGATTCACTTAGAGACATACCTTCTGCGTGAATGTCATGCATGAGTTGAAATCTTGAGCTTTTTGAATCAACCATAACAAAATCCAAGAATCGCCAACCACAAATTTCTTTGTTTGTACTTTTTCTCCAACGATTCCCAAAGTTCCTTTCTTTGTCTTGATTTGGTATAATGTGTTGTCAAGTCCGCTCAAGACGTAATTAAATCGGCATGTTTCAAGCATCAATTCATCCTCTTCGTGATAGGAGCATCTTCAGTTGTAAGATAGAACAACATTTTCCATCTTTTAAAGTGAACTTCTTTCACCGTGATTTATCACAGAGAGGGGGGTGGTGCAAATCAACACACACATAGTACTTGTTTGGGCATTTGTTGCCATCAATTCTAATTTATAAAACAAAATTATAATTAGAATTTACACTAATTAAACCAAATGCATTAAATTAAAATAAAAGAAACAAGAATGTAACTTTTATTTTCCAATTAATTTGAAAATAAAATAAAATTTTATTTAAACAAATTAATTCCAAATAAAATTCTATAAAATAAAAGAAATAAGAATATAACTTTTATTTTTCAATTAATTTGGAAATAAAATAAAATTTTATTTAACCAAATTAATTCCACACAAGAAATTAAATTCTGTAAAATAAAAGAAATAAAAATATAACTTTTATTTTTCAATTAATTTGGAAAAATAAAATTTTATTTAACCAAATTAATTTCAAATTTAAATCTCTTGTTACACTCAATAATTAAAATAAATAATTTTAATTAATGAAAACTAAATAATTTCTAAAACTCAAAATTAATTTAAAATTCCACAAAAATATATTCTCAATTGTTAATGACACCTACTAGTTGTTGTCAAAGAAAAGAGTATTACTACTATCCAAATAGCATATAATCACTATTTGTTTTTCCAACATTATTTTGTAAATTCACGTAAAATAATTTTCTTTCAAATTATTTACGAAGAATTGAAAAGGAAACAAGCGAAAAAAATTGAATAATTTTAAGATTGTTGGAACAATCTTCGTGTAAATAAAATAAAAAATAATTCAAACAAAATAAATAAATGACATACTTTATTTATCGAACCAGAAAAATAATTCAAGACCAAGTCATCTCCCAGATACAATGATCTTCACAAATTTATAGAATCACTTTAAATAAATTTGTTGTTCTAACTCTCTCAAATATATACTAAAACTAATATGAAGAATAATGAAAAAATGCAATTTAGGACAACCAAAGACCAAAATCGTTTTTTTTCCTATCTCGATGTGAATTCAATGCTCTGAATTATGAAATATTTATAGGCAACCAACCCTTGTTTCAACAGTTCAAAAATTGAATTAAGAACCAATTTGGTTTTGAATACAAATGTTCAAACAAAGAAGTGAACATAAATTCTTTGAAGAAGACCTTGACTAAGTCAAATGTGAAGGAATTTTCATTTATTTAAACTATTAAATATATATATATATATTAAATTAATTAAATATATATATATATTAAACTATTTGAATAGTTTAATCATTTTTAGGAAACCACTTAAGGAAACCAAAAAATAAATTTAGAAATAAATTAAATTCACAATAATTTTTATTGAAAAATTCAAAAGAATTTTATCTAAAAATTAATGTTAGATCCTCTTCCCATTCACTCATAAATGGTTTTGACGTTTGAACACTTCACCTCTTCGGACCCACCCCAAAAGACGTTTAGGGTCCACCCAAAATGGGCTAAAAATATGCCTATAAAAAATCATTTTTCCAACACCTTCTAGTTAAGTTAGAGTTGGGGAGGTCATTATTTTAATTAATTTATTAATTTTTTCACAAAAAGACAGACAAAAAATAAAGAGAAGAGTTAATATTTTAATAATAATTTTTTGATATTTTAACTATTTTAGGTGCCACTCAGAACCACGCTTAATATCTAATGAGCTTTGCTCATTATTAAAATGCTCTTTTGATTGATTTAAAAAAAAATAATTATTAAAACATAAAAAGATGTTTTACCTTCATTTTCTTATATGACAAACAAGTAACTCTAACGTACAAACCCCAAGCTTGCTCATGCTTAAGTATACATGTTTTTTATCCACCAACTCGGTGATTGTTTCCAATAAAAAAAATAAAAAAATAAAAAAATTGGTGATTGTACCAAAACTCTTACTATTTTGGTAGCAGTTCGCACATGTAATACATACGCAATTCAAAAAATATATATAATAGTATAAAAATAATGACAAAGAGAAATGCATGGATTGTTCAAGTATTAGTGTCTTCTTTATCAAACGCATAATCTTACTAGTTTCGAGTTCCATTCTCTTCTTAATATATATATATATACACACACCAAATATAGGAATATTTTAGAAAAACTCAAAATATGAGACCTTGACACCACCAGCAGCCTTAATCCCAAGGGGTTGGCTTAGTATGTGGATGGAGAAGGCAATCAA
Source organism: Camellia lanceoleosa (assembly GCA_025200525.1). Lineage (NCBI taxonomy): Eukaryota > Viridiplantae > Streptophyta > Magnoliopsida > Ericales > Theaceae > Camellia > Camellia lanceoleosa. Next base: position 73,314,279 of record CM045768.1, read on the forward strand.
ATGGCTTTACCATTCAAAAAGTTGCAAGTTTGAATTTCACAAAGGCTAAACATTCCAAACCTTAGGGTTACTGGAAGTTTGTTTGACCATTAACTTCAAGACCCTAGAATTAGTCAAGTTGTGCGTATTCCAGTCTGGACACCCAAATATATATATATATATATATATATAAAAAAAACCAAAACATTTTTTTTTTTTTTGATTAGCAAAAAAAGGAACTTTATTGATGACATAACCGACAAAAATTACATCAATAAATAAGGGAGGTACAGAAGAAACATAGCAAACTAGCCCAATTCCAACTAGGTTGGCACTAAGGAAAAGCTTGACTATTATGTTGGGGACAGAAGGAAGACACTCCAACGGAGCCACCGAAGAAGATTGCCAAAGTGCTAGTAGAGTACAAAGACATCATGCCACCTAAGTTGCTTAAGAGGCTTCCACCTAGGTGGGAGGTGGACCAAAAGATTAAGGTGGAGCTAGGCGCCAGGCTCCAAGCCATCAGCAATGGCATCGTATCGAATGTCTGCACTTGAGTTGGAGGAACTAAGGAGTCAATCGGCTTGCAAGGTTGCTAAGACATGGAATGAACAAGTAGATGTGGCACAGTCTTACCTCGACAAAGCAACCAAAAAGATGAAAAAGTGGGCAGATGAAAAGAGGCACCATCGAGAGTTTAATGTTGGAGACTTGGTGATGGTAAAAATCTCGTCTAGCCAAAACAAGTTCACCCGGCCATTTCCAATAGTCAAAAAGGTAAGAAAGGTTGCCTATAAGCTTGAATTACCCCCACATCTCAAATTTCACCCAGTCTTCCACGTAAGTTGTTTAAAGCCCTACTACGAACACAAAGAAGACCCGGACAAAGGCAAGACAAAGAGGGCACCATTGGGCATCACGACAACTTATGACAAAGAGGTGGAGTCCATCTTGGCAGACCGAGTGGTCCATCTTGATGAAAAACATCGACTTTAAAATAAATAGTAGATAAATGTATCCTAAGATATCTATGAAGAATTTTCCCTGACGTGGTGGTGCCATGTTGGTGGTGGTTGTTTGAGATTATATTATAATATTACGAATACCCTCAATAATATATATATATATATATAAACATATAAACCAATGAGAAAAGGAAGAGTTAAGGGTGGTGTACAATGTTTTCAATAGTTAGCCTTTTTAGGTTGTGGTGTGGAGAGAATGGAGTTTGTGAGTACCGGCGTTCTCCCCTCTATCTCTTCATTATATGGTAATGTTTTTATCTTTTTATTATTTATTATTTATTATTTTGTTTTTGACAATAATCAAAATGACGTGGTTTTGATGTCTCTAAATGTCAATACTAGAATGATTAGAATCTAACTGTAGAGTATGCGGTCAGGGGTTGAAGCAAATAACTTCAGAGAGAACCTACTCAAAAAAATAACTTCATAGTCAAAGTAAATAGACAATAGTTACTTTCATCCATGCATGGCACCATAACCACCTACCACTCTCTCTCTCTTTATATTTCTCTCTCTCTATCTGTCTAGACCTACCATCCTAGGGTTTCACTTGGGTTTTGAGTCCAGAAATTCATTTCTTTATCTCTCTGTCTCCATTCATATCTTTCTCTCTCTAGATCTACCATTTTAGGGTTTCATTTGGGTTTTGAGTCCAGAAATTCTGATGAATACGGAAAAGTATCACCGCAATCTATTGATCTTGGTCATATCACCAGAAGGTCTTGAGCGAGTCATACCTTCCAAAAAGATGGAGGTATACGTGATCGTGTCGATCTCCGGCGGTGGCAAGAAGAGGATGGTCGTAGTAGATACAATTGGTGACACTAACCCTACTTGGAACATATCCATAAGTTTTGAGGTAGAGGAGGAGACCGCGGCAAACCAGATCCTCGTGGTCGACCTGCGCTGCTGCGCTCCAACCGGCAGCGATAGTGATAAAGACATCGAAGAAATGCTTGTGCAGGTTAAAGACGTGACGGGCTCGATCGAGGATAATAGTCTAAACTATCAGATTCGAACCCCGTCCGGAAATCCAAAAGCTAAGCTAACTATCAATTCTATGTTGCTACTAAACTGGTTTTATGCTACAGAGTTCTCCATCAGGTGATGCTCAAGTAGTGGAGACTTAGCAAACAGAGGTTGTGTTGGTTTTTGTGTTGTTTGTTGTTTTTTGTTTTGTTTTCTTCTGGTTGGTTGTTCACGAACTGTGATGGTGTGCTTGCAAGGGATTGGGCGGTCATATTGGTGCCAACCTAATTAGGATTGGTATGTTTGCTATGATGCTTTTTGCACCCATCTGTTTCTTTTTCTGATGTAATGTTTTATCGTTCATCAATAAAGGTTTTTTTTGCCGATAAAAAAAAAAGTAGATGTATGAGAAAGTGCCATCGCTTGCTATGGCAGTGGTGACTGGCCTCACCACACCATACGAAGCCGCGGTAGCAACCTATCAATTTAATCCACCATATCCTTCTCTAGCCCCAGTGATGGGCCCACCGCCACCAGGTTACAGATACCCACCACCAGCATCGGGTTACGGATACCTGCCACCGAGTCACGTGTACATGCCATCGGGTTACAGGTACCAACCTCCTCAACCTGGATATGTGGTGCAAGTTCAACAACAGCTTGAGCTTCCAAAAAAGAATAAGTGGGGGTGGTTTGGAAAATTTTTGAGCAGACTCTATGCTGCGGTGGTGATTGATGATGCGATCAATAATAACACGCAACTCCCAGATGATATCAGGTTTTAAAAGTCTCTTTGGTGAGCTACTGCTAATTATAAATTTGACTTTTATGGGTATTTTGGACCACGGTGATTTTGAATTATTTGTGTTTTAAGGCTTTATGGTTTTTGTTAATGACTGGACTCATACTCTAATTTACTTGCTTTATATGTTTTGTATTAATGTAATCAACTAAAATGTCTCAAAAATGGAATGTCTTGTTATGCATATATATACTTGTGTAGTCTAAATTTATTTTAATTATCACTTCACTTCAGTTGATAGCACATTAATTTTGTCTCTCTCCCCCCCTCTCTCTCTCTCTGTTACACACACACTCTTATCATCTTTATTGCTTCATTGATCATTTTCTTTAAAAACAAAATCTGTTTATCTGTTGCTGCTGTTACTGTTGCACTAGTATTGTAAATTGATTTGATTTGATTTGATTTGATTTTTAAAGTTAACTATACCTTGTTGGCTTTATAGATGCATTGCTTGGCATACTATGGTTATGGCTAAGACTATTTGTTTATGTAAAATCTTACTTAAGGGTTTCATTGCATGCTTTACTTCAAGTGGCTTTTAATAATAGAGTTGGTCGTTTAGGATTTTCTTATATGGGAATCAATAGTGAATCAGATAGTGTGAATGTAAAGCAGCTAAGAAAAACAATTTCTTGTTTGGGTCCTTCTTTTGTCATAATTTTTTGAATCAAAGGTTTAACTACTACTAAAACATATAAATATAATCAAACTAAAACCATACTTATCCGCAAAGGTGTGTGAAAACACTCTCCTTAGGAGTTGATATCGCCCCTCTAAATGTCCTTCCTAGTGCTGCAGGTTATTGGGGTGGGAATTTCACACATGACCCGTTAACATAACATGAACCCCACACGTAATTATAGGCGTAGAATTTATAAGTTCTTGACATGTATGACACAATCTCATAACACGGATATTAAATATATTGTGTTCGGTTGAACACGAGTACCCTGAACACAACTCAACTCGTATGACTCACATGAATTAGTCATGAATATTGTCTTATATATTATTATGGTTGTAGGTTTAAATGTTTAAACATATTACCCTTATGCATATGTGATGTCAAACAAATTTTCTTCAAATATGATATACAATCAATTTATTAGTATATGTGATATCCTGGACTGTACATCTTTACATAAAATTGGTGCTGGAATATTGAAAAAATAATGTGATGATGAACAATTGTTTATTGAGAGAAGTCCATGACCGAAATTGTTTTGTCCACTCTAATCACTGAAAGCACTTTAAGAAATACTAGATGTGCATAATATGTGTATATATATATATATTTTTGTGTATTATGTGCTTATATAATAATAAATAATCACTACCACAAAAAACACAAATAGGGACTAAAAAAAAAATTTTGTCGCTGAAAGTGCATGAAATGGCGATTAAAATGGAATTAGTCGCTGAACATAAGAGTTTTAGCGACTAAAAGAGTTTAGTCACCGAAAAGCAGGGTTTTAGCGACTAAAAGGAAGTTTAGTCGCCGAATATAGGGTTTTTAGCGACTAAAGTTTGTTTAGTAGCCAAAAGTCACGGTTTTTGGCGACTAAAATAATTTAGTAGCGAAAAGTTATGGTTTTGGCGACAAAAAACAGGTTTAGTTGCTGATTATAGCAGTTTTGCTAACTAAAAACAATTTAGTCACTGAAAGTGACGTTTTTTGGCTACAAAAAAAAAATAAAAATTAGTAGCTAAAGGTTAAGAATTGCCGACTAAAATGCATTTTGGTCACCCAAAGTAGAGGTTTTGACGACCAAAATTGAGTTTAGTCGCCAAATGTGCTAGCCTTAGGCGGGTTGTAACTGTTTTAGCGACAGAAAAGAAATTAGTAGCCAAAAAATGGAGTATTGGCGACTAAAATTCAAATTTAGTCGCCAAAAGTGCTTACCCTATTTTTTTTTTGTAAATATTTTATTTTTTAAATAAAATATATTAAATAAAAAAAATTATTTTCATATATACAATTTTATATTAATACCAGTGAATATAGTATATAAATAATATTTGTTGCAATAATGTTCATGTGATCTGGGGAGTGGCGTAGTGGGGGAGCAAGTGTTGGTAAAGGCGTAGTGGGGTGCAAGTGTTGGGAACACAAGTTCGAACCTTGGGACATCCAGCAGAGGCAATTGTTTTTTTTGTTGTAAAATATGGTTTTGGCGACTAAAGGCGTTGGTCGCCGAAAGGTATACCTTTTGGCGACGAAAAGTTTAGTCGGGAAATGTTTAAATAATAATTAAAAAAAATCACTATTGGCGACTAAAAATTTAGTCGCTAAATGTATAATTTCAAAAAATGGAATTGCATTTGGCGACAATTTGTTTCGTCGCTGAAGACCTGTGAATTGGCGACTAACAGGTTTTTAGTCGCTAAAGGCATTGGCGACCATGAATTCGCGACAACAGTGGCGACTAAAATTTTTTGTCTGGAAAAGTGAAAATTCGACCTTTGGTGACTAAAAAAGGACCTTTGGCGACTAAAAATTTAGTCGCCAAAAGTGTATTTTCTTGTAGTGAATTAGTAATAAGGTAATGAAAATAAAAAATCACACCAAGCAAGTAAACAATTTGTGCTTGTAAGAAGTAACATAGGCTGCCCCTTTATCCTTCTTTGAGAACCATGCTGAAACTTGACCCCTAGCCTGGGACTGGGTTAAATTGAGGAGCTTGTTGTAGAGATAGGTCTTCCATTTGTGAACCGAATGTCTCACCTAGTGATTCTAAACGGACTTTCGGAACCATAACCATTTAACATACTAAATGTGCATAATTTTTTTTTTGGTATATTATGTGCTTATAAAAACAAACAATTAGTGATAAAGTAATAACACCAAGCAAAATAATAAACAATTTCTTTTTTAAATATTTATATCTTTTTGCCTTTTATTTTCTTATTTCAAATATAATAAATTGTAATTACATTGAAAGAAAATATAATCATATACTAACAAACCAGGTAATTAATCTTTAAGAAAGAAAGAGAGATATTAATTTTTAACTTAGTGAGTAATCAATGGTGATGATATAGTTCGTTCTTGGTAGATGGGTCGGACTGGTCCAAGTTCTTCAAGTTCAGGTCCAAATGGTTGAGCCCACCAAGTAACCTGCAAACAAGTTCAACGGGGAACGGGGGTAGTCCCCCAGTGAACCCTCCGACGAGCAAATTAGTAGAGGAAGTAGAGAATGTAGAGAGAGAGAGATGGGGGATAGAAAGCTTAACCTTCTTCTTGTCTTCAATGTTTGCTTATATCCTTTGGTAATCATTTCGCGGTCGCTTCCGACCTGCCCTCCTCGCCGAAAGTCTATGCTGTAGCTTACCTTGTTCAGGGTAAGGGGGTCCTGTTCTGACGGGGAGGTGTTGTCGTAATAAATGCTGTGATGGGCTGCATTAATGGTGATGTGCAGTGGCAATAACTTTGCAGATCTTTGTCTGCTGACGTGGCTCGTCCTTTACCTGCCACGTGTCTGAATGCCATTGGCTCTTTATGCCATATTGGATTCTAGCTGTTTTGGACTTTATCGGCTGGGTTATGTATTGGGCTCCAATTGATGGGCTTGGGTTGTTTATAGTGGTCCATGGCCTTTGTGGACCTATCCATGTCAGTAGTCCCCCATTCCCGAGTGCAACTTCAGTCCAACGAAGGGAATATTTATGAGGAAGATGAGTCCTACCGGGATGGGCAGCCGAGTTGGTAGACCGAACGTGAGGTGCTTCGACTGTAAGAGGGGTACCGAGCGGGAGGGCCGACCAGGAGGTGGGCTGACCGTGCGAAGGTCGAGCGAAGAGGAAGACCGTGAGGAGGACTTACTGCGCGAAGGCTGAGCGGAAGGGCCGACTGCGAAGAGGGGCGACTGCGCGCGAAGGCCGAGCGGTAAGGCCGACCGTGTGAAGGGGCAGCTGCGCACGAAGGCCGAGCGGTAGGGCCGACCGTGTGAAAGAGGCGGCCGCGAGCGAAGGCCGAGTGGAGGGACGCGGGGCTCAAGAGGTGGCGTGTCAAGTGATGATTTGAAGTGGAAAAGACAAGGTAAGGGGAGGAGACAGTGCATCGTGGTCGTACACGTGGCAATATCGTGGGGGGGAGGAGGTTAGGCGTTGGAGCAGAAATGAAACGATTGGTCATTATGTGTGTTGAAAAGGCAGTTTTGGCGGATGATTTGAAAAGTTTCAAACTGGCGAAAATTAATTGGGATCCTTGGAATACGGGCAAACCGTGGGCTTTTGGCATCATTCAGTTCACCTACTTGTTTACAAAAACTCAAAACATCCCAAGTGTTAACGCCTTCGTTGCTCACGATACACTACTGCAACACTTTTTTAATTTCCTTGCACCCACGTCAGAAGCGATTTGCAAACATACCATAGAAATGGCCTAAGAAGAAGCTTTGAATGTGAGGGTGGACCCGCTTGGTGATAATGATGCAGTGGAGCTAGCAGCGCAGTATAGGACAGAGAGGGTGGGGGAATCGGTAGTACGATCCCATGGTTCCACCATGATAGGAGCTCCAAAGCCAATCAGCCAGGCGGAACCAGATCATTGGCACACAAAGGCTGACAAATCCACGATTACTGCGACGGAGTTGGAGGCTATCCGCGAAAAATATTAGATCCCTGTGGAAGTAGAGTTACTACTGCCGATATCGACGGAAAGACTGTCTGACGCCAGGCCAGGGGAGTTTTCCCTTTATGAGGAAGCTCTGAAGGGAGGACTGAGGTTGCCATTGCCGCAAGTGGTGGTGGATATGCTTAACCGGCTGGAGGTAGCACCGGGCCAACTAATGCCCAATGCGTAGAAGATCTTGCTGGCTTGTGCGAGTGCGTGGCCGAAGGCGAATGAAGGGGAGGCCATGACAGTAGACGAGTTCTTTGCATGCTATAAGGCCTCATGGCAGCAAAAGACTTAGGTCACCCTGCAGGCAGCGACAGGGAAGGGTTTAGTGGCGGAGCTGCCAACGTCAATCAAAGGTTAGAGACCACGGTGGTTCTATGTGTCCACCAATGGAGGGGTTGGGGTGCACACGATGTGGAGGGTCCCCACCAGATCTGTGGAGCCAAAATTAGGGACAGCAGTAGATGAGAGAATAAAGAAAGTGAAGGCCTGGAGGGAGAAGGAGGGAGCCAGGTGGGACGAACTCGTTCAACCCTCATATTTGTTTGCGGCGAGGTTGGGTCCTCAACCGAGTGGTGGTGATGTGGGGCGAGCTGAATTGGAGGCAATGAGGAGAGCGCAGGAGACTGAGAATTGGGCCATACTAGCCAAAGCCATAAAATTTAAGGAGGCGCAGTCAAACTGACCTCCCCAGCTGATCATGCGGGAGAGAGTCCGACCGCGCCCTAAGCCGCTGAAGGGGAAGGACTTAAGCAGTTTTGTGCCGCGACCGCCCCCAGTTGATCCCATGAAAGAACAGGCGAGAAAAAAGGGGGAGTTTCTGAAGAAGAAGAAGAAAAGGAGTGCCCTTGAGGGGGGTGCAGATGCCCCCGGGGTCAAAGAAGGCGAAGGTGGTGGAGGTTGCCTCAACAATAGAGGTTGGGGAGGTCGCCCCAGCAGTGGTGGAGATTGTCCAAGGGGTCGAGAGGGCTGCCTCTGAATGGCAGGTAGAGGGTGTGGCAACTGGGGCTAGACCAAGTGAATAGGAAAAGACCCAGAAGGGTTCTGCGCCCCAAGGGGGTGTTGGTCTTACTACCGCAGTCTACCACGCTCGGGCGGTGGCTGGGCGGCTGGAGGGAGAGGAGGGCCCAGCCAGGGCGGGTGCAGACCGCCTGGTAGCGATCGTGGAGGAAGCATCCGTGCACTCAGCACCTGCCAGATTCAACGAGGCTGACCTGCTGAGGGGGTTATACTCTGCTCAAATGGAGGTAACCACCTTAGCAGGGGCTCTGCTAAGAAAGGCGGGGGCTGTAAAACTGAAGGCGGATGAGGTCAAGGCTCAACTTGCTAAGTTGAAGGAGGAGAGTTCAAGTTGGGAGAGCGCCCACACCGATCTGCAAGCAGTCAAGTTGGAGCTGGAGAACACACGCCGCCAGGTTATGTCGCTCGAGTTCCAGCTGACTGGCGAGCAAAAGAAGTTGGAGGAGGCCCAAAGAGCCTGTGCCGTCGCGGTCGAGCGGCATGAAGAGGCCATGAGCAGCAATGAAGAGCTGGTCAGGCAAAAAGATAAGGCAGATGTCAAAATTGGCGATCTGTAGAAGGAGCTGGAGGGCGAGCGTGCCAAGGCAACGGAGGAAAAGAGGAGGCTTCAGAAGGAGTTGAAAGTAGAGAGGGCGAAGGCGACGGCGGAGAAGGAGAGCCTGAAGAAGGAAGTGGAGGTGGAGAAGGCAAAGGCTGCGTCTGAAAGGGCGACCCAGCAGAAAGAGCTGGACGAAGAGAGGGCGATGGCAACTTCTGAGAGGGTGACTTATCTCGATCTGTGCGTCGCAGCAGTGGAGCAATTCAAAAGGTCTGTCGAATTTTGGATGGCAGTTGATGCCGCAGTTGCCAGCAGCCTGGCTAAGCAAGAATCTGGGGGGGGGCGGGCCCATCGAAGACGACTGCTGGAGGCAAAACTGAAGCAGAAGTTATTGAGAGCTTCTAGCAGTCAGACTTCTATAAGCATGAAATGGCTGAGTACTGGGACAGTGGCTAGAAGATGTTCAAACGTAGAGCTGAAGAGCTGTTCCCAAACTTAGACCTTAGTAGTGTAACGATTGGCGAAGATGATGTGGCCCAAACCCCCCTGGATAAGGGCATTGAAGAAGAAGATCTTGTATCCAGTGAAGGGGAGTGACTAGGGAAAAAGAAGAAAATTTTGTTGTTTTTTTTTTGAATTGATGTAATGAACTTGTGTACACATTTGTGAATAAATAAAATTTCAGCTGTGTTTTTAGTCGATTGCTTTTGCTTGTGTATAAATCAGTGTGAACTAAATTCAGGAACTCCTTGATGCATAGTGAAATTGAACTTGTATGAGAACTCAATGCAGAGTAAAGTAAAAAACTCCTCAATGCAGAGTGGAATTTAGAATGTGATAAAATTATGTATCTGTGCTTGCTACATTGCTGAAATGGATGAGAGTGGTTTATTTGAGTCATGCTTGATGGGAGAGGAAATAATCTGATTAGTAGAGGAAAAATGTAAGAACGTCTTTGGAATTTGACTAAGTAAAGAGTGGGGCAAAAATTTCGACCTGGAATTGCGACTAAGTGTTCTACTAATGCCACAATTATGAAGTTTCACTGATGCTGCAAGTGACTCAGTCTTGGGCCTGGAATGGCGGTACTCAATCTGGTTAAGACTTGTGATGCTTGGTCCAGGTGAGGATTGGTCTGGCCGAGTGCATCAAGCTTAGTCTGGCTGAGGCTTTTGGATGCTCGGTCTGGACGAGCTCTGAGTGCTCCATCGGACTAAGGCTTTTCATGCTCGGTCTGGCTAAGGCTTTTAGTGCTCAGTCTGGCTGAAGCTTTTTGACGCTCGGTCTGGACGAGGTTTTTAATGCTCAGTCTTGGCTGAGGCTTTTGGTGCTCAGTTTGGCTAAGGGTTTTTGGACGCTTGGTCTGGACGAGGCTTTTAGTGCTCAAGCCTGGCTGAGGCTTTTGGTGCTCAGTCTGGCTAAGGCTTTTCATGCTCAGTCTACCTGAGGCTTTTAGTGCTCAGTCTGGCTGAGGCTTTTTGACGCTCGGTCTGGATGAGGCTTTTAGTGCTCAGGCTTGGTTGAGGCTTTTGGTGCTTAGTCTGGCTGAGGCTTTTTGGAGTGCTGTAATCAAAACATCATTGAGACACCATGTAGATAACTGAGGTATATAAACGTCAAAAAGTTACATTGCATGAGAAGATTACAAGGATATTCAAGCGTGTGAATTTGCCGAAAAGAAAATACAATAACTGAGCAATACAAAAATAGTGGTTTATTGAAAGTAACGTTTCAGGTGTTCAGCGTTCCAAGGGTACGGGAGGTCTCGACCTTCCAAATCCTGAAGTCGATAAGTGCCTGGACGTGGTCGGGCTTTCACAATGTAAGGTCCCTCCCATTTGGTTATCAATTTACCCTCAGTTGGATTTTTGGTGGCAAGAGTTGCTTCTCTCAAGACAAGGTCCCCAACAGCGAACTCCCTTGGTCGGACTTTGCGGTTGTAGTGTGTTCTCATTTTCTGCTGGTATGAGTCCAATCTGACAGTAGTGGTCTCCCTGAGTTCTTCAATTAGGTCCAGGTCTGCCCGACGAAGTTCTTCGGTGAGTGCTAGATTCGGATGTAAAACCCTGGGGGTAGGCAGACCGATTTCCACTGGAATAACTGCCTCAGCGCCATATGTTAGATGAAAAGGGGTTTCCCCAATGGGAGTCCGAGCGGTGGTGCGGTAAGCCCATAGCACATTCGGTAGTTCCTCAGCCCAAAGTCCCTTAGCAGCTTCAAGCTTAGTCTTGATGATCTTCAGGAGAGAACGGTTGGTGACCTCAACTTGGCCATTGGCTTGGGGATGACCGGGGAAAGAGAAACATGGTTGAATTTGGAGGTCGGCATAGAACTTCCTATACTTGGCGTTGTCGAATTGTTTGCCGTTGTCAGAGACAATGGCCTGAGGGACGCCGAATCTGAAAACGATCAACCGCCAGATGAACTTGGTTGTGTTTCGCTCGGTGATGGTCGCAAGGGGTTCTGGCTTTAGCCACTTGGTGAAGTAATCAATGGCGACAATCACGAACTTGGTCTGGCCTCGGCTGGTGGGAAGTGGACCAACTAGGTCGATCCCCCATTTAGCGAATGGGTAGGGGCTGCAGAGTGTTATCAGTTCAGTAGGAGGAGCATAGGGGATGTTGGCAAAGCGCTGACACTTGTCGCATTTGAGCACAAAATCAGTGACATCTTGATTGAGAGTCGGCCAGAAATAACCAGTACGGAGTATTTTGTGGGCTAAAGACCTGCCGCCCGAATGATTGCCACAAATTCCCTAATGGATTTCTCGCATTACATAGGTTGCTTGAGCTGAGTTGAGGCATCGCAGATATGGTCGTGAAAAGCCACGTTTGTACAAGACGCCACTGACCAGAACGTAGTTAGACAACCGAGCCCTAACCTTGGCGGCCTGCTGTTGGTCATCTGGGAGTTCTCCTGTTGTCAAAAATAGGAAGATGTCGGATGCTCAGGGGATGGGTTCATTTTGGAGGAACTATACTTCTTGTAGGTCGGGTGAGATGGTCGGGTGGGCTAGATATTCGAGGCGGACTCTGTGGCTGAGGTCGGACTGGTCTGCAAAGGCCAACTGAGCCATCTCATCTGCCTTGGAGTTTTTAGCCTGAGGTATGTGCTTGATGTGGAAAGTATTGAAGAGGCGAACAAGGAGGAGTGTCATATCCCTGTAAGCCCACATTGTGTCCTCCTTGGCATCGAATTTCCCCATAATCTGGCCAACGATGAGCTGGGAGTCGCTGAATACCCGAGTGTGGCTGACACCAATGTCCTTGGCAAGGCGGAGTCCTGCTATCAATGCCTCATATTCGGCCTCATTGTTGCTAGCATCAAAGAAAAAATGGAGAGCACATTTGAAATAGCCACCCTCAGGGGAGGTGAGGATGAGGCCAGCCCCACTACCTTTCCTACGGGATGACCCGTCGACGTTGAGAGTCCAAGAATGGGGGTCTTCTAGCTCGACAGGAATTGGTGGGGGTGAAGAGGTAGTGGTTGGGGTAGGGTTGGTGAATTCCAGGATGAAGTCGGCTATGGCCTGTCCCTTGATTGCTGTTCGAGGGTGGTAGGAGATGTCAAACTGGCTGAGTTCTACTAACCATGGCATAAGTCTGCCAAAAAGTTCTAGTTGCTGCATGACCTTCTTCGGGGGTTGGTTGGTGAGGACCACTATGGAATGGGCTTGGAAGTAAGGACGGAGTCGTCTAGAGGCGGTGACCAAGGCCAGGGACAATTTTTCTAGCAATGGGTAATTCTGCTCCGCTCCCTTGAGAGCTCGACTGATGTAGTAGACCGGCCGTTGGACTGAGCCGTCTTCCCTGATAAGGGCTGCACTGACTGCGGTGCTTGACACTACTAAATAGAGGAAGAGAGGCTCGCCCGTTACTGCCTGTGAAAGAAGGGGAGGATTGGCCATGCATTGCTTTAGCTGCTGAAAAGCCTCTTCGGATTCAGTTGTCCATTCAAAAGTCTACCGAAGAACTTTGAAGAATGGTAGGCACTTATCTGTTGCACGGGAAATGAAGCAGTTGAGGGCCGCCACTCGGCCGGTGAGTCTTTGAACTTCTTTGACCATTCTGGGTGACTGCATCTCAATCAAGGCCTTGATCTTTTTGGGGTTTGCTTCAATGCTGCGCTGGCTGACCATAAAACCCAAAAAATTCCCAGATCCTATGCCGAAGGCGCACTTCTCTGGGTTGAGCTTCGTTTGGTACTTGCGGAGGGTGGTGAAAGTTTCTTGCAGGTCGGTCAGATGATTAGTGGAGAGTTTGCTCTTGACCAACATGTCGTCGACATATACTTCCATATTTCGACCTATCTGGTGATGGAAAACGGCATTGACCAACTGTTGGTAGGTGGCCCCAGCATTCTTTAGTCTGAACGGCATCATGCGGTAGTGGTAAGTACCTTGGTCGGTAATGAAGGATGTATGTTCCTGGTTGGACGGGTGCATCAAGATTTGGTTGTACCCAGAGAAAGCATCCATGAAGCTGAGCATCTGATGACCAGCCGTTGCGTCGACCAGCAGATCTATGCAGGGAAGAGGATAGCTGTCTTTGGGGCAAGCTCGGTTCAGGTCAGAGTAATCGACACAGAGTCGCCATTTGCCGTTGTTCTTACGGACTAAGACCACGTTTGACAATCATTTGGGGTAGTCTACGTTTGTGATGAACTGGGCCTCAAGGAGCTTGTCAACCTCTGCTACAATAAGAGTATTGCGCTCCAGATAGAAGATGCGTTGTTTCTGGCGGTAGGGTCGGAAATGGGGTTCGAGCCTGAGGCGATGGGTTATGAAAGAGGGGTCAATACCCGGCATGTCTGAATGGGTCCTGGCAAATACATCATTATACTCGGTCAGGAGGGCAGTAAGGTCGGCCTTGGCTTGGGGGGATAGTTGGCTACCGATCTTGGCAGTTTTGGTTGGGTTGGTGGGGTCGATGGGAACCTCAACAAGCTCCTCTACAGGTTCTCCTCTGACCAACTCGTCCTCATCTCGGACGTCAAGTCCTTCGATGATCATTGCCTCTTTCAGCTTGGCTTCTTTGAGTGAAGCAATATAACACTCCCTGGCCACGATCTGTTCTCCTTTAACTGTTTCGACCCCGAGATCGGTGGGAAACTTGATGGCAAGGTGATAGGTGGATGTGATGGCTTGGAAGCCATTTGGGGCAGTGCGGCCAAGGATGATGTTGTAGGCAGATGGGCAGTCGACCACAAGGAAGGTGAGTAACATCGTGGTCTGCCGTGGGTATTCGTCGATCGTGATAGGGAGATCGATGAAACCGATGGAGGTCACACGATCGCCAGTGAAGCCGACCAGAGGGGTTTGGAGAGGAGACAAACTTTCTTCCCCAATCTTGAGCTGGCAGAAGCAATTGAGAAAGATGATATCTGAAGAGCTGCCATTGTCGATGAGAACTCGTCTGACCTTGTAGTTGGAGAGGATGGCAGAGATGACAAGAGGATCATCATGTGGGTAACGGATGCCTGAACAGTCGGCGGCCGTGAAGGTGATAGGTTCGGTCCACTGTTTCGGCTGTTTAAAGGGTCGGTCCACCGTTGCCACTGCTTTGTCTGAGCCCTGTCTTATTTTTCGAAGTTCCGCCTTCTGAGCTGAGCGGGATGGTCCACCACAAGCAAGGCCGCCAGAAATAACTCTGATCTCTCCCACTGGTGGAGGGGGATTCCCTGGCGGTCGAGGCTGTTGTGGAGGGCGATCGTGGCCTTGGTTAGGTTGAGCTGGCTACCTGGGTAGGGTGCGCCGGCGGTTGTTTCTGGGGGGCTCGGTTCTTTGCCTCTGCTGTGGGTGGGTGTCCGTGAAGCGACTGAGACATCCCTAACGTATTAGGGCCTCGACCTGATCCTTGAGGTTGTTGCAGTCATCATTGCTATGGCTATGGTCTTGGTGGAAATGACGATATTTGGATTGATCCTTCCGATTGGAAGGGGTCCGCGAGGGTAGGGGCCATTTGAGAGGGTAGTCCCATTGGATCTGGTTGAGTACTTGTTCCATGGGAGAATTAAGGGGGGTGTACCGCTTGAACCGACCGAGCGGTCGGGCTGGTGCCGACCGGTCTGCACGGGGGGGTCAGTCTGTATAGTGGGATGTTTGGCTATTATACTGGGCATTTCTGGGTTCTAGGTCTTTTCTCTTCTCTCTAGGGGTCGGGTTTTTAGTTATTGGATCCTGCCGAGCGGCTAGTGAATCTTCGGTATTCATGTATTTCTGGGCTTTGGAGAGTAGGGCTGCCATGGAGGTCGGGAGGTTTTTAGAGAGGGAGAAAAGGAAATTGGACAACCGTAACCCGGCCATGAAAGCCGCGAGGATGACCTTATCATCGTTTTCCGCCACTTGCAGGGCCTCGGTGTTGAAGCGGGTAACGTAACTGCGCAGCGACTCCCCCTCGGTCTGTCGGATATTGAGGAGTTGGGTTGCCGGGCGACGTTGGCGCTGGGCTCCAATAAAATGGCTAAAGAAAGAGTCGCTGAGGTGCTGGAAGGTGGAGATAGAGTCTGGTGGTAACTGGCTGAACCACAGTTGAGCTGACCCCTTTAGTGTCACGGGAAAAGCTCAGCACATGATCTCGTCAGGGAAGGCATGGAGGATCATGAGGGTGCGATAGGTCTCCAGATGGTCGACCAGGTCCGTCGTTCAGTCAAAAGAGTCGATGGAGGGCATTTTGAACTTGGCGGGCAGGGGTTTGTCTCGGATGGAGGCAACAAATGGTGAGTTTGCCGTGGTGGAGGGTTTGTGCTGGATGTTCTGCATAAGCCCTTGGAGTTGGAGCTTCATGGCTCGGAGTTTAGCGTCCCAAAGGGGAATGTTGTCGCCACCAGAGGGAGACAGGTGTTGGACGCTGCTGGTTTCTCCCTCGGGGGCTGGTGCTACGACTGATGGGTGTGGGGGTGGAGGTGGTGGATTTATATATGGGTGAGGAGGTTGCAAACCTTCCAAGTTAGGTGGATAGGGTTTCGGGACAGTATGGCTCGGAGTTCGTTCTTGGTTGGGTGGAACATTTGGAGGTGGTGGTGGAGGCATGTGAAGGTTTCTTTGGAGTAAAGCATTTATTAGGGCCTGATTTTGCTCAGCCATACGGTTAATGCTGTTGGTAAGCTAGATGAAATACTAAGGTGGGTTGTTTAGGTTGGGAGGGTCGGTTTAATGGTCGGCAGTGTTATGGTGAGAAGCCATGGATCTAGTCATGACCATATACCTTGATGGGTAGGAGAGAAAGGTTGTTGGGATAGGGTCTCCGGCAACAATGAGCACAACTGGCGTACGGATAAGAGCTGGTTCCCACAGACGGCGCCAACTGATGATACAGTTCGTTCTTGATGGATGGGTCGAACTGGTCCAAATTCTTCAAGTTCAGGTCCAAATGGTCGAGCCCACCAACTAACCTGCAAACAAGTTCAATGGGGAACGGGGGTAGTCCCCCAGTGAACCCTCCGACAAGCAAATTAGTAGATGAAGTAGAGAATGTAGAGAGAGAGAGATGGGGGATAGAAAGCTTAACCTTCTTCTTGTCTTCAACGTTTTCTTATATCCTTTGGTAATCATTTCGCTGTCTCTTCCGACCTGCCCTCATCGCCGAAAGTCTATGCTGTAGCTTACCTTGTTCAGGGTAAGGGGGTCCTATTCCGACGGGGAGGTGTTGTCGTAATAAATGCTGTGATGGGCTGCATTAATGGTGATGTACAGTGGCAATAACTTTGCAGATCTTTGTCTGCTGACGTGGCTCGTCCTTCACCTGCCACGTGTCTGAATGCCATTGGCTCTTTATGCTATGTTGGAATCCAGCTGTTCTGGACTTCATCGGCTGGGTTATGTATTGGGCTCTAATTGATGGGCTTGGGTTGTTTATAGTGGTCCATGGCCTTTGTGGGACTGTCCATGTCAAATGGCACACGAATTGTTTGATTTTGGTACGCTCTTAGATGGCTTCAGACATACATATGTAACGGTTCTTAACTTTTTTAGTAATAGCAATGACAACCAAACTTCACTTGTGAAAAACCTAAAATAAAATGAGAATATGTAAATATTGAAACACATATCATTAATTTAAATAGTTGATATACATATTAGAATGAAAACAAATCCAGTCATTGAAATACAAGTTTTGCATACCTTTCCATTGTTGTAAAGTAATTTTAAGGAGAACACATGACAAATTTTTATAGCCTGTTATTGAAAGTCACATATTATATATATATATCAGTAATGTTAGGTATTATGAAATTTTTTTTTATGAAAATAATCATGAAAGTTTTGTGACCTTTGGATTACACTTAGAATAAAACCCTACGCACTAATCAAGGTAATCTAAGGATCATAAATCTTTCATGATCCCTAACTTTTTTCTCTCTCTCTATATATATATAATATGATATGACATAATAATATATATTTATATAAATATATAACTGTGGATATAACGTTTGTATGTAGATTAGTGGATTCAAATTTGTTGACATTTACAATTATATTAAAATAATTCTTATATTAATTGTCACGTTGGATTGTGTTCCTGATGAGATATCTAACAAGAGTAGTAACTCAGCAGCTTCATCAGTGCCTTTATATTTTCTTGGCTCACGTATTTGTCTCCTCTTGCATGGACTTGATTCTATGTGCTTGCAAAGGTGTCACTTGAATCAACGTGACCCCATTAAAAATATTAAGAAAGAAAGTTAAAACAAATTACAAAATAAAAAGTTGATTTTAAAATCATTCTCAAGTAATGGGATTGTCAAAACCACCACTTTTTCCTTCCTTTTTTGGGTATAGAATCATTGGAATGAGAATGGATGAATGGGAACAACCCTACCCACCTCCAAGGTGACAGTATTGATTTAAAAATACAACTATTTCAATTAAAAATTATAATAATTTTTTATTACCATTATATTATTATTATTATTATTTTAATCAATAAATATTAATTATTAATTGGTAGATAGCATTTATAATAAAAAAATATATCCACCCTTAACAAAACACCTAAATATTTGAACCCCTTACCTCTTGGGGACTAAGCCCTAAATGCATCTCCAATAGATTTCGAAGTTATATTGTATACTTGGCTTTGACAATGATGCAAGTTTTCCCAAGCTATATTGTATACTTCTATTTTTAATAAAATTTCTTTGATTGCCGTTCAAAAAAAAAAAAAAAAGATTTTGAAGTTTTGTTTTTTTTTGATCAACAAAAGAAGAGAACTTTATTAATGATATCAAAACATACATTACATATGAGAAACAATCAATAAAAAAAAAGATAAGAGCAAGATAGCATCATAGCACCCCAACCTTTTTTGAGATTTCGAACTTCTTTCTCTCTCTCTCTCTTGATTTCGAAGCACCGCCGCCACCATCATCTACTATGGTGAGCGCCAATGTCTACAATCTCAGAAAAACTGATTGAATCCTTCAAAACCTTCTTCAGCTCGGTGATTTATCTCTGTGGTGATATTCGTTTCCATAAATTTGGAACTCTTCGTCTTCTTCGATTAGTAAGATTAGAGGTTAGTTGAGCTCAAATTTTAGGAACATTTGAAAGATGTTTCTTCTGTGCTATATTTGTGAATAGTTGTTTGTGAATCTCTCTTTGCTCATCTTCTTCCCACTGGTTTTGTGTTGTTGTTTCGTGGATGCGAATTTTGTTGTTATTTTGCGTAAATTTTATGGATTTTGTACCCAGTGTTGTTTCGTGGATGAGATTTTAGACTAATTAGAAATATGAAATTTTTTTTTTGGTGTCTGTGTGTGCGCGCTTATTTTGCATGAATCATGTGAATATGCTTTTATTAGCGATTTGAGATCTCCATTGATAAACCTTATACCAAGAAAATAAATGGAAATATCATAATCATCATGTGGGAGCCAGAAAATTATAGGTACCAGCTTATTGGGCCTAACCCAAACAAGGCTTGCTAAAGCCCCAACTATTGGGCCTATTCGGCCCACCCCCGTCTATAAAAGGAAGGGACCTCATAATATACATGTATGTTCTCATCTCTCTCGACACAACACACACGCCTTCAAATGCATATACTATTTCTTCCTTTATACAGGGACTGACTTCATCATCGGAGAGTCCCCGGCCGGCAACCCCGATTGGGTGGCACCGACTATGTTCATCATTGCAGATCTACAGGGGTGAAGCTCTTCTCTTCGTTGGATCTCCACAACATCCATGTGAGAGGATATTTCATGGTCTCACAATTGGCGCCGTCTGTGGGAACGACTGAATGAGATCAACGAAGAACACAAAAAATATACTCCTGTAAGTAAACATATACTGGTTGCTTTGAGGTCAGCGCACTTTCTACAAAAGCAAAACCAATCCCAAGTAATTCGGCCCACAACTGGGTTTTTGGCTTCTTTCATTCTGATTATGTTTTTTGCTAAAGTTCAGGTATACATATATATATATATACACATCTATGTATGTATCTATTTATGCTCACAGATTTGATCAAAGCATCGTTGAGTATTGATATTGCTTAGAAAGGTTGTCAAAACAAGATGAGGTTAGTAGTTGTTTTTCTCTCTCTAAAAATTGGGTTTCACACCTTTATTGGTACGAACATCTTTTCGGCAAGTCAACACATCTGCTCGGCTAAATTAATACATGTGTCTATCTATTTATTTATTTATTCTTTGTTTCACAAAACATATCTTGAAGGTGATTCTTCATATATATGCACATGTACACAAGTTGGGTCCACTTTTTCTCTAATGGCTTCCGTTGATGCCAACCCAAATCTCGGCAAAACCAAAGATCAAAGGTGTCGCATGCATAACGCAGTCTTGCCGACCACATTCTCAGCAAAGCCAAATTCAAAGAGATGTCGACCAAGTGATTCGGCAACATTGCTTATCAAATTCCGCAAATTCGGCATATCATTCGGCATCTTATCAACTATTCTCTGCATATTATTTCTTCTTCGGCAAGTATTTAACACCACCGCGATATTGCTTATTCGGCTAACATTCATTACTCGGCAACCTACCGCTGAAGTAGGCAATCCGACAAGGCTATTCGGTAGCTCTCCCTCCCTTCTCGGCAACCGACTAAATGGAACTACCCAACTTTACAAATTAGTATCGTCATTATTCATTACTCACATTTTTCATGATGTGCAATTATTCTATTGTTAAAGGAATTAGGACAATGTAATTTGAATCATGTAACTAGAATGACATTGATGATATTCTGGTTTGTCATTATTCCTCTGCATGTGCTTTAAATCTTTCTAACCATATATATAGCTGTTGTTCTGGGGCAACATGTTCCTTAATTACATCAAACACCCAAGGTAGTTAGTTCACAGTGTGAGTGTAACACTGAAGAATTTCACTAATAGTAGCTGTTGGTTCGATAGATTTCTTTCCTTGATAATTTCAATGTATCTTGCTCACTGTCAATAAAAATCAATGGCTGTTCTCATGTTGACCTGCAAAATGGTAATTATGCAGATACATGTTCTTGTATTTAATTTGGATTCATTGATTTTGCTCATGTTTTTACACCTATTCCAGTTAATTTAAATAGTTAGGATTTGGAAAATCTTCTTCTTCATTGACTACTTGACATAGAGGCCATGAGTATTTTATTCGACAAGCTATAGTTGGGTTTACATCATTGCTCGGCCAAATAATTCGGTGGTGTCGCGGTAGTGCTGAGTCGCTACCGCCTTGAGTCTCAATATAATTCTCGAAAATATCACCACTGCACGATGCTACTATCACGGCATATCATATTACCGTCTTGGCTTCGGAAACACTATTCAGCTTCGATGTTGCTTATCAACTTACTTATGGTACTCGGCAAACATCACCTTGTATTGCTTATCCTCTGCGATTCGGTACATCATTCAGCCTATTATCAACTGCATATTAACACAACTATGCATATTCGGCAACCACCAACGAACCAACTTACCTCCATAGGCCCAACAAACAATTCGGCAATTTGATTGGCTTACTCGGCATATTATCAACGAGGAGTTTCGGCAAACCTATTGACTTATTCGGCAAATTATATTTTAATCCAGGCTGCATGCATATGATCAACTCGGCTTATCACTTATTCGGCAAAAATTATACCGCCAACATTTCTTGTTCGGCACATTCTTTGACCAGCGCAATATTCCGCATCAAATAATCGGCAACTTTATGTCTTATTCGGCACTAATATCTTGGCTCAGAACTATCATCTTGGCTTGCCGAAATTCACATCTGAACATATTAGAGGATTCGTATCGACTCAAAGGGTCCAGACCCACCAACCCGAGAAATCAAGAAGTAACCAAAGTATGCCGAAAATTGCGATACGGCTCACATTTTCTGACAAACTGAAATTTTTGAAGCTGTCAAACTCAAGTTTTGCCTATACCAACGTGAAGTACTCATTGAGACGATTCCAACGCAACAAACCGCGTCAAAATCGGAGCTCAAACGAAGCCGTACGGGCCATTCAAAGTTTGCCCAGAAAATAAATTCATTCGCTGGAGAAGATGATCCAGCAGGTTATGAAGAAATAATCATGTGCTTCGCGGTCGCATTACGCCTTGTTGATCTAAGCCGTTAAATCTATTTTGGCTACAATTACGCCATTAGAAGACTGATTACAGCGATCCAATAGTCTTTTCCAGCTATCTAACGCATTTCGAGTCCATCCGTACAGTCAGAATTTGCAAATTTAGCACAAAATAAATATATACATATATATTAAATAAATAAATAAATAAAAATATAAATTGCAGATTTGATTCTGATATCACCAAGCACCTTACTTTGTCTCGACTTCATTCTGATATTGCCACAGCACCGAACAGGGGCATGGAATCCGTTTCAAATCATTATCGGCCTACTCGGCAATTTTGTCCCAAGTCAATTTTATTCCTTTCGCCTAACAAATCTTATTCAAAAGCAATGGGGCAAATATACGATTGGACAAGAAGCTCAACTCCACTAAATTGGCAACCACTGCCGACCAAGTTCTTAGCAAACCATTGCCGACACACCGCCGACCAAACGATTGGCACAATCGCCGGTCCAAGTGTAAACGGACACCGATGTTCTGACACTAGTTACTCGGCAGTATATCAACTTTACCTGGCAAGATTATTCTACAAAGCAATTATGCATAATCAGTATTCGGCAACGTTGGCCACAGTATTCGGCAAAGCAACATTATTTGTCAACTTTATGCATCGTCAAAATTTATGCAGCAACATTGGCCACAGTATTCGGCAACTTTATTCACCTACCAACATTATTTGGCAAAACATTTGCCCACTCGGACATCAGTCAATTTTCCGCTTTCCAATTGGGGCACATCAGCCGATCATCATCTCAGCACCTATGATATGCATGTATACTCGGCGAACTTGGTACAAACACTACAAGGACGATTACTTGAGTCACAAACTTCTGCCCCCTTTCTACACAGCTTCAAGCAAGCGCTCGTTTTGAGGCAATACATTACACACTTGGCAGACAGCAGTTTGCATATTTTTGCACGCCGTCATTTTACCAAAGCCGAATCTTCCTTGCAACATAGGGCAATGAGAATCTACATTCCTTCCGACTAACACCTGTCATTCGAAAGCAATGGGGCAAGTCTACCTCGGAATAAACGCAAACCGAGCAACTCGGCAATTACATAGTTGGCCTAATATCTACTTGGCAATTCCATATAAGCGGAGCAATATTATTGGTGATTAACACGTCCACCTTATTCGGTACAGGATACATTATTGAAAATCCTTGCCACTTTGGCACTTGCCACTTGAAATCAAAAAAAGTCTCCGAGTACAACGCAATCTTCGCACTTTTCGACGCAGGCCTTAGATTAGCAAAAGCCTACACCCTTGCAGGGGTTATAATACCACAGTCTCTGACCTCACCGGGGTAATACTGTGGTTCAATTTTTGACTGATATATCTACTTTATTTAATCTATCTTATTTGGTTTAGGTAATCATTTCCGTCTTCGGCCTATAGAAATATTTCTAGCTCGGCATAAAAGTCCATATTTGGAAGCAATCTTTGCACTTAACAAAACACTGCACCCATGCCCGGGGGTTATAATACCGTGGCCTGCACCCATGCCCGGGGGTTATAATACTGTGGCCTACACCCGTGCCCGGAGGTTAGAATACCGCGGCCTACACCCTCGCCCGGGGGTCATATTACCGCGGCCTACAACCCTTGTCTGGGGGTAACAATACCGTGGCCCAACGTTATGATTTGTTTGTATTCCTTTCTGGGTTTTAGCTCAAACCCCCCCATCTTATGATCAACATATATACATTTATACATATATTCAAGACATAAGTACATTTATACATACATTCAAGCATACATTCAAGCATGCATGCAGTCATCCATTCATATATTTTATTCATTTATCCAAAGTGTTCTTTATCAAAAAACCTAATAGCTATTTGAACAGCGTAACTTGGCAAGAAAAAACGCTCATTCCTTCTATCGTAGACAATGAAAGTTTTGGGGCAATTGTGGGAGCCAGAAAATTATAGGTACCAGCTTATTGGGCCTAACCCAAACAAGGCTTGCTAAAGCCCCAACTATTGGGCCTATTCGGCCTACCCCCGTCTATAAAAAGAAGGGACCTCATAATATACATGTATGTTCTCATCTCTCTCGACACAACACACACCCCTTCAAATGCATATACTATTTCTTCCTTTATACAGGGACTGACTTCATCATCGGAGAGTCCCCGGCCGGCAACCCCGATTGGGTGGCACCGACTATGTTCATCATTGCAGATCTACAGGGGTGAAGCTCTTCTCTTCGTTGGATCTCCACAACATCCATGTGAGAGGATATTTCATGGTCTCACATATCATTATTGTATTGTAGTGATATTCATTAATAATGAAACTTGTAAATCTAAATATAGTTTATTTTATTTTTTGGGAGTGAATTCCAATGTTTGTTGATTATAATATTTTTATTTTTATAGTTGAATTACGGTGAACTGAAATTCGTGTTAAGTGCGTATAGGTATTGCTTGTTTTAATTTCTTTCATGTTAGAAAATGAACTTAACTAATTAGAATGTTGTGTAAATCTGTTGAATCATGGATATCACATATACTAATAAGTTGATTGTATATAATATTTGAAGAAAATTTGTTTGATATCACATATGCATAAGGGTAATATGTTTAAACATTTAAACCCACAACCATAATAATATATAAGACAATATTCATGACTAGTTCATGTGAGTCATACGAGTCAAGTTGTGTTCATAGTACTCGTGTTGAACCGAACACAATATATTTAATATTTGTGTTATGAGATCGTGTCATACATGTCAAAAAATAATAAATTCTACGCCTCTAATTATGTGTGGGGTTCATGTTTTGTTAACGGGTCATGTGTGAAATTCCCACCCCAATAACCTGCAACACTGGAAAACACGTTTAGATGGGCGATATCAACTCCTAAGGACAGTGTTTTCGCACGCCTACGCGGATAAGTATGGTTTTAGTTTGATTATATTTATATATTTTAGTAGTAGCATGTTAAATCTTTGATTCCAAAAATTATGATAGAAGAAGAACCCAAACAAGAAATTATTTCTCTTAGCAACTTTACATTCACACTATCTGATTCACTATTGATTCCCATATAAGAAAATTCTAAACGAACAGCTCTATTATTAAAAGCCACTTGAAGTAAAGCATGTAATGAAAACCTTAAGTAAGATTTTACATAAACAAACAGTCTTAGCCATAACCATAGTATGTCAATCAATGCATCTATAGAGCCAACAAGGTATAGTTAACTTTAAAAATCAAATCAAATCAATTTACCATACTAGTGCAACAACAGTAGCAGCAGCAGATAAGCAAATTTTGTTTTTAAAGAAAAGGATCAATGAAGCAATAAAGATGATAGGAATGTGTGTGTGAGAGAGAGAGAGAGAAAGAGAGAGAATTAATGTGTTATCAACTGAAGTGAAGTGATAATTAAAATAAATTTAGACTACACAAGTATATATATGCACAACAAGACATTCCATTTTGAGACATTTCAGTTGATCACATTAATACAAAACATATAAAGCAAGTAAATTAGAGTATCGGTCCAGTCATTAACAAAAACCATAAAGCCTTAAAACAAACATAAGTCAAAATCACCATGGTCCAAAATACCCATAAAAGTCAAATTTATAATCAGCAATAGCTCACCAAAGAGACTCTCAGAACCCGATATCATCTGCGAGTTGCGTGCTATTATTGATCGCATCATCAATCACCACCACAGCACAGAGTCTACTTAGAAATTTTCCAAAGCACCCCCGCTTATTCTTTTTTAGAAGCTCAGTCTGTTGTTGAACTTGCACCATATATCTAGGTTGAGGAGGTGGGTACCTGTAGACACCCCATTTTTGACCGTCCTCAAGACTCGGTTGTGCTTGCAGGTACATCCAGCCACAAGTTCGATTGCTCATCGGGTATTCGACTTTCGCGGCGGAACGTTACAGGTTTGAGCTTTCCAAACCTTATATCCTTTCTGCTCCATTCTTGGACCATGATTGGTTCTTTCAGAATGTGTTTCTTGGTGCACTGCCAGCCACCTTTTGGCCCTGCCGGCCTTCACTTTGTTCTTCCGGCCATTGATGGAGTCTGATGGCCGGCAGCACCACTGTCTCAGCAGGTTTCACTCCAGATCTTTTCAGCCAGCTGGAATCCTTTTATCTGCCCTCCATACACGTGTATGGAGGGATGAAGCTCTTGCCAAGCTTCTTGAAGAAGCTTTGCATTGTTTTTCCTCTATATAAGGAGAGAGCCTCTCTCCTTAGTAGAGGTTCAGCATTTTCAGAAGAAATATCTCTCTCTCTCTCTCTCTATATTGTTGTTAATTTGTGCCTTGAAGTCCATTTTCCTTGCACTTTTACACTATAACACATAGAGATACACCACCATCTTTGGGTTGAGGTTCTTGGGAGGACTTCTTGAACTCTGAAAGTGAGGTCTTACCCCCTGAAGTTGCTGGTTTCGAAATTGATCTTCAAGGGTGAGTTTCTTCCCCTTTTTAGCACTTTTTTGTACCTCAATTTGGCCATCCTTGCATATTGTTTTAGGCCTTGATTTCAACTAAAAAAAGTCTTGTATTTAAGTGCTTTTGAAGTTTGTTTAAGGTCTTTTGGCTGTTGAGAGTCTTTAACCCTCTTGTTGGCCTTGTTTTGAGCCATGCCTTAAGGCCTCCGAGCTAGCCTTGGTTTGGCCTTCTAACCACTAAAATCCAGTGGATTTTCAGCAATAGGCATGTGGTTTTGAGGCCTCAAATCAGAGGGGGTGGCCCCCTCTCTTTTGGTTTTTGTTTGCTTGCATTTTTGGCCTTCCAAAGGAGCATGCCTCTCTCTATTTTTGAGGCTTGGTTCAGGCCTTTTTTTGTGACTTTTAGGACCTTCCTTGGCTCTATCCATGGCTGGTTTGGTCACCTTTTGCATGCATCTTGTATGTGTAGTGTAATTCCATTTGTAGCTCATCAAAGTAGCATGTTTGCCTAGCTTGTGTTGAGTCCATTTCAGTAGGTTTTTGGTGATGTTTTACCATGCCTCAAATCTTTTTTGGGTTGGTTTTGTCATTCCATGCATGTGCAATACACTTGTAGTGTAAATCTCATAAACTAGCTTTGTATGCTTCTTGCTTCAGCATGTCATCCTAGCTTATGTAAGGTCCATTTCAGCATGTATTTGGTCATCATTTGGCATGTCATGACTCTATCTTTTGCTGTTTTGGTCGTATTTTGCATGCTCCATATACTTGTAGAACAAATCTTGCTTACTAGCTTTATGTGCATGATGCTTTGACTCATCATCCTAGCATATTTTGGCTTTGCTCCAACATGATTTTGTTCTTATTTTGAGGTGTTCTAACACTATTTTGGGCTGCCATGGCCATATCACTCATGCTTTGTATAGCTATAGTGCGAATGCTTAGGCTAGTCTTGGGTTTTGAAGCCCCTACCATGCCATACATGTGATGTTTGCATGCTTTGCCATCATTTCAAATGTTATTTCAGTTCATGAAATGTAGTCATACACTTGCATTTGACATGCTTTTAATGCCTTGGAGGCTTGGCTCTTTATGCCTCAAGAATGAACTTTTGTGCATGCCATTAAGCCTAAGCCTTTGGCTCATCATATCAGTACATTTTTGGTCTTGTTATACCATGATGTAACTCTGTTTTATGCTGTCCAAGTTATGCCATGTTTGGTTTCAATAGGTGTAGTGCATTGCCTCTTTTGTAGCCTTGCATGCTCCATGTATTTGGCCTTGTGTTCCAGCTTGTGTTGGCTAGCTTCAAGCTTGTTTTGGGTCTTGTTTGGACTTGCCTTGGGACTGTTTTAGGTTCCCTTGACCCTTTGGGGCTTGCTTTGTATGGCCACGGCTTAAGTCCCTTTGCTAGTTCTTAGCTTTTGAGCTTCATACATGCTATGCTTGTGTTATGTGTGTGATTTGGCATCATTCCTAACATCATTTCAGAGCATGTAGTATTGTCATACTCGCATGCTTTTCACTCCTTAAGTGTGCTTAAGAGTTGTATCTTTATGCCTTAGTTCTTGGGCCCATTGGCATACATGCTTGTCTAGCATTTTGTGTTATCATTGCAACACATATGGCCACTGATTTTAGGCATGGCTGAGGCCTATCCATCTTTAGTGTAAGCCCATCTTACCATGTTGTCACATGCTTGTCCCATTTCGTATGTTGTTGCATACTTGTCCGCCGTTACATGCCTTGCATGTTTGTATGTTCATGTTGCATTTTATCATGTTATTCAAGGTTGTTACCTCACATCATGCTTATATGCTTGTTGCATGCTCGGCTTATTGCATTGCATGTTTGCATGCTCAAGTCACATTGCATGTTTGCCATGTTTGTTTTGCATTGTCGTTTGGATTAAAGTGTTAATCTGAGCATGAGGAACGAGGGGCGTTTCATACTTCAAGTGATGAAACATTTCTCAATTCTTGGTCGCCGACGCTCTTGATGATTCATGATAAAGTTTTAGGCTCTATGCGTTTATTTGTGCATTCATTTCACATTGATTTACACAAGTCGAATCTTTGGCCATCATGCATCGAGATGTGTGATTGATGGTCGTAGATCCGACTATGCCTCTCCCTTGATGTTTCGAGGTGATATGGGATGGCATAGTGCGTACATACCCTTGGGAGACCCTCTCTTTTCTTTGTTTTGTGCTCTACTGCAGCTTGGTGTCCCAGTACATCAGTGGCCGGCAATGCCTTGTAGATGGCCGGCAGTGCCTTGTTGTTGGCCAGCACCCCCTCATTTTTGGTCGGCAGTGGCTCCCCATGGCCGGCAGGCCACTGATGCACTCCCCAACATGTTTTTGGTAAGGTTCAGCAGGAATTCCTTGAGGACACCTTGCAGACAGAGCCTCTAAAGAGTAACCGGAGAGCTTTTCGAGGCGGCATCCGAGCATGCATCCTCTTCTTCTTCGAACAGAGCTGGAGCAACTTATTTTTCATGCTTACTTGTTAGTTAGCATCAATTTGTAATAATTAATTAATTTGTTAATTAGTTAATTGTTGTAATAATTAGTTGTAGCTAGTTATTCAATTCGGTTGTGTAATAATTAATTAGCTTGATTAGTTAGTTAATTAGTCGGCATGTATTATTTATTCAGATCCTCTATTGAGAGGACCAATTTTGTAATAAGTGTGCGTGCGTGTGTGCATGTCTTCCAACCTCCATTTCTTTCTCCCGTTTACTTACCTGCTTTCGTTGGTTAGTTTTAGGTCATGTTTCAAATTAGCATACTTATGCTTTGCGTGTTTGTATCTATTCATCTGTCTAGCATACTTATGCTTCGCATGTTTGCATACATTCATCTATTTTTGCATGCACCGGGCTCAGCGCGTCGTACTAACTGCATTGTAATTCGATACCAAGTTGAATACATGTATCAATTGTCGCATCTCATATGCCATTATTAGAATAGCCGAGCCTATTTCTAGTTGCATTTTGTATGTGTTGCATTAGCCATCTTAACATGAATTAGGATCATGCATTGATTACTTTCTAGTTCTTTGTTTTGGCTCGGAGTACTAGGTAAGCTTTTATGCTTTAGCATACTGCATGTATGTGAGTGCTGCAATGATAGCATGCTTGCCATGAGGCTATTTGCTTAGGTGTTTAACTACCTGAATGCCTGTGGGTGAAGGTTGGATTACTTGAATTTGAACAATTCATTGAAATCCATATTTTAGCCTACTTACGAGTAGCAAACTTCAAACTATTTTCCAAACAAACAGATATGCGATGCTTTGCTCCAAATTAGGCGATCTAGTCTATACTTGTTTTGCTGTGCGCATCACATAGTAATTCTAGGTAATTAACCGAAATAAGAACACATGTGTTTTCAAAAACTAGATATCATGTTTAGTAATGGCCGATCTTTGATCGGGCGAGCAGGGGTGCTCATAGCTGACCTTCCCCAATCGTACCCAAGTTCCCGAGCCGAGGCAACTTTGGTGATGACAGACACGTGGCCTTAGGCACGAGTCAGGGTTTCCTAAATTCCCCCAAAATAAAAATATTTAGGTGGCAACTTTGTATCTGGCAAAGTAGTCCATGTTTGGCACTTCTTTCTAAAAAATTAGTTTTCCAAAACGATTTGCCGGATTTGGACTCTTTGGTGATTTATCAATCTCACATCGCACATTGTGAGATCAGATTAAGAACCGTGACATTTGAGTCTGAACTGTAGCATGAGGCCCTAAGCGCGCGTCTACAGTTTTTGGTGACTCTGCTGGGGACTTACAGAGCTTGACTCGAACTCATGATATCTTGTTTTGATTGCACTTATGTGTCTCTTTGCATTGTATTTGCATTGGTGCGCCTAGGACACCATGTTTGCCATATGCTATTCCTGAACGATTTGCCGGAGGCTTGCTTTGAGAAGCGTGCCATAAGGCTGACTGGTTGCGGCTCTGCGACGACAGGAATACAAACCTCAGTTTTTACCAAGGCACCCTTTTTGACCATTCGACCTAGTGC
Source organism: Camellia lanceoleosa (assembly GCA_025200525.1). Taxonomy (NCBI): domain Eukaryota; kingdom Viridiplantae; phylum Streptophyta; class Magnoliopsida; order Ericales; family Theaceae; genus Camellia; species Camellia lanceoleosa. The sequence continues at coordinate 73,344,308 of CM045768.1, forward strand.
ATATCAGAATCCATAGTGACTATTCCAAATTAAGACAGGTTGCTTACCCGATTTTAGGTTGTTTGAAATCACTGCGTGCGTAGTGAAACCCTAGCTCCTGACAAAATAGGACAGGGAAACCCTACCCTAACATAGGGGTGTTTTGGCTCTCATTTGCTTGCTATGTGCTTTTTGAGTTGGCCTCCACAGGGAATGCACGCATTAGTTTGCAAGTCTGAGTATCAGGCCTGTGGGCATCAGCATCTATATTTTGAGAATCAGTTATATCCATGGGTATCAGATTCAAGATTAAGATAATTTGGGGAACAAAGGATCGTGGTCGAATACGCTTATTCACTATGCTTATGTCTCATTACGTAAAATTAAATGAGATGCTACCTGTTTTCTCTTTCAAGGTTCAGAGATTCGGTTCAGAATAGCCAGTGTTCTCCTTTGTTGAGGCAACGCAGGAAAAGACTCACCGGTTCATTAGATCCGTCAGTCACCAGTTACACCACCTCTGTCCAGTTCAGTAGACTTATGACGACCCAGAATTCAGAGGAAATTATGGTTATGGCAGCCGCACTAAACCAAGGAATCATCTTGCAGGGTGAGACCGACGTTAAAGTACCACACTCGCCCAGGTCGCCTGCCGTACATCGATCTGGGAACCCAGTTATTTCAAACCCGTGAGCCCACCACCTGTGAACTGATGGGAATGATTGGCGACCTTCAAAGATCTGTGGCTGATCTTGCCTACGGAATTTCGGCCTCGCCACTAACTGCATCGTATGCTGGGAACTTCATGCCGTAGGAGCCCTCGTTACTGGGGCGAATTGTAATCAAGCTCAGCCAACCTGAAGCTGTCTCAAGCTCTGGCAATGACATGTCGACGACAACGGGGCTTTACACTGGAGTAGCAACCCAAACCGTCCACCAAGCTGAGGCTAGTGGAAAGAACAAGGTGAAGGTGGTCACTGATCCCTATGAACAATTCCAGCAAGCTGTTGAGGCTCTAAAAGCTGGAGGGTTGAATAAGCAGCAAGTACTCGCAGTTGTGGCTAAGACTATGGATGACACTTTCCCCACTCAGACCGAGGGCAGTTCAAGCCAAGGGAAAATTTGAGAGAAGGGTCATCATACCAGAACCGTTTCCTCCAACCCTAATCCTACACCCAGGAAAAATCAGCAAGCCAAGCCTGTACCAGGCGATCCTTTTGCTAGTGTATCCAGTAAAAATGCACAAAACTCGAAGTATCTGCCCCAAGGTCGCAGGGTATTCCATGCCCTTTATATGCCTTTGTCAAGGGCGGTTCAGATCCTTGCTGAAAGGGGGCATCTCAAACCCCTCGAGCCTCGGCCTCTCCCTAGTTGTCTTCCAGCTGGTCATGACGCTACCCAGTACTGTGCGTACCATCAACAGACCGGTCACACCACCGACAACTGATTCCGTCTTCGCCATGAAGTGCAAGATCTGTTTGACAATGACGTCATCCTCTCACCAAGCTCAGCAAAGTCTGTCACCACTGAGTCGGTGGACTTCGAGGATAGTACAAGTATGCGATCAGGGGTAGGTCCACCAGCAGGCGGCGCTTGGTTTATTTCAGATATGGTGTTTGACACGCACTATTTTGAACATTTGCGAATGCTAATTTTTGTACTTTCTGACTTGGGTGTTGAGTCAGTTCTGTGGTTTTGTTTCGAGTCTGTCTTGTTGTTTTGAGTCAGTCTTTTTGATTAAGGTCTATCTTGTTGTACCAAGTCAGTCTTGTTGTACAGAAGTCGGGTGATTCCGAGGGTGTCACCTCAGACATCATTATTTTGTTTTGTGATTGTCCTTTTGCTTTCTTTTGAATCTGTCTCTACTGTGGAGCCAGTTGCAACCAGGAAATCTGAATGAAACAGTTGTGGCAATCATGTTTTTGTGTTTATTGCTACTTTGAGCCAGTTGTGCCAACAAGTCTAGAATGAAATGACGGAGCATCTCACATGCTCTTCTGCACCTTTAAATCATTGCATTGACCTAAGTTTTTCAAAACTTTTTGAACATTGTGATGAAAACGAAGAGGAAGGAATTCCTCAGGATTTGCAAAAATTTGATCAATTGAGAGAAAGAGAGGCATGCTAAGCCCTTAATGAATGAAATCATGTTTGTTAATGTGAGTACTGAGAAGGATCCTGGATTGATCCAGATTGGTTCTACACTGTCTTCAGCGCGAGCGATTTGTCGCTTTCTTAAAAGATTTCAAAAAATGTTTTGCGCGGTCTTGCGAGGACCTATGTGGAATCGCTGTTGAGATTGTGCAGCCTAGGATCGCTCTCAGCCTCGAGACTCGACCCTTTGCTTTCAAACCTTGAACTTAGATTCAGAATGTTCAATGGTCCACCATCAAAGGAGGCTTGTGTGGCCAGATTCGAAGCAGCCCATGAATTGGCACCAACAAAGTCAGATCAAGAAGGTAAGACGTCGTCAAAAGAAGCTTGCAAAGATCAATCAAAAGCACCCCACGAACTAGGGGCCAAAAATTTCAGATGCGCTCGAAGAGTCAAAAAATTAGGATGTTTCTCAAGCTAACAAAGATCGGCAAGAATGCCAAATCCCAGAAAGGAGGAAAAGAAGAATTTATTGTTGACGGACAACTGAGTTCCTATCTACAACACTAGGGGCAAATTTAACCCCCCATTGAATAGACTCCTACATCATTAGCGAACAACAGCCATTCTCCTGGATTCAGATGGCTTCAAGGTCCCAAAACCATTTGACATGGACAAGCTATACTTTTACTCTTGAGAGGCTCGCTGGGCTGAAAACCCGAAAGGGCGACCCAGGCAAAAGTTAGAGCAAGAAAAAGAAGAAAAAGAACAAAAAAAAAAAAAGAAGAAATGCAAAGAATGAAGAAAAAAGAAAAGAATAAAAGATTCAGAAGAAATGAAAAGAAATGAATAAAAAAGAAAAACAAAGCTCGCAAGGTTGAAAACCCAGAAAGGGCGGTCTTGGCAAAAGTTAGAGCGTAAAAGGAGAGGTTAATACCCGAGTGTACCTTAACCTGAACTACGTAAGGCTTGATTCCCATGTTTGGGATACGTAAGCAACTTCATCTTGAATTCCAGCCATAAACACTTCCAAATCAACTATGTCCATGTAATAGTTCTGATCATCTTTGTCTTCTTTGTATCCGAGAGTTTGGTTGTGATCATCACTATGAGAACCATTTACAGTATGCTACAGCGCTATTTAGATAAGGGGCAACTTCCCGTTGCCATGAGTCGCCATTCAAGTAAGGGGCAATTTTCCATTGCCATACAGTGCCGTTCAGACAAGGGTCAATTTTCCATTGTTATAAATCCGAGGTTGTGCATTTCAAGGGTAGGTTTTGTGCTCGTTGAGCAGTGGCCATTTGCAAAAACAATTTTTGAGAATTTTTACTGAGGTTGACTAATTTCTCGAAAATTATTCCATTTTTCCAAAACTGGACCATTTCTTGGACCCAAAAAAGGAAAATTTTCACTGCTCACAACCTGACTTGCATGATTTCAAATCAAAAATCGAACAAGTATGTTAAACTAACTCTTATCTTAGTCAAAATTGTTTTAGTAGAAAGCCAAAACAAAAAATGGTCAAAATGATGAACTAGGGGCACAGTCGAGTCAAGTGTTCCGTCTTTTCTCCATTGTCAACGTACTTGCCAAGAAGGGCATTCTACCTGCCAGAAAGGGCACAGCTGAAGCTATCAGTAAACGGGCTGAAAGCTCTCTCACCCTCCGAGTAGCGAGGTATCAAGCCAAGTGCAAAGCACAACCGGGAATGGATCAAGATATTCCACTCCTTAGTTTGGACAAATCTAATCACATCCAAACTCCCTAGGAGAGCATCGCCAATCGATGTCAGCTGTAGATTTGCTACACACCCAAATATAGCGCAATCCCTCTATGGGAAAGTTCACTATTGTGAGCATAAGAAGAGGAATCTAGCAGAATGCTAGGGGCAAGAGCCCACAACTTCCTAGTTATCTATCAACCACCCAGGGGAGGGATAAAAAAGAAGAGAGATTGAAGAATAGAGAGATGTGCCCTGAGAGAAAAAGTGAGAAAAGGGCTTTTTCAGAAAATAGAGATTGAGTGCCAGAGTGATGTGAGAATCACCAATGAGAAAGGGTGGGGAACAATACCCGGAGAAACAGGCTCCCTGTGCACGTCTGAGTGTCGTGTCTTTTGTTTTGTCTCGATTCTTGTTTTGAGTTGTTTTGAGTGTTTCTCGATCTGTTTAGGTTGTTTACCTTTTGTTTTCCGTTGTTGAGTCGCGGTGCGATGTGTTCAGTCGTAGGCTCAATACCCAGTTGAAACCTTATTCTCACTCTCAATTTCAAAAAAATGAATCGTTTTGTGCTCAGAGTGCTGTGCCATTCTCCACATTTGTGCAAAACAGTATTTGTTCTTCATAAACTGCAGGGTTCAACCCAGGTCATGTGAGAACAGTAAAACCAGGACCTATCTGAAGCTATCTAGGTTCCAGGCTGCGAAGCAAAAGAAAAGAAGGAAAATTTGGAGCATCTGAGTGTGTTTCACCTTCAGCAAATTCCGAGACTGCATTCCAGGTGCATCTTGTCAGGCCTCGCCTTTCTCTGGTATGAGTGTATCTCGACCCCAAGCTTAAGCCTGCTTCAAGTCAGAATGGCAATTAAAGTAGCAGCAGATGTTATCTCTCGCCAATATGAACAGGGTGTCCCCTTTTGGGCTGAGCGTGTTGCCAAATCCTCTGAGAGGTAAATTGGAGGCACCAGAGTACATGTTTGACACCCCTTTATTGCATAGAATGTGCACTTTCATATACACTTCTGTTACATGCATACCGCACATCGTTATGATTCATGCATAGAATATGCTTGCTTTCGATTCTGCATAGAATATGCTTTGCTTTCCATGTTGCATAGAAAATGCCCCCATACTTGCATAGAAAATGCATTTTATCGCACTTTAATGCACTTCTCATATCTTGCGCTTCATGCATGTTACTTGCTTTGTTGTGCGCTCTCCACTTGCATTGTTATGCACACTTCACTCGCGCTGTCATGCACATTATTTGCATTGTATTGCATTCTACCTATCAAGTTTCTCTCTCATTTATGCACAGTATTATATGTACTGTTCATTCAGTAGTTTCGGTTTAGTTTGACTGATATCTTTCTCCTCTTGCATTTGGCATGCGTTTGGATCTACCCCTCTCCTCTCGCATTTGGCGCGCGTTTGGATACCTTTCCTCTCTTGCGTGTGATACGCTGAGAGGTTTACCTTTCTTCTCTCGTGTGTGATACGCTGAGAGGTTTTTCCTTTTTCTCTCTCGCGTGTGATACGCTGAGAGGTTTACTTTTCTTCTCTTGCATGTGATACGCTGAGAAGTTTACCTTTTTTCTCTTGCGTGTGCTACGCTGAGAGGTTCTTCTTTTTCCAAGACATGGGGATATGTCCTTATGTCTCTTTTTCTTTTTGAAACACGGGGTTGTCTCTCTTTGTTTCTCCTTCTCTGGTTACGAGCATTTGGAATACATTTCAATGCTCGCACCATTTCCGAAACACGGGGATACGTCCCTATGTTTCCTTCTTTTTCCAAGACACGGGGGTACGTCCTTATGTCTCTTTTTCTTTTTGAAACACGGGGTTGTCTCCCTTTGTTTCTCCTTCTCTGGTTAGGAGCATTTGGAATACGTTCCAATGCGGATACGTCCTATGTTTCCTTATTTTTCCGAGACACGGATACGCCCTTATGTCTCTTTTTCTTTTTGAAACACTTATGTCTCTTTTTCTTTTTGAAACACGGGGTTGTCTCTCTTTGTTTCTCCTTCTCTGGTTACGAGCATTTGGAATACATTTCAATGCTCGCACCATTTCCGAAACACGGGGATACGTCCCTATGTTTCCTTCTTTTTCCAAGACACGGGGGTACGTCCTTATGTCTCTTTTTCTTTTTGAAACACGGGGTTGTCTCCCTTTGTTTCTCCTTCTCTGGTTACGAGCATTTGGAATACGTTCCAATGCTCGGGCCATTTCCGAAACACGGGGATACGTCCCTATGTTTCCTTATTTTTCTGAGACACGGGGATACGTCCTTATGTCTCTTTTTCTTTTTGAAACACGAGGTTGTCTCCCTTTGTTTCTCTTTCTCTGGTTACGAGCATTTGGAATACGTTCCAATGCTCGCGTCATTTCCGAAGCACGGGGATACGTCCCTATGTTTCCTTCTTTTTCCGAGACATAGGGATACGTCCTTATGTCTCTTTTTCTTTTTGAAACACGGGGTTGTCTCCCTTTGTTTCTCCTTCTCTGGTTACGAGCATTTGGAATACGTTCCAATGCTCGCGCCATTTCTGAAACACGGGGATACATCCCTATGTTTCCTTCTTTTTCTGAGACATGGGGATACGTCCTTATGTCTCTTTTTCTTTTTGAAACACAGGGTTGTCTTTCTTTGTTTCTCCTTCTCTGGTTATGAGCATTTGGAATACGTTCCAATGCTTGTGCCATTTCCGAAACACGGGGATACGTCCCTATGTTTCCTTCTTTTTTCGAGACACGGGGATACATCCTTATGTCTCTTCTTCTTTTTGAAACACGGGGTTGTCTCCCTTTGTTTCTCCTTCTCTGGTTTAGAGCATTTGGAATACATTCCAATGCTTGTACTATTCCGAAACAGTTGGGATCCGTCCCTATGTTTCTCTCTTTGTCCTGTTCCTCACACAATTTCAGCGTGTTTGGAATTTTAGACCTCTTCTCATGATTTCAGTGTAGTTAGAGTTTTGTTCCTTTCTCACACGATTTCAGCGTGTTTGGAATTTGTCTCAGGTTGCACTGTATACGCGCCTGATTGTTTGTTTTTAGGCCTCTTCTCGCTATTTCAGCGTAGTTAGAGTTTTGTTCCTTTCTCACACGATTTTAGCGTGTTTGGAATTTGTCTCAGGTTGCGTTGTATATGCGCCTGATTGTTTGTTTTTAGACCTCTTCTCGCGATTTCAGCTTGGTTAGAGTTTTGTTTCTTCCTCACACGATTTCAGCGTGTTTGGAATTTATCTCGGGTTGCACTGTATACACTCCTGATTGTTTGTTTTTGGACCTCCTCTCATGGTTCCAACATGATTGGAATATGCCCCCCTTTTTTGTATCTACTATACTATCATTGCATCGCACTGTTTTGTGCACCTTACTTGCATTTTGCATACATTGCATCATTCATGCTATTTTGCGCATCGCGCTATCTTGCGCATCTTACCTACACTTGTCAGTGCATTTTTCGCACGATTTTGCGCATCGCGCTATCTTGTGCACCTCATCGCACTGTCTTGTGCATTGCATTGTTCGCGCTATTTTGCGCATCGCACTATCTTGCGCACCTCATCACACTGTTTTGTGCATTACATTTCATTCGCGCTATTTTGCACATCGTTTTTTCGCACTGTTTTGTGCACCTTACTTGCATTTTGCATGCATTGCATCATTCGCGTTATTTTGCGCACCTTACCTGCACCTGTCAGTGCATTGTTCGTGCTATTTTGCGCATCGCGCTATCTTGCACACCTCATTGCACCGTTTTGTGCATTCCATTGTTCACGCTATTTTACGTATCACGCTAGCTTGCGCACCTCATCGCACTGTTTTGTGTATTGCATTGTTCGCGCTATTTTGCGCATCGTGCTATCTTGCGCATCTCATCGCATTGTTTTGTGCATTACATTTCATTCGCGCTATTTTGCGCACCTTATCTGCACTTGTTAGTTCATTGCATTGTTTTATAACCCCTTATTTAGCTTGCGCTGTTACGCAGGTTATGTGCGCTGTTACGCACTTGTTTTCTTAACTTGCACTGTTACACAAGTTATGTGCGTTGTTATGCACTTATTATCTTAACTTGCGCTGTTACGCAGGTTGTGTGTGCTTTTACGCACTTGTTTTCTTTTAACTTGCACTGTTACGCATGCTCTCCTTATTTTAACTTGCGTTGTTACGCATGTTCACTTCTTTAACTTGCGCTGTTACGCATGTTTATCTCTCAATCCTGCGCTGTTATGCATACATCTTTAACTTGTGTTGTTACACATGTTTATCTGTTTTACTTGCACTGTTACACATATCTACTTCTTTACTTGCGTTGTTACGCATGTCTTATTTGTGCTGTTACATATATGTCTCTATCTTGCCCTGTTACGCATACTATCTTTAACTTGCGCTGTCACGCATGTTCCACCCGCGTTGTCTTGCACCCTCAGGATTGCATTGTCTTGCACCCCTTCACTTGCGTTGTCACGCACTTTTCACTTACATTGCTATGCATGTTTCTAACAATATTGTACCTGTTGAGTTTCTTTCTCTTACAGGCACGATATTGTATGTACGGTTCATTTGGAGTCGGCATGACCAGACGAACCGGACGGTATTGTATGCACTCCACGATAGACGTGGTGAGAATTGCATAATTTTCTTACATTCTTTTTGTTGAACTATGTAGGACTGTTATTCATTCGCTTAAAATGTTACATTTATTTTGCATAACTGCTTCATTACAGTTTTCCTTTGCATAATCATAAGTTATGCTCTTGCATCTTGCATGTCATTTGCATTTGGTCCCAACCTCCAGGCGCATCTCTGCTTGCTTATATTGAATGTCTGCCTGTGTCTTCGGCCTTGTCAAAAATGGGTCGTCTCTAGGCCTTGACACTCACTCCCGTCACTTTGTGACTTTCGAGTTCTGTCAAAGAGGGGCAACTGTAGACACCATTTTTGACCATCCTCAAGACTCGGTTGTGCTTGCAGGTACATCCAGCCACAAGTTCGATTACTTGTCGGGTATTCGACTTTCGCGGCAGAACGTCACAGGTTTGAGCTTTCCAAACGCTATATCCTTTCTGCCCCATTCTTGGACCATGACTTGGTCCTTTCAAAATGTGTTTCTTGGTGCACTGCCGGCCACCTTTTGGCCCTACCGACCTTCACTTTGTTCTGCCGACCATTGATGGAGCCTACTGGCCATCAATGAGCCACTGCCGGCTATCAAGGATGGCCGGTAGCACCCCTGTCTCAGCAGGTTTCACTCTAGATCTTTTGAGCCAGCTGGAATCCTTTTATTTGCCCTCCATACACGTGTATGGAGGGATGAAGCTCTTGCCAAGCTTCTTGAAGAAGCTTTGCATTGTTTTTCCTTTATATAAGGAGAGAGCCTCTCTCCTTAGCAAAGGTTCAACATTTTCAGAAGAAATATATATATCTCTCTCTATATTGTTGTTAATTTGTGCCTTGAAGTCCATTTTCCTTGAACTTTTACACTACAACACATAGAGATACACCACCATCTTTGGGTTGAGGTTCTTGGGAGGACTTCTTGAACTCTAAAAGTGAGGTCTTACCCCCTGAAGTTGCTGGTTTCGAAATTGATCTTCAAGGGTGAGTTTCTTCCCCTTTTTAGCACTTTTTTGTACCTCATTTTGGCCATCCTGGCATATTGTTTTAGGCCTTTCTTTCAACTGAAAAAAGTCTTGTGTTTAAGTGCTTTTGAAGTTTTTTTAAGGTCTTTTGGTTGTTAAGGGTCTTCAACCCTCTTGTTGGCCTTGTTTGGCTTTGTTTTGAGCCATGCCTTAAGGCCTCCGAGCAAGCCTTGGTTTGGCCTTCTAACTACTGAAATCCAATGGATTTTCAGTGGTAGGCATGTGGTTTTGAGGCCTCAAATCAGAGGGGGTGGCCCCCTCTCTTTTGGTTTTTGTTTGCTTGCATTTTTGGCCTTCCAAAGGAGCATGCCTCTCTCTATTTTTGAGGCTTGGTTCAGGCCTTTTTTTGTGACTTTTAGGACCTTCCTAGGCTCTGTCCATGGCTGGTTTGGTCACTTTTTGCATGCATCTTGTATGTGTAGTGTAATCTCATTTGTAGCTCATCAAAGTAGCATGTTTGCCTAGCTTGTGTTGAGTCCATTTCAGTAGGTTTTTGATGATGTTTTACCATATCTCAGATCTTTTTTAGATTGGTTTTGTCACTCCATGCATGTGCAATACACTTGTAGTGTAAATCTCATAAACTAGCTTTGTATGCTTCTTGCTTTAGCATGTCATCCTAGCTTATGTTCAGTCCATTTCAGCATGTATTTGGTCATCATTTGGCATGCAATGACTCTATCTTTTGCTGGTTTGGTCATATTTTGCATGCTCCATATACTTGTAGAACAAATCTTGCTTACTAGCTTTATGTACATGATGCTTTGACTCATCATCCTAGCATATTTTGGCTTTGCTCCAACATGATTTTGTTCTTATTTTGAGGTGTTCTAACACTATTTTGGGCTGTCATGGCCATATCACTCATGCTTTGTATAGCTATAGTGCGAATGCTTAGGCTAGTCTTGGGTTTTGAAGCCCCTACCATGCCATACATGTGATGTTTGCATGCTTTGCCATCATTTCAAATGTTATTTCAGTCCATGAAATGTAGTCATACACTTGCATTTGACATGCTTTTAATGCCTTGGAGGCTCGGCTCTTTATGCCTCAAGAATGAACTTTTGTGCATGCCATTAAGCCTAAGCCTTTGGCTCATCATATCAGTACATTTTTGGTCTTGTTATACCATGATGTAACTCTGTTTTATGTTGTCCAAGTCATGCCATGTTTGGTTTCAATAGGTGTAGTGCATTGCCTTTTTTGTAGCCTTGCATGCTCCATGTATTTGGCCTTGTGTTCCAGCTTGTGTTGGCTAGCTTCGAGCTTGTTTTGGGTCTTGTTTGGACCTGCCTTGGGACTGTTTTAGGTTCCCCTGGCCCTTTGGGGCTTGCTTTGTATGGCCACAGCTTAAGTCCCTTTGCTAGTTCTTAGCTTTTGAGCTTCATGCATGCTATGCTTGTGCTATGTGTGTGATTTGGCATCATTCCTGACATCATTTCAGAGCATGTAGTATTTTCATACTTGCATGCTTTTCACTCCTTAAGTGTGCTTAAGAGTTGCATCTTTATGCCTTAATTCTTGGGCCCATTGGCATGCATGCTTGTCTAGCATTTTGTGTTATCATTTCAACACATATGGCCACTGATTTTAGGCATGGCTGAGGCCTATCCATCTTTAGTGTAAGCCCATCTTACCATGTTGTCACATGCTTGTTCCATTTTGTATGTTGTTGCATACTTGTCCGCCGTCACATGCCTTGCATGTTTGTATGTTCATGTTGCATTTTATCATGTTATTCAAGGTTGTTACCTCACATCCTACTTATATGCTTGTTGCATGCTCAGGTTATTGCATTGCATGTTTGCATGCTCAAGTCACATTGCATGTTTGCCACGTTTGTTTTACATTGTCGTTTGGATTAAAGTGTTAATCCGAGCACGAGGAACGAGGGGCGTTTCATACTTCAAGTGATGAAACGTGTCTCAATTCTCGGTCGCCGACGCTCTTGATGATTCATGATAGAGTTTTAGGCTTTATGTGTTTGTTTGTGCATTCATTTCACATTGATTTGCACAAGTCGGATCTTTGGCCATCATGTATCGGGATGCGTGATTGATGGTCATAGATCCGACTATGCCTCTCCCTTGATGTTTCGAGGTGATATGGGGTGGCATAGTGCGTACATACCCTTGGGAGACCATCCATTTTCTCTGTTTTGTGCTCTACTACAGCTTGGTGTCCCAGTACATTAGTGGCCGACAGTGCCTTGCAGATGGCTGGCAGTGCCTTGTTGTTGGCCAGCACCTCTTCATTTTTGGTCGGCTGTGGCTCCCCATGGCCGGCAGGCCACTGATGCACCCCCCAGCATGTTTTTGGTAAGGTTTAGCAGGAATTCCTTGAGGACACCCTGCAGACAGAGCCTTTAAAGAGCAACCGGAGAGCTTTTCAGGGTGGCATCCGAGCATGCATACTCTCCTTCTTCGAACAGAGCTGGAGCAGCTTATTTTTCATGCTTACTTGTTAGTTAGCATCAATTTGTAATAATTAATTAATTTGTTAATTAGTTAATTGTTGTAATAATTAGTTATAGCTAGTTATTCAATTCGATTGTGTAATAATTAATTAGCTTGATTAGTTAGTTAATTAGTCGGCATGTATTATTTATTCGGACCTCCGTCGAGAGAGCCAATTTTGTAATAAGTATGCGTGCGTGTGTGCCTGTCTTCCAACCTCCATTTCTTTCTCCTTTTTACTTACCAGCTTTCGTTGGTTAGTTTTAGGTCATGTTTCAAATTAGCATACTTATGCTTTGCATGTTTGCATCCATTCATCTGTCTAGCATACTTATGCTTCGCATGTTTGCATACATTCATCTATTTTTGCATGCACCGGGCTCTGCGCATCATACTAACTGCATTGTAATTCGATACCAAGTTAAATACATGTATCAATTGTTGCATCTCATATGCCATTATTAGAATAGCAGAGCCTATTTCTAGTTGCATTTTGTATGTGTTGCATTAGCCATCTTAACATGAATGAGGATCATGCATTGATTACTAGCTAGTTCTTTGTTTTGGCTTGGAGTACTAGGTAAGCTTTTATGCTTTAGCATACTGCATGTATGTGAGTGCTGCCATGATAGCATGCTTGCCATGAGGCTATTTGCTTGAGTGTTTAACTGCCTGAATGCCTGTGGGTGAAGGTTAAATTACTTGAATTTGAACAACTCATTGAAATCCACATTTTAGCCTACTTACGAGTAGCAAACTTCAAACCATTTTCCAAACAAATGGATATGCATGCTTTGTTCCAAATTAAGCGATCTAGTCTATACTTGTTTTGCTGTGCGCATCACATAGTAATTCTAGCTAATTAACAAGAATAAGAACACATGTGTTTTCAAAAACTAGATATCATGTTTAGTAGTGGCCGATCTTTGATCGGGCGAGCAGGGGTGCTCATAGCTGACCTTTCCCAATCGTACCCAAGTTCCCGAGCCGAGGCAACTTTGGTGATGACGGACACGTGGCCTTAGGCACAAGTCAGGGTTTCCTAAATTTTCCCAAAATAAAAATATTTAGGTGGTGACTCGTATCTGACAAAACAGTCCATGTTTGGCACTTCTTTCTAAAAAATCAATTTTCTAAAATGATTTGCTGGGTTTGGACTCTTTGGTGATTTATCAATCTTACATCGCACATTGTGAGATCAGATTAAGAATCGTGACATTTGAGTCCGAACTATAGCATGAGGCCCTAAGGGCGCGTCTATAGTACCCGTAACCCAGCGACAGGTACTCGTGACCATAACCCGATGGCGATGGTGGTGGCGGTGGCGGGTATCCATAACCCGTGACAGTGGGCCCATCACTAGGGCTGGAGAAGGATATGGTGGATTAAACTGGCAGGTTTCTACCGTGGCCTCATATGGCATGGTGAAGCTAGTCATTACCGCTATAGCAAGTGGCGACACTTTCTCGTATGCCCACTTATACATGAATTTCTTGACTCAAAACCCAAATGAAACCCTAGTAGGTCTAGACAACGAAAGAGATATGAAGAGAGATAGAGAGAGTGGTAGGTGGTTATGGTGCCATGCATGGATCAAAGTGACCATTGTTTATTTACTTTGACTCTAAAGTTATTTTTTTGGGTAGGTTCTCTTTGAAGTTATTTGCTTTAGCCCCTGACTGCATACTCTACAGTTAGATTCTAATCATTCTACTATTGACATTTAGAGACATCAAAACAACGTCATTTTGATTATTTTCAAAAACAAAATAATAAATAATAACTAATAAAAAGATACAAACATTACCATATAATGAAGAGATAGAGAGGAGAACATCGATACTCACAAACTCCACACCACAGCCTAAAAAGGCTAACTATTGAAAACACTGTACCCCACCCTTAACTCTTCCTTTTCTCATTGGTATATATGTATATATATATATATATTATTGAGGGCATTCGTAATATTATAATATAATCTCAAACAACTACCACAAACATCGCACCACCACCCTGGGGAAAATTCTTCGTAGATATCTTAGGATAAATTTCTCTGCTGTTTATTTTAAATTCGATGTTTTTCATCCAAGACAAAGTATGTTACATGTCGGTCATAGCTGGTTAAACACCAAATTCAATCTATACTATTATGTAGGTTTTTTTTTTTTGGATATTTGGGTGTCCAGACTAGAATATGCACAACTTGACTAATTCTAGGGTCTTGAAGTTAATTGTTGGACAAACTTCTAGTGACCTTAAGGTTTGGAATGTTTAACCTTTGTGAAATTCGAACTTGCAACTTTTTGAATGGTAAGCCCTTTGATTGCCTTCTCCACCCACACACTAAGCCAATCCCTTGGAATTAAGGTTGCTGGTAGTGTTGAGGTCTCATATTTTGAGTTTTTCTAAAATATCCCTATATTTGGTGTTTATGTGTATATATATTAAGAAGAGAATGGAACTCGAAACTAATCCGCTACAACATATAAGACTTTTGGCGACCAATTATTTTGGTCCCTAAGACCATCATTTTGGTCTCTAAATGGTTTTTGTGACAAAATTAAATTCGTCACTAAAAAAGTTGCTAAAAGTGCATCCAGAAAAGTCTTTAGTGACAAATTTATGAAAGTGTCACTGAAAATGACAATTAGCGACCAATTTATATTGTCACAAAATGTTTAATTTTACAAGACTAAACATTTGGTCACTAATACATCGTCACAAAATGTCCCAATTTGGTCGCGAAAAACAAAATAATGACATTTTTAATGACAATGATATTTGGTCGCTAAAAGACAAATAACTTTCTTTACGACACATTTTCGTCACTAAAAATCAAAGTTGGAATAGCTAAAAATGCACAAAAATTAAATGTCATCCAATTATTAAAATAATAATAATAAAAAAATTGGCATCCACATTTCAAAGACACTCTATTACCAAATCATAATGAGTATATAACTTTTGAGTATATTCAAAGTTTCAAAACTCAAAGTTTCCAAAATGCTTTTAAAAAATTTCCAAATTCAAAGTTTCCAAAAATTCACATATCAAGTAATTCTCAATCAACCGATAATCATTGCTATCATGAAGAAGCACAGCAATGTCACAGCAAAGCTTTTTATACTTTTCATCAAGGGACTCCTCATTGTTAGCATCAAAACCTACTAATCTAGAAGCTATTTCAATGTCTTGGAGAGCTTCTAACATTTACACTTACCACAAAAATGTAATTAGGTTATTGCACTACATATTAACAAGTTCCATGAGAAATTATCCAACAAACGTCACTCCTAAAACTATCAAAATATGATAGTCACAATATAGCTGTAGACACCCCATTTTTGACTGTCCTTAAGACTTGGATGTCATCGGTTGAATACTCGATGATCATCTATGTTTGTGTTCGTTTTGAACGCCCAAAGCTCTTGGCGGAGTGCCTTGCCTTTGAGCTTTTGAAACTTGTCTGTTTTGTGCTTGGTTGTGGACCAAGAGCTTATTGCTTCGAATCTGGAGGAGAGGGTGGCTTGTCGGCCATCCCCAATTCTCATCGGCCATGGCTTGTGCCTGTCGGCCATTAGTGGTGGCCGGTCGGCTACACTAATGGCCGGTTGTCTACATTGATGGCCGGCCAGCCACTAATGATGACCGACGGTCATTTTTCCCCTTTTTCAAATATTTGTTTGCCAATTGTGCCAGCTATTGTTCACTGATGCTCATCTCCATACACGTGTATAGTGGGATGAATACAAGCTTGTAGCTTGTTTTTCTATATAAGGGGAGGTCTCTCCCCCATTTTTGAGGTTACAAAATTTTTAGAGCAAAATTTCTGCCTCTCTCTCTAGAACTTTATCTCTCTTCCTATTTTGTGCTTGAAAGTGGGAAATCTCTACATATTTGCATACAACCCCTTAACCAAATTAGATTACCTTGTGGCTGACATTCTTGGAGGTCCTATTTGAGCTCTCAAAGCGGGTTTTAGCTCAAAGTTGTCGCTGTTTTGCTGTTGTGCTTCAAAGGTAAACACTTACCCCTTTTAAGCTTATTTTTGCACACTAGTTTGGCCACCTTTGCATGTTGTTTTTGGCCTAGTTTTCAACTACAAAAACCTCTAATTTTAAGGTTTTAAAATGGTGGTTTAAGCCTTGCTGAGTTAGGGGGGTTGTCTCCTCTTTTGCTCTTTGGCTTGTGAAGCCTTTTGTGCTGCTTTTAAAGGCTTTTAAAGTCAACCTTTTTTGGCCTTTAAACCATTAAATTCCAAGGGAATTTTAGTGGCAAAAAGTTTTTTTTGAAGTCCAAAATAGGAGGGGGTGGCCTCTCCTCCTTGTCTCTCTATTCCATTCCTACTTAGCATTACAAAGTAGCATGATTTTATGGCTTAACTTAGCTTAATCTCAGCATGTTTTAGGCCTTGTTTTGTCATGCTTTAACTCTGTTTTGGGCGGTCTTGGTCACATGGCTCATATTTTGTATAGCTATAGTGCAAATGCCTTCACTAGCTTTGTGTTTTAAGGCCTCTAAAATGCTTTGCATGAGATGATTGCATGATATAGCATCATTTTACATGTGATTTCAGTGCATATAACTCTGTCACACTCTCACTTAGTTCACTCTTTCATTGCTTTTGACAGTTGTGCTTTGAGCCTTGTTTGTGAGCCAACATGTGAGCATGTTTTTCTTGCTTTCTATGCCTTAATCTCAGCATATTTTGGCCATTGTTTTGGAATGTTTAAGCTCTATCTAGAGCTGGTTTGGTCATTTGAGCTTGATATTGCATGCCTCTAGTGTAAGGCTCTTCACTAGTTTAATACTTTTGGCTCTTAACATGTTGTGCATATGTTGCTTGCATCTTGTTGTATTATTTTTCATGCCATTTTAGCACTGAAATATCTGCAACCTCCCTCATTTCTTCACTTTTAATTTGCTTTGAGGGTTGGTTAGCCCTTAGGTTGTGTTTAAGCTTGAGATAGAGCTTGTGTTCAATGGCTTTAACCCTCTTTTGAGGGTTCCTCCTAGCCAAAGGCATGATCTCTCTCATGTCTTAAATCATCCTTCGATTGACCCCTCTCTCATTATAAGACTTTCACATTGGACTTAATTGGTTAAAGGATTAATCGGGTATCTAAAATGTGTAAACAAGAATTGAGCAAAGTAAAACTTGTGCAAGATAAGCATTTGTGTTGCATTGCATGTGTTTGGATCGGACGTTAACCAAACACAAGAAATGTTGGACATTTCATACTCAAAGTGATGAAACGTATCACGTTTCTTAGTCGTCGTCACCCTTGATCATGCATGATAGGGTGGTGGCCCTTTGAGTCTTATATGTGCATTCATTAAGCTTGTACAAGCTTGGTTCTTTGGCCATCATGCATTGAAAATGCTTGGTTAATGGCTTGAGAGCCAAGTGCCACACTCCTTTGAGCTTGAGAAATGATAAGGAGGGTGGCAGTACACACATTCCTTGAAAAATAGACTGCCTTGCCTGTGTTTGCTCTCTGTTCCAACAAAAGAAGGAAGTTCAGGAGAGTAGTGGCCGACCAGCCACATGTACTAGCCGACCAGCCACCAAAGCCAACCGACCGGCCACCAGTAGTGGCCGATGGCCACCAATCATAGTTGATCAGCCATCAGTGTGTTCTTGAGATGGAACAGAGGCAATCTGGAGGTTGGCATAATTTTCAAAGGTCCAAAGATATGCAAACAGAGGCATCTAAATGCAAAGTGGTGGATTTTCATGAGGAAGCCAACCGAGCATGCATGTCTCTCTCGCCCGTGAGGCCACTTTATTGCTTTATTAGCTAGTTGTAGCTAATTATTACATGTGTTGTAATTAATTAGTTTAATCGATTTTGTAATATTTTAATTAGCTTAGTATAGCTAGTTATTAAATTGGTTTGTAATGATTAATTAGCTAGAATAGTTAATTAATTGGTTTGTAAAAATTAGCTTAGCTTAGTGCAGCTTAGCTTATTTATTCAGACCCTCCTTCGAGAGAACATAATGTTGTAATAAGTGTGCGTGTGTGTGTGCATGTCTTCCAACCCTATGTCTTTCTCCCTTTTATTTACCCGCTTTCGGTGATTAGATTAGGGCACGTTTTGATTAGCATGCATTATGCTTGCATGTTTGCATCATTCATTTGTATTGCATGCACCGGGTTCAGCGCATCATTCAAATTGCATCGTATTTCAATACTTATTTGAATACGTGTTTTAAAGCATGTTATCAAATTGTTGCATTCATATGCCATCTTAGATAGCCAAGCCTATTTAGTTGCATTATTGTATGTGTTGCATTAGGCATCTTAACATAGTTATGATCACGCATTGTTTCTAACTAGTTTTTTGTTTTGGCTTGGAGTACACTGTAAGTTTTACGCTTTAGCATACTTGCATGAGTGTGAGTGTTGCCATGATAGCATGCTTTCCATGAGGCTATTTGCTTAAGTGCTAAACTACATGAATGCCTGTGGATAAAGGCTTGATTACTTGAATTGGAACAATTCATCAAATGTGAGTTTTAAGCCCACTTTGTGAAGTGGCAAATCATGTTTTAAGCTCACTTGAGGGTGGCAAATCCGCGCTTTAGCCCACTTAAGGATGGCATTTTCAAACCATTTTCAAAAACAAACGTGAGTTGTTTTGTTCCAATTCTTGCGATTTAGTCTATACTTGTATGCGGTGTGCATCACATAGTAAGTTAGCTAATAACCGGATAAGAACACGTGTTTATCAAACAACATATCATGCTTAGTAGAGGCCGATCCTTTGATCGGGCGAGCGGGGGTGCTCATTTCATGACCTTCCCCCCTCATACCTAAGTTCCCGAGCCGAGGCAACTTTGGTGATGACGGACACGTGGCCTTTGGCACGAGTCAGGGTTTTCTAAATTCCCCCAAAATAAAATATTTAGGTGACTACTTTGTAATCTGGCAAAGTAGTCCAGTTTGGCATTATTTGATTTAAAATCTGATTTTTCAAAATGATTTGCTGGATTGGACTCTTTGGTGTTTATTAGTCTTACATTGCACTTTGTGAGATTAGATTCAGAACCGTAACAGGAGTCCGAACTGTAGGACCTATTCGGGCCTCTCCGAAAGGGGGGCGCGTGAAGAAAGTCAAGCGCTACAGTTTCTAGCGACTCTACTAGGGATTTAGAGAACTTGGCTTGAACTCAAGATATGTTGTTTTATCTACATTTATGTGTTTCTTTGCATTGCATTTGCATTTGCATTGGTGTGCCTAAGTCATAGTATTTGCTATCTGTTATTCCTGAGCAGTTTGCCGGAGGCTTGCTTGGAAAAGCTTGCCATAAGGCTGACCGGTTGCGAGCTCTGCCACGATGGGAACACAAACCTTGGATCTGGATCATCGCCGTACTGTTTGATGCTCCTTTCACTTCTCGGTGTTAGGAGCGAGTGGTATATTAGGTGGTCTTGCTGAGGCACCCTTTTTGACCATTTTACCTAGTTGCATATCAGAAGCCATAGAGACTGTTCCAAACTAGGACAGGTTGCTTACCCCAATGTAGGTTTGTTTGAAACCATTTGCTTGCGTAGCAAACCTCTAGTTCCTGACGAAATTAGAACAGGGAAACCCTACCCCACCATAGGGGTGTTTTGGCTCTCACTTGCTTGATATATGCTTTTAGAGTGTGACTCTACATGAATGTATGTATCATTTGCAAGTCTGGGTATTAGTTTGAGGCAAAAATTTAGAGGCAGAAATCAATGTTTGAGTGCAGACTGTCCAGCTTGTGATTTCAATTGTGTGTGTTGTCTCTGTCTAAGCCGAGATGCTGTGTGTTTGCTGATTGATGGTTCTTTTCTTTTTGCTTTATTTTCTCTTTTTGTAAGGTAGTATCTTCACAATTGCTTCCAACGAGGCAGATATCCCCTGAGCACTCTGGACCAGAGTTTGGAGGATTCACCAATCTGAGGATCTTATTGGAGGACAACCAGTGTTTGCTTTGCTCCCCCCGGTTACTAGACGGAGGACAGTCAGGCATAGATCACCGGTTCAACAGTCTCCAGTTCAGCGGTCACTATCTCCGTCACTTGTGCACAGTTGGGCTCAGTTTTTTGCTTCCCCCTCAGAAAGAGAATACTCACCAAATCAGATAGATCAATACCCCTCAGTCAGTATGGAGGATATGATGTGTCAACTCCAGCAAACCATCGAGGCCATGCAGCGGGATGCTGCCCGCCAAGCGGAGGTTACAGCTTGCCAAGCAGAGGTTGAAGCCCAACAGGCTGAACTAATTGCTAGGCTCCAACAACAACAGCTACAACAACTACAGCAGGCAACAGCTTCTGCATCCCACCCGCCTCCAGTGGAGATTCCAGTACCCAGGGCTCCTGTTCCCATAGCCAATGTCCAAGAAAATACAGACACTCTAGTGGATCCAATTCCACCTCAGACTTCCAAAGCATAGGCCCACCCAACTGAGGCCCCTTTGGAGTTCGAAGTTAACCCAACTGCATTAAAAGTGAGCAAGCTTGAAAAGCTGTTCAAGAGGGCTCAGGGTGTTAACTCCATCCCAGACATTAAGGATGGTTACACAGATTCGGCAGTGACATTGCCAAATAGATTCAAGATGCCTCATATAGACCGCTTTGATGGTTCTCTCCAGATTGCAAAAGTTTTCCCTCTTTGGTCGGACCCTGTCAGGTGTTGCGGCCATTTGGTATGCTAAGTTGGAGGACTTTGTAAAAAGAAGCTGGGAAGAAATGGTTGAGGCCTTTGTTGCTCAATATTCTTACAACACCCAAATCGAGGTCACAACTCGTTATCTCGAGGCAACTCGGCAAGAGCCAAAGGAGGGTTTCTCTGACTTTGTCACTCGGTGGAGGGCCAAGGCCTCCATGATGACAACTAGGCCAGCTGAGAAGGACCAGATAAGAATGGTCGTTCGCAATCTGCAACCGAAGCTGATGCAGAAGATGATTGTCTTACCCCTCCCTATATTTGCTGACCTCCATGAGATAGGGGTACAAATAGAAAATACAATGAAACAAGGTCTGATTGACCACGAAAAGGAGCAGCCTAAGAGGGCCTTTGCATGCAGTTCGAATGCAACTACAAGTAGCAATGCAGCTACGAGGACCTTTGATGTGGGTATGGTCGCCACCACACCAAAAACAGCCACACCCTTTACAGGAACCTCCGCACCTACCTCACAACCTACAAAATACCCACCTCGGGGCCAGCGGGTGTTCACCCCACTTTACATATCTCTGTCAGCGGCCTTGAGGGTCCTAATCAGAAAGGGCATCTGAAGCCCCTGGAGCCTTGCCCATTACCTAATCCCTTCCTCCTACACATAACCCAGCCAAGTACTGCATTTTCCACTAGCAGCATGGTCATGACACCGACCTCTGCTTCAGACTCCGTCATGAGATCTAGGATCTCATTGACAACAAAGTAATAACGCCTCCAAAAAAGCCAAATGTCACTACCAACCCTCTCCCACCACATAACCAAAACCCTCCACCTAGGCAGGTAAACTTCATCCAAACAATGGCCGTCCCGTTTGACCCCAGCGTATACATCACTCCCTCCCACCTACCCAAGCCGACGTTGTTCATTCCAGAAAGCACAGACTTGTGCATGATGAGCGCATCAATAACCCAACCCAAGCCAGTGGTGGTGACTGTCAAAGACAAAGTCAGGGTGACCTTGGAGGAGAATGGGAATGTTGGTTCAGAACTTGAGGCATCTAAGGACTCAGCAGAGGAAGAATACAACCCATGTCGCTATATTGTGCCAACAAGTCAGGCCAAACTGAAGTTGGAATTTCTAAAGGGGATAGAGATCAACATAGTCCGGGAGGACAAGCCAAGCCAGGGGCTGGATGATTTAGTTGATCTTGAGGAGGACATTGCTAATTTGCAGTTCTTTGATGAGCAGGACCCAGGGGATGTGCGCATCAATTGGTTTGATATGAACAAGTCAATGGATAATGCAGGATGGCTCAGTGATAAACCAGATGTTGACAAGGGGTCTAAACCAAAATGAGAACAGTTAGAAACAGGAACGTCTGCAACGGCTGGAATGGTCGATAACAAAGGAAATTACCGAAGAGCACCGGTACGAAGAATTTTGCTCAGGACTTGAATAGTGTTTGTATAGCTAATACGGAGCAAGAGGCTACGTTGAAGCAGTTCGAGGAGGAAAGAATAGAGGTTGATCAGAAGGCTAGAAAAGCCAAGAGTCCCGCGGGGACAGAATGTGTTGTGAACACAAGAACAATTTCAGTGAAATCGGACAGTTGCTTATCAGTTTTCGGAGGAACTTGATGGGAAGACGATGATTTGCGTCTTGCCCATACTGATGAGGACTGGCGATAGAATCTGCTGGATAACACATGGTACACCGAAGAAGTAGATCATATGACCCGGAGTGAGCGGCACTTCAAGTCCCCACATCTAGACCAACCGAAAGTATCTGGGAAGACAAGGAGGCAGAGAAGCAGAAAGAGAGACTACTAGAAGAAGAGACTGTATTGAAGCAGCTGAAAAAGATTTAGGCATATATATCCATTTGGGGATTGCTCATGGCATCGCAGGTGCATAGACAAGCTGTCCTGTCTGTAATGGACAAAGCCAAGCTCTCCATCGACACAACCCCTGAGAAATTGGTAGGATTGGTTTTCCCAGGAGGGGCCTCGCCAACTTTGACCTTTACAGATAAAGAATTGCCGCCTGAGGGCTCTGAGCACAATAAGCCGTTGTACATCTCTGTTGAATGCAAAGAGAAATGGATACCATTTGTCTTGGTTGATACCGGATCTGCAATTAACGTGTGCCCATCGCATACAGCCTATCCTATTGGTCTAAAGCTGGCAGATTTTGTATCAATAGCCCAGGTGATTCAGGCTTATGATAATACGAGCCGGGAAATGATGGGGACGGTCTGAATTAGAACGCAAGTGGGGCCGACGTAATAGGATATTGAGTTTCATGTCCTAGATGTTCCAACCACCTTTAACTTACTTCTGGGGCGGCTGTGGCTGCACCAAGTGAAGGCTGTCTCTTCCACTCTGCATCAAATGCTAAAATACCCTCACGGGAAGGGGGTAGCTATTGTTTTTGGGAACTTTTCAATCTATCCTCCGCCGGAGGTTACTGCGCCGGTCCTGGAAATTGTGCACGGCAAGGAGGATGTCTTTTTGTCCGGATTCACCCTAGCTAAGGCTCGAGTAGTGCATGATGTTCTAGCTATTGATGAGGGATTATATGTCAATGAGCAATCAGCTTACCTCATGAATAAGCTTCAACATATGCCCGGAATGGGATTGGGGAGAAATGGCCGGAAGGGCGTCGCTGCATTGGCCGAAGTGCCACACAACCCTTATACCTTTGGTTTAGGTTACACACCTACCAAGGAGGATTGGGTAAGCAAGGAGAAAGAAATGGCCGGAAGAGCCAAGGCAAGAAAAACCAGGAAGCACTATGAGTTAGTGCATAAACCGATTCAAGGAACCCTAAACGGACACTTTGTTCGAGAGGGGAAAGATTTCCCATTCTGCGATTTTCCGGAGCTTTGGCTGAATTCTGAAAAATGACGCTTGCCCGACTTTGAGATCTTTTTTGATTTACAACTGCAAGGGAATGAAGCCCCAGAAGAACAAATTGACTTGCTTGCTGAGGCAGAACAGAATGCAGAGGATGAGTCCGATGGTACAGAACTTGAAATGAGGGTAGCGCTGGCTTGTCTCCTCTCAGATCCTCATTCACACCAAAGAGCTCGAGGGGTGACTTCTCTGTTTCCATGATTGGAGATCAAACGGCTATAGGCCCTTCTTTTGGTATTCTGGACGCATCTATTGCACCCTCCCTCATTTGGCAGTTTGAGGAGGGCTTTTTGTCTAGCAGTTCTGGGTCAGGTAGTGAACTGGAATCTGATTCCACAGAGTCTGTGGAGTCAGAATCAGATTCTAGTTCTTCTGAGTTAGAGTCCAGTATTCCTGGGGTTAATAACTCGGATGTTGTTGTCCTGTCCAGGTTGTCTTTTTCTTTTTCTTTCGAGTCTGTTGTAACCGAAGGATCAAACGAGCTGGAAGTTGTGAATGAGAATGGTACCGCTGCTGCTTTTGAGTACTTTTATGTGCCTCTTGTTTATTGTATTAATCAGGACTTTTAAAACTTTGATGAAAACGATGAGGAAGAAATTCCTCTGGTTTTGAAATATTTGATTGATTGAGAGGAGGATAGGTTTATAAAACCTTTGGTTGATGAAATCACTTCAATTAACGTGGGTACTGAGAAGGATCCGCGCTTGGTCCAAATTGGGTCCACGTTGTCTTCGGAAGAACGCGAGCGCTTAGTCACTTTATTAAAAGATTTCAAAGATGTTTTCGCGTGGTCCTACGAAGACATGCCTGGAATCGATCCTGAGATTGTACAGCACCGGATCCCTCTTGACG
Source organism: Camellia lanceoleosa (assembly GCA_025200525.1). Lineage (NCBI taxonomy): Eukaryota > Viridiplantae > Streptophyta > Magnoliopsida > Ericales > Theaceae > Camellia > Camellia lanceoleosa. The sequence goes on from CM045768.1 coordinate 73,368,642, forward strand.
CTGAGGCCCAACCTGTTAAGCAGAAGCTTTAAAGAATACCCCCAGATTGGGCTTTGAAGATTAAGGAAGAGGTCACCAAGCAGATAGACATAGGATTCTTGCTAGTATCTGAATATCCTACTTGGATGGCCAACATAGTTCCGATGCCGAAGAAAGATGGCAGAATTCGAGTATGTGTGGATTTTGGAGATCTGAACAAAGCTAGTCCGAAGGACGACTTTTCACTACCGCACATCGATGAATTGGTGGATTTCACAGCAGGGCATGCATTGCTCTCCTTTATGAATGGATTTTCCAAGTATAACCAAATCTTGATGGCACCCGAAGATAGAGAAAAGACTACTTTCACCACCCCGTGGGGAACTTATTGTTATAGGGTGATGCCGTTCGGTTTGAAGAATGCTGGGGCTACTTATCAACGGGCTGCAACCACAATCTTGCATGACATGATCCACAAAGAGGTTGAGGTGTACGTTGACGACATGATTGTCAAGTCCAAGAAAAGAAAGGGCCACTACGCTGCCTTGAAGAAATTTTTCCAACGGATCAGAGAATATCGGTTGCGACTGAATCCTCAGAAATTTACTTTTGGTGTCACAGTAGGGAAAATGCTAGGGTTCTTGATTACATAGAGGGGCATTGAGGTTGATCCTTCCAAGATTAAGGCCGTCTTAGAAATGCCATCACCAAGGACTGAAAAGGAGGTGCACGGCCTTTTGAGTAAAGTGCAATTCATAAGACGGTTTATTTCAAAATTAACGTTAACTTGTGAACCACTATTTGGTCTCCTGAAGAAACGAAAGAAATTCCAATGGGACGACCAATGCCAGGTAGCTTTTGAGCAGATCAAGCAGTATCTACAGAACCCACCCATGTTGTCACCGCCAGAGCCGGGGAAACCATTGATTTTGTATCTATCAGTAACCGACATGACAATGAGTTGCATGCTTGCACAGAAATCTAAGGATAGAGTGGAGAAGGCCATCTATTACCTGAGTAAGAAGATGCTGGAATATGAGACCCGTTACACTCCGCTCGAGAAGGCTTGTTTGGCCTTGGTATGGGCTACCAGGAAGTTAAGGCACTACCTGTTAGCTCACTCCGTAATTCTGGTTTCAAGATTAGATCCCATCAAATATCTTTTCGAGAAACCAACACTTACAAGTAGGCTAGCCCGTTAGTTGCTTCTTCTCTCCGAATTTGATTTGAAGTATGTGACGTGCAAGTCTGTGAAAGGAAGAGCAGTAGCGGAGTTCCTAGCCGATCACCCAGTGGAGGGAGATGAAGCAGTAGAGTATCTGTTCCCAGATGAGGCCATTTTGCATGTCGAAGAAGAGATTTGGACTAAGTACTTTGACGGAGCGTCTAATTAGTATGGGTATGGAATAGAGGTGTTGCTAATAGCACCCGACAATTCCCATATACCCTTAGCTTTCAAACTTCGGTTTAAGGTATTGAACAACGAAGCAAGTATTGCTGGATTGGAAGCCACCCTAGAATTAGGGAAAAAAATGTTGGACGTCATTGGGTACTCGAACCTGGTTGTGTCTCAAGCGAAAGGAGACTGGAAGGTTAAAGAAGAAAGAATGAAAACCTATCACCAGACCTTGGACGTTCTGATTTCTCGGTTTGAGAAGCTGACCTTCACACATCTGTTAAGAGAGAACAACAAGTTCGCTGACGCTTTATCAACTCTATCTTTCATGATAGACATCCCTTTTGGAGTCTGGATACGTCCAATCATTATTGAATAGAGATATATGCCGGCCTACGAGTTGATTGCCACAATAGATGAAGTACAAGATCAGAACCCCTGGTATTATGATGTCTGGAACTTCTTGGAAAAGGAGGCTTATCCACTAGGGGCAAATGCCAAAGATAAAAGGGCAATACGGCGAATGGCTACTCAGTTTATCATCTGCAGGGGTAAATTATACAAACGAGGCCATCTGGGAATGCACAAGTTGTGTGTTGATGTAGAAAAATCGAAGCGCCTAATGGAAGCCATCCATGGAGGAGAGTGCGGATCGGACATGAGCGGAGTGATGCTGGCTCGAAAGATTCTCAGGCAAGGTTACTACTGGTCAACCATGGAGGAGGATTGTATTGGTTTTGTTCGACGATGCCACAAATGCCAGATCCATACAAATCGCATGAATATCCCGCCATCGATGCTATACAACATGACTTCTCCGTGGCCATTTTCAGTCTGGGGAATTGATGTTATTGGGGCAGTTACTCCAAAGGGGTCAAACGGGAATAATATCATCTGTCGCTACGGAGTTTTGAATGAGATCATCTCAGACAATGGTTCGTTGGAGAAGTACAACGTGGCTTTTCATAGGTCATCCACATATCGGCCGCAAACCAACAAAGCTGTTGAGGCCGCCAACAAGAACATTAAGCACATTCTACAGAAGATGGTAGAAACCTACAAGAATTGGCCAAATAAGCTGCCATTTGCTCTTTGGGGCTATAGACCATCAATTTGGACATCTACCAGGGTGACTCCGTATTCATTGGTTTATGGGATGGAAGTTGTTCTGCCAATGAAGTTGAAGTACCATCGCTGTGGGTTATGACTGAGTGCTAGAAGTGGATTGGCAGTAGAGCAGGTTCGAAGAACTTGTGCTGTTTGACGAGAGGAGGTTGAAAGCACTGTATCATGTCCAAGGTTATCAACACAGGATTACCAAGGCTTTCAACAAGAAAGTTAAGTTCAGGAATCTGAAAGAAGGGGTTTTGGTGCTCAAAGACAACCAAGGGGCAAGTTCAGACCCAATTGGACTAGTCTTTATATCATCAAGTCAATTTGGTCAGGTGGAGCTGTTGTTCTTATGGACTTGGATGGCCTAGAATTTTCCCAACTAATCAACATTGACAAGTTGAAGAAATACTACCCTTGAGAGGCTCACTAGGCCGAAAACCCGAAAATGCGACCTAGGCAAAAGTTAGAGCACAAACAATTGGAAAAAAAAAAAAAAACTGAGCTCACAAGGTTGAAAACCTAGAAAGGGCGGCCTTGGCAATAGTTAGAGCGCAAAAGGAGAGTGTTAACACCCGAGTGAACCCGAACCGAACTACGTAAGGCTTGATTCCTATCTTTGGGATACGTAGGCAACTTCATTATGAAGTCCAGCCATAAACACTTTCAAATCAACTATGTCCATGAGATTGTTCTGGTCATCTTTGTCTTTTTTGCATCCAAGAGTTCGATTATGATCTCCGGTGCAGTGCAGTGCAGTGCAGTGTTATTCAGACAATGGACAACTTTCCAGTTATTGGATTCGGGGTTGTACATCTCAAGCATAAATTCCGAGCATGTCCAGTTGTCATCCTTATCGAAAATGGTTTTGAAAAATTTTAATAAAAATTGATTTTGTTCAAATTAATCTTTTTACAACTTAGACCATTTTTGGACCATAAGGAAAATTTTCAGTACCCACAACCTTTAATTTCATTGATTTCAATACAGAGTTCTCTACCTCTTCATACAAACTAAAGTTGCTTTTTATTACATTCAAAAAGAAAACTTAAAAGTACAAATTAAAGCAATAAACTTGGGACATAGTTAAGTCAGGTGTTCCTGCGCCCCCCTCCCAGAGCTTGTGGAAGCTTCGGATGCTAAAGTAGGCCCAGTTTGTGCCTCATCTTCAAGTCAAGTTATGCATTCGCCGGAAAGGGCACAATTGAAATTGGGAGCGGGAGCCAGAAGTTCTCTTGTCCTCCATGCAGTGGGATATCGAGCTAGCTGTGAGCCTCGAATTGGAAATGAAGCTGGAACTAGAATGGAAAATAAAAGACTCAGTGTGTCAAGCCAACCAATTGAATGCCAGGCTGCCGAGACATGCTGTAGCTCATCTCAAGCAGACCAAACCAAGGGCAATGCCAAGCAATGTCAGCAGCAGACTTGTTGCACATCCAGTGGCACCACCATCCCTCATTTGGGAAATCAACTAGTTGTTGACGGAAGAAATAGCCGCACGCTGAATATGCAGGGCAAGAGTCCACTACCTTCAACCTGTCCATGAGCCATACCTAGGGAGGGATGAAAAATAAGAGAGATTAAAGAATAGAGAGGTGTATGTGGAGAGAAAAAGTGAGAAAATGGTTTTTGAGAGAAAAACAGAGCCTGAGGACCGAGTGATGCAAGAAATGCATGTGAGATAGGGCAGAAAACATTACCTATAAGAGTAGTGGACTTCCTGCTAACTTGGTTGTTTCCCAGTGATGGAAAGCATCCAAGCCCATCAAAGTCTCGGCTAGTGTCAAGCCAATACAATTCTTGCCCTCTTTCAAGCCTTGGGTAACTTCGATCAAGCAAATGCTAGATCCTCCAAAGCCAAGGGCAAGTAGAAAATGAGCCAACATACACAAGTAATGGGCATGCTGACGAAAACTTTGCCAAAAGCGGTTGCTACAGTCACCGACATCAAAAAATCGATAAATCAAGCTGGGAATATCCAACTCCCCGTTGTGAACCAAAGATCGGGCATCATGTAAAGTGAACCCGCACATCCTTCCCAAAGCTTGGATGTGGCTAAAACTTGATTGGGGCAAGATTTCCTCATCGTGCCCCGATTCCATCAAAGCTTGGAACTCTTCGATTGTGGGGCATATCTCTTGCCCCCTGAAGCTGAAAACATGTGTAATTGGGTTCCAACATCTAGCCATGGCATGGAGGAATGAAAAATACAGTGGAGTACAACTCAGCGAGAATAGTGCATTTATCCCGAAACCCCAGAAATTCAGCCTTTCTGAGCCATCCAAAGTTGCAATCCAAGTCAATAGTTTTTCGGCAAAGAATGGCTCAATTTGTGGCAAAAATAAAGCTGAATTGAAGAAACCCCGAAGATAAGGTGTTGAGTGGAAGACAGGTGACAACAATTTGGAGGTTCCTTACACTAGTGGCCGACTGGCCAGTGTTGGTGGCTGACCGACCACTTTTGTAGCCAACCAGCCAATACTAGTAGCCGACAACCATTTTTGATGGCCGGTAGCATCTGTTTATGGCCGATGGCCTTCTATTTTTTCCTCTGGCCCTTCCATGTGTTGAAAATGCCAAGAACCTGTGTTTGGTTCCACTCTTGGTGTCTTTCTTCTGTTTCTCTTTGAGAATTTTGTCGATTTGCTTATCGAGTTGTATTTGTTTTGCTTACCGAGTTGTTGTTTTGCTTATCGAGTTGTATTTGTTTTAATTGTCGAGCTGTTGTTTTATTCATTGAGTTGTTTTACTCTGTTTATTGTGTGCTGGTTGCTTCATTACCTGACTAAGTCGTTGCCAATACAATGTTCAATTTTCATCAAATCCCGTTTTTGTGTAAAATGATGCGATGCGATGAATGCTTAGAATACAAAATGTAACACTTTTTAAACAAAAGGTTGTTTTCATTCCAATCATGGTTTGTTTTTTATAAACGAGTACAAGTTTTTAAGAAAAATAAAATTGCTTAAGGCTCTACAATGTGGTAACTACTAGTAAAAAGAAAAACTAAAGCAAAAAGCATCTGAATTAGTGTTACCCATCTCAAGATCGAGAGGCTCTCTTCGTCCTCTTCCTGAGCATGGCCTCGGAGTTATTGCCATTAGCCCTACTATCTGAATTTGAACCGGAGCCCCCCTCGGCATCGCCACTGCCCTTTGAACCCGAGCGGGTGCCGTTGCCTCCACCTTGAGATGACTCTGACTGCGAACTCGCTGGCTCCTCGTCCTCGTCAGTCTAATCATCCTCCGGGATAGGCTCTAGTGAACTGCTCTCGGTATGAGTATGCCTAGCCCTGCCTTGGCTGTGCGTCTGAGTCCCTCGTCTCTCTCTCTCTCTCTAGGCTATCAGGGGAGGCACTAAAGGTCCTACTGCAACTCCCGCTAGGGTGCCCGGTGGAACTGACATCTGAAAAGGGACCTGAGAAGGATAGTTTGTCAAATCCATCAGTTATAGGTATACAAAGATGAGTATAGCATTGAATGTAGTGTGTGGGAATAATGTATCGGTGCAGTGTTGTTAATGTAATATATTCAGATCAGTATGGGGCAGATTGTTGTTGAAATGTTAATGTGTTAGCAGAGAATTCCATGGCGTGAAGTGTGAATTGAAGAAAACTTACCGAAATCCTGTAGAGACTGAGAAGGTTGAGACTGGTCTGAACCATCCCCATTAGAGAAGCCAATAGCTTGAGAGCCTACCTGATGTACTCTATGGACGCCTGTAAATGTGTTGAGATGATCAATGGTCTATAAAGCATAACTGAAATGAATTAAATGTGCAAAACGTAAGGTATGGTACATACCGAGGTCGGACCTCAAACTTTGACAAGCTCGTGACTAGCTGGTGCAGGCTTGATGGGGATCTGATAAGTCTCTCCGGAACGTCCCAGTAGGTCATGGTAGTAGGCAGCTTTGGCCACCCTGCTCTCTGCCTCGTTTGGGAGCCTCTCCTATCATGGGCCTGAGTCGCCCTGGATCCTCCCGCTCTCTCTGCTGCAGCTGGAACTCTGTCTCTCTCACCTCCGCAAGTGCCGGTCAGAGATGGCATGATATCTGTCTGAATGAAAGTAGTGTAATCGCCCTTAAGCCTGAGGAAGTCGACATCCCAACCTCTGGTGAAGTCGATCATCTCCTGCATGGTGTACCTCTTGGTAACCCTCATGTACGTAAGAGGCAGCATTGGAACTATCGGCTCAGGTAAGCCAAGGCTCTGTCGTAGAAATTACTTTCCTAGGATCCACGCCTGACAAACTGGGCCCTAGAGCAAGATTCAGAATCGGGAAGCCTTCCGAGCGCTCGCGAGCTGGTCTCTGATCCCGTCAGGCTTCATCGCCCACGGCTACCAGGTGATCTGCAGTTAGTGAATATACAGATTGTTAGCTGCCATTGAAGATGTAATGTGAAGTAAAGCTAAAATAACTGTAAGGTTTGAAATACCTCTGTTGTAGCCACAACATCGAAAAATCGACGAAAGAATGAGAATGACTCTCAGGGCCTCCACTAGCATCTCCCGTCGTATCTGTGTGAATACGGTACCATGGGACGTATTTCTACTCTGTCTCTGGGACAAGCCTCGGGAAGTAGGCGTACATCCATAGCTGCAGAAGGTGGAAGGGTAACAGTGAGTATATCTATCGGATGTAAAGTAGTGTACAGATAAAACAGAAATCAGATGGTATGTAGTGCAGTAGACAATGTGTGCAGTGTACAAATAAAGCAGAAATCAAATGGTATGCAGTGTAGTAGACAGTGTGTGTAGTGTGCAGATAATGTAAAGTAGAGAACAGATTGAGTGCGGTACAGTGTGCATTGTGTAGTGTGTGCGGTGTACAAATAATGCAAAGCAGAAATGTAAAGCAGAAAGGTAGGATGTACCTCTCAGGCTCTCTTGTAGCCTCCTAGCAGATACCCGCTCCGGCGAGAAGAGGAGCTCATGTATCCATATAGTGTGGCCAAGCCTGCGTCTTCCCAGTCATAGAGTCGGACGCGAGACAGGTCCACTAATGCACTCAAAAGGTAGAGCCCGACGGTGTTTGCTCGATCGGCGAACAAAGTAAACAAGAACATGAGAAACCCCTGGGCGTAGTACTCGGTCTTCTCGCGGGTCGTCGGCGTTGTCCCCCTGAAATGGTCAGCAAACCAGGTATATCACGCCATCCCTAATCGAAAGATGGGTGCGCAAATCCCCAGTAAGAAGATCTGAGTGGCCTCCTACTCACCCATGTCGGTGTCGTAAGAAATCGGATGACCCCCTACTCCTATGCCGGTGAGCATGGAGAAGTCAAAGGAAGTCATTGTCATCTTCCCTGCTATAGAGAAATGGAGGGAATCAGTGGTATCTCATCACCTCTTTACTAAAGCGCCTAGTAGAGACTAGCTCACAGTGAGACGTGAGAGCCTCATGCAGAATGCGTCGAAGCCGACCTCGTTAATGATGTGGCGTACTGCGTCGGGCAGCTCCATGTACCACTCCATCGCGGGAGTGGTTCTGTATCCTCGAAAGGCATGTGAATCTCCCGGTAAGTAGGATAAACAGATGCAAGGCAGTGTAAGAAATACAGTGCAAAGGGATGTTCAGAATAAACAGATGCAAGGCAATGTAAAAAATACAGTGCACAAGTGTGGCTAGGATGAATAGGTGAAAAATAGTGTGAGTGTGATCTACATTGAGGAAAATAAAGAGAACATGTATACCTCAGAGGCACCATGGGATAGGTGTGACTCCGACTCGCGTAGCAGCAAATCCTCTGGTGCACCTCGTGTAAACCCCCTGAATTGGCAAATGCTATTATGAGGCAACATGTGTACCTCAGGATGGTACGTCACCAGATCAAATGGTCGAATGCTTAGCGGCAAGGGCTCGAACTTGGCATCCATCTCCATCCTCGGAGGAGCTCCGTCATGTGGAAGGTTGTCCGCCATCTCAAGAAAGGATAAAAGAACGGCCACAAGTGTGAAAAATGGGCAGGAATGCCAAAAGTCAACAAAAAGTCAACTCCGAGCGAGAAAAAATGGAAGAAAAGATCGGGGCTCGGGAGAGGGCACTGAAATCAAGGGTAACTTAGGGGAAACAAACCCCAAGTGATGGAAATCAAGAAAGAGGCACCGAAGACACTTTTTAATTGGTTCAAAATGTTAGAAAACTACGAGGGTTTCACGAATTGGATGTTTGTGGGATGTCCGAAAATGCATTTGAAGCTCGGATCGGGGGGGGGGGGGGGGGAGTGGTCTAGAGCACAAGAGGGGGATGTTTTTTGGCAAAGGGGAAGTGAGGAAATAGGGTTTAGAACTCTATATTTAAAGACCCGTGGTAAAATGTCAAAATTGCCCCGAATCTGTCATCAATGGCCGACCGGCTATCATTGTTGGCCGACCGACCAAATTTTTGGCCGATGACCCTATTTTGTGGCCGATGGCCTCCCAACGTGGCCGGCAGGCCTTTGGTGCTCTCCTCATATGCTGTTCTGTTGTTTTGTGCCTTGGTCCTTCAAGAAAGTGCAAGGAAAGTACATCTTTAAGCTCAAATGGCCTCTGCGGAAGGTCCAGACTGTGTTTTTAGTGTGTGGTACTCAGTACGTACAAGGATGTATCCTTTTAAATTGATTGAACTCCTTCGAGAGGTAAATCGAAGGTTACAATTGAATCGGTCTTACCAAGATGCGCATTTTTTCATCGAACATGTTGTTGTTATTGCATCAAATATACATTGATTACTGTGCACAGAACATGTATGCTACGTTGCATTGCATTCTCTATGTTCTCATGTTTGCATAGAATATGCATATTGCATTGTATTGCATTGTGCATGCCTTTACGTTCGCATAGAATTGTCCATACCTGTTGTATTGAACTTGCATTCAGTGTTGTATAGAACATGCTCCATTTCTCGTGGCATAGGCTATGTCTTTCACGTGAGATCTTGCATTGTCTATTGTTCATATAGAGCAAGCACTTAGTACTTATGCGCTTCTCATACTTGCATTGTATATGCACTTCTTATACTTGCATTGTATATGCACTTCTCACACTTGCATTGAATATGCGCTTTGATGTCTCGCATGGAGCATGCATTTGTTACTCCCACATTGGACATGCACTCATTATTCTTGCATAGAATACGTATCTCAATCTTGCATTTGCATGCATTTGCTACGTTTGCATAGAATATGCACTTCTTACATTAGCATAGAGCATGCTATCAATCTTACATGGAACATGCATTCCTATACTGTTGTATCTGTTAAGTTTCTCTCTTGTGTAGGCACGATATTGTATGTATGGTTCATTCAAAGCTGATGTGACCAGACGATATTGTATGTACGGTTCATTCAGAGGAGTTTCGGGTAAAACCATTCCTCTCCCTTGCCTCTCCGTTGGTTAGAAACATTCAGGTACGCCCGGTGTTTACACCGACATCTTGCTTTGGTTAGAAGCATTTGGGATGTGTGTCCGACGCTTATACCGTACTTTGGTTAGAAACATTGGGTCGTGTGCTCGATGTTTATACCACCTCTTTGGTTAGAAGTGTTTAGGATGTGTGTCCAACGCTTATACCTCGTTGGTTAGAAACATTCAGGTATGCCCGGTGTTTACATTGACATGCTGCTTTGGTTAGAAGCGTTTGGGTTGTGTGCCCAACGCTTATACCTTGTCTTTAGTTAGAAGCGTTTGGGATGTGTGTCTGACGCTTATACCACCTCGTTGGTTAGAAACATTGGGACGTGTGCCCAATGTTTATACCACCCCCTAGTTAGAGACATTGGGTCGTGTGCCTGATGTTTACGCCACTCTCCCTAGTTAGAAGCATTTAGGACGTGTGTCCGACGCTTATACCACTTTGTTCTTGGTTGGAGACATTGGGTCATGTGCTCGACGTCTATACCTTGTTCCTGGTTAGAAGCGTTTGGGATGTGTGTCCGACGCTTATACTGTACTTTGGTTAGAAGCATTAGGACGTGTGCCCGATGTTTATACCACCTCTCTGGTTAGAAGCGTTTGGGATGTGTGTCCGACGCTTATACCGTACTTTGGTTAGAAACATTGGGATGTACCCCAATGTTTATACCACCCTTCGGTGTTTACACCGCTCCCTTTTCCCTCTCGCGTGTGGCGCGTTAGAATGCTTTGGTTAAATGCATCTGGATAGGTTCCGATGCTTATACCATTCTTTGCTTTGATTGCATGATGGTTGGATGTGTTTCACCTGTTATTACTATTCTTAGTGGCTCGGAACCTTAGGCCGTGTCCTTAGGTTCGCACCACTTATTTCCTCACATGTGCCATGGATTGGGATCTTGTTTGCTACCTCGGGTGTGCCCGACGGTTTTTGCTATTTGCCTTTTCTGTGCGAGGCGCGGTTAAGCGTGCATAATTTTCTTACATCCTTTCTGCATGAAATATAGTTTGGTTCGTGTTTACTTGCTTATGTATGAGTTTCCTGTAGCATTTCTTTGCATAACATTTGCATCTAGATGTTTCATTACAGTCTCATTGCATGATCATAAGTTATGTTATGCAACATGCATATCTTTTGCATCTGGCCCTAGAACTACGCTAGTTTGATTCCTTGCAAAGGGATACGTAGGCAGCCTATGGGTGCAATCGTTCTTTGTTTTGATTACTTGTTTGTCCAAGTCTTCGGCCTTGTCAAAAATGGGTCGTATCTGGGCTTTGACATTCACTCCCGTCATTTCATGACTCCCGAGTTTTGTCAAAGAGGGGCAACTATAGACATCCCATTTTTGACCATCCTTAAGACTTGGACGTCATCGGTTGAATACTTGATGATCATCCATGTTTGTGTTTGTTTTGAACGCCCGAAGTTCTTGGCGGAGTGCCTTGCCTTTGAGCTTTCGAAACTTGTTTGTTTTGTGCTTGGTTGTGGACCAAAAGCTTGTTGCTTTGAATCTGGAGGAGAGGGTGGTTGTCAGTCATCCCCAATTCTGATCAGCCATGGCTTGTGCCTGCCGGCCATCAGTGGTGGCCGGTCAGCTACACTAATGGCCGGTCGGCTAGATTAATGGCCGGTCAGCCACTAATGATGGCCGACGGCCATTTTTCTTCTTTTTCAGATATTTGTTTGCCAACTATGTCAGCTGTTGTTCACTGATGCTCATCTCCATACACGTGTATGGAGGGATGAATACAAGCTTGTAGCTTGTTTTTTTATATAAGGGGAGGTCTCTCCCCCATTTTTGAGGTTATAAAATTTTCAGAGCAAAATTGCTGCCTCTCTCTCTAGAATTCTTTCTCTCTTCCTATTTTGTGCTTGAAAGTGGGAAATCTCTACATATTTGCATACAACCCCTTAACCAAATTAGACTACCTTGTGGCTGAGGTTCTTGGAGGTCTTATTTGAGCTCTCAAAGCTGGTTTTAGCTTAGAGTTGTGGCTGTTTTGCTGATGTACTTCAAAGGTAAACACTTACCCTTTTTAAGCTTATTTTTGCACACTAGTTTGGCCACCTTTGCATGCTATTTTTGGCCTAGTTTTCAACTACAAAAACCTCTGATTTTAAGGTTTTAAAATGGTGGTTTAACCTCTTTTGCGCTTTGGCTTGTGAAGCCTTTTATACTACTTTTAAAGGCTTTTAAAGTCAACCTTTTTTGGCCTTTAAACCACTGAATTCCAGGGAAATTTCAGTGGAAAAAAGTTTGTTTTGAAGTCCAAAATAGGAGGGGGTGGCCTCCCCTCCTTGTCTCTCTGTTCTATGCCTAGTTAGCATTACAAAGTAGCATGATTTTATAGCTTAACTTAGCTTAATCTCAGCATGTTTTAGGCCTTGTTTTGTCATGCTTTAACTCTACTTTGGGTGGTCTTGGTCATATGGCTCATGTTTTGTATAGCTATAGTGCAAATGCCTTCACTAGCTTTGTGTTTTAAGGCCTCTAAAATGCTTTGCATGAGATGATTGCATGATATAGCATCATTTTACATGTGATTTCAGTGCATATAACTCTGTCACACTCTCACTTTGTTCACTCTTTCATTGCTTTTGACAGTTGTGCTTTGAGCCTTGTTTGTGAGCCAACATGTGAGCATGTTTTTCTTGCTTTCTATGCCTTAATCTCAGCATATTTTGGCCACTGTTTTGACATGTTTAAGCTCTATCTAGAGCTGGTTTGGTCATTTGAGCTTGATATTGCATGCCTCTAGTGTAAGGCTCTTCACTAGTTTAATGCTTTTGGCTCTTAACATGTTATGCATGTGTTGCTTGCATGTTGTTGTATTATTTTTCATGCCATTTTAGCACTGAAATATTTGCAACCTCCCTCATTTCTTCACTTTTAATTTGCTTTGAGGATTGGTTAGCCCTTAGGTTGTGTTTAAGCTTGAGATAGAGCTTGTGTTCAATGGATTTAACCCTCTTTTGAGGGTTCCTCCTAGCCAAAGGCATGATCTCTCTCATGTCTTAAATCATCCTTCGGTTGACCCCCCTCTCATTAGAGGACTTTCACATTGGACTTAATCGGTTAAAGGATTAATCGGTAATGTAAAATGTGTAAACAAGAATTGAGCAAAGTAAAATTTGTGCAAGATAAGCATTTGTGTTGCATTGCATGTGTTTGGATCGGACGTTAATCCAAACACAAGAAATGTGGGACATTTCATACTCAAAGTGATAAAACGTGTCATGTTTCTTAGTCGTCGTCACCCTTGATCATGCATGATAGGGTGGTGGCCCTTTGAGTCTTATGTGTGCATTCATTAAGCTTGTACAAGCTTGGTTCTTTGGCCATCATGCATTGAAAATGCTTGGTTAATGGCTTAAGAGCCAAGTGCCACACTCCTTTGAGCTTGAGAAATGATAAGGAGGGTGGTAGTACACACATTCCTTGAAAAATACACTGCCTTGCCTTTGTTTGCTCTCTGTTGCAACAAAAGGAGAAAGTTCAGGAGAGCAGTGGCCGACCAGCCACATGTATTAGCCGACCGGCCACTAGTAGTGGCTGATGGCCACCAATCATAGCTGATCAGCCATCATTGTGTTCTTGAGATGGAACAGAGGCAATCTGGAGGTTGGCATAATTTTTAGAGGTCCAAAGATGTGCAAACAGAGGCATCTAAAGGCAAGGTGGTGGATTTTCGGGAGGAAGCCAACCGAGCATGCATGACTCTCTCGCCCGTGAGGCTACTTTATTGCTTTATTAGCTAGTTGTAACTAATTATTACATGTGTTATAATTAATTAGTTTAATCTGTTTTGTAATATTTTAATTTGCTTAGCATAGCTAGTTATTCAATTGGTTTGTAATAATTAGCTTAGCTTAGTGTAGCTTAGCTTATTTATTCGGACCCTCCTTCAAGAGGGCATAATGTTGTAATAAGTGTGCATGCGTGTGTGCATGTCTTCCAACCCCACGTCTTTCTCCCTTTTATTGACCTACTGTGGGGAAGTGGTTTTGGAAATACTCTTTAGATCCTGGGAGACGCTCTTGATACTCAGCTAGTCACCTGCAAAGACAAATACTCCGGTCGGGGGTGCCGGGATTAGCACTCCGACGGGCAAGTCAGTTCTTCTACTCAAGAAAGCTAGTTGTATAAATTTAGTGAAGTGTTTTTTTTTACATACCATTCCAAGAACGCTGCTTCTTTATTTATATTTGTTCCTCCTGAGGCCTTGGGGCCTGGGCTTAGTTTTCAATCATTACCTGTTCTTATATTCAGGCCCCAACGATCTCTTTTAATCGGCTTAGTCAGCTTACGTATCGTATTCGGCCCATCCTAGTCTTGCAGAATGGGGCCGATTAATATCTGCTGGACGACCTGTTAGTGTCAGTACTAAAACATGCCCCCTTGAAATTTAGCCATATATTCGGCTCCCACAATTGTCCCCCGAACTCCCTATTGACAGTAGTTGCTGAGAATAAAAAGGAGTGGGCGCTTCGCACCAATAATCCCATTTGACTCATCATTCTTTGTCTGGGATGGTGATTTTGGTTACAGAGGCTCAACTTTCGGTCGAGTTTGGTGTTGAGATGGCTTGCGGCGGAAAACCTATCCGTGAGGGAGTTAGGTCATCCGAAGGGCTTGAGATCTGTGAGTCTTCAAGCGAAGGGCTTGAGATCTGTGAGTCTCCAAGTCGTCGAAGCGGATCACCACGAAAGGAGAGTCAACAACTGTCAAGTTCATTCTTCCTTGTCCTGGATCTTGGCCTTGACATTGTCAATGGTGTCAGAGGCAGTTTGGCGTTATGCAAGTCGTGGGCTTAAGCAAAACTGGCTCAAGGTAGTGCACGCCGTGGAGGGATTTAGGGCGACGGTCGTTGATCCGGCGATGCTGCTTTACCGGCGCGTTTTGTCCCCTTTTTTGCTTTCGATATTGTAATGTTCAAATGCGGGTTGTATTTATGTAACAATTGTTTAATCAAATAAATGGTTTTATGTTAAGTCTATTTGCGTGTTATTCTGAATTTTGCTTGTGTACTAAAGCTCATCACTTCAAATGCATGATCTGTTCTAGTATGTTACATAGGATCAATTATCAATATCTTTTGTTCGCGCCAACGTTTGCTCTGGATTCGGAGACGCGATTAGCACTTAGCAGCGTATGATCCGTTCCTGAACCCAGGGCCCATTTGGCCTTAATGAGGTTAATCGGCTCCAAACCCGGAAACTTAATCGGCCCTAAGGCGACATGCACCAAAGGGGGCTCCGAATCCGGAGACTTAATTTGGCCAATCGTGATATCCACGAAGGGCGCCCCGAATCCGGAGACTTAATCGGCCTTAAGGTGGCATGCGCCAAAGGGGGTTCCGAATCCGGAGGCTTAATCGGCCCTAAGGCGGCATGCGCCAAAGGGGGCTCCGAATCTGGAGACTTAATTGGCCCCAAGGCGGCATGCGCCAAAGGGGGCTCCGAATCCAGAGACTTAATTTGCCCCGAGGCGGCATGCGCCAAAGGGGGCTCCGAATCCGGAGACTTAATTTGGCCAATCGTGATATCCACGAAGGGCGCTCCGAATCTGGAGACTTAATTTGGCCAATCGTGATATCCACGAAGGACGCTCCGAATCCAGAGGCTTAATCGGCCCTAAGGCGGCATGCGCCAAAGGGGGCTCCGAATCTGGAGACTTAATTTGGCCAATCATGAAATCCACGAAGGGCGCTCCGAATCCGGAGACTTAATCGGCCCTAAGGCGGCATGCGCCAAAGGGGGCTCCGAATCCGGAGACTTGATTTGGCCAATCGTGATATCCACGAAGGGCGCTCCGAATCCGGAGACTTAATTGGCCCCAAGGCAGCATGCGCCAAAGGGGGCTCCGCATTCGGAGACTTGATTTGGCCAATCATGATATCCACAAAGGGCACTCCGAATCCGGAGACTTGATTTGGCCAATCGTGATATCCACGATAGGCGCTCCAAATCCGGAGACTTAATTGGCCCCAAGGCGGCATACGCCAAAGGGGGCTCCGAACCCAGAGACTTAATTTGTCCCGAGGCGGCATGCGCCAAAGGGGGCTCCGAATCCGGAGACTTAATTTGCCCCGAGGCGGCATGCGCCAAAGGGGGCTCCGAATCCGGAGACTTAATTTGGCCAATCGTGATATTCACGAAGGGCGCTCCGAATCCGGAGACTTAATTTGGCCAATCGTGATATCCACGAAGGGTGCTCCGAATCCGGAGGCTTAATCGGCCCTATGGCGGCATGCGCCAAAGAGGGCTCCGAATCCGGAGACTTAATCGGCCCTAAGGCGGCATGCACCAAAGGGGGCTCCGAATCCGGAGACTTAATTTGGCCAATCGTGAAATCCACGAAGGGCGCTCCGAATCCGGAGACTTAATTTGGCCAACCGTGATATCCACGAAAGGCGCTCCGAATCCAGAGACTTAATCTGGCCAATCCTGGCATGTGCGCCACTGGGAATCGACATATGATTTTCGGCGTCGAGGAAAAATAGTTCATATTGCAGAGGCGAAATATATTCTGGTGTCGAGCCTCTGGTCGGTCGGTGATAGGGTTTTCGTCAGAACTTTGCTTGTGCCGATTAGGGGGAACCACGTATTTCTTCAATGTCGTAGGTTGTTGAGAAACGCAGGATCTGATGGTAGGTGCTTGGGACGGCCCTCATGATATGTAGCCAGGTTCTTCCCATTATGGCATTATCTGGCGAGGAGCTTCGACCGAAATTCCACTGACCGTTTGGACCCTTTCGAGCAGTAATGTGACCTTGCCCAATGGGTATTCGGGGTTCGTATTGAAGCCGAACAGTGGGTGAGGCGCCGGAGATAGATTCGCCTCGTTGAGGCCGAGCTTGATGAAAGTTTGATAGTACATGACCTCTGAACTACTCTATGGATCTATGAGGATTCGTTCAATTATGAACCGGTTTATGCGTAATCCAATGACCAACAGATCAATGTGGGAAGCCGTTGCGTCATTGAGGTCGGAGTCGTTGAAGGCAATTGTCGGAGCTTCTTTGGACCGGCCGGTCGAAATACGGCGCCCCTGTAAGGTTGGGTGCGATCGAATTGTGTGCATGGCCGGAAGTGTAGGCAGACTGTAAATTACGTGGATCACACCAAGTGGGGGAGAATCCTGCCTTAATGCTAATGCTTTGGTTGGCTTTCCCTGTTTCACATACTGCTGCAGTCGGCCGTCTTGCACCAGTTCTTCCAAGTGATCTTTTAATGCATAGCGACTCTCTGTTTCGTGCCCATGATCTTTGTGATATTCGCACCTCCGGTCTCTTCGTCGTGTATCTGGTGGCCCCACCATCTTCGACGGCCATTTGAAGAATGGAAGGTGTTGGATTTTGGTCATCACAGCGGTGATTGGCTCTGACAGTTCCATGTACTTTTTGTCGGTAGCGCCTCGGCCCTCTTGTCGACTTGCAATTGCTCATTCGTCGGGTGAGAGCATTGATCACTCGATCGGCGAGAGTCCCGCCTTTTGTCCCGTTTAGCACGTTGTCGTGGCTCGGGGCTCAGAGGTGGCACGGAGCTTATCGGCTGAGTAATATCAAGAGGTCCCGATTTGGTGGACGCTTGTCTAGCTTTGATCCTCAGGGCGTCGTCTTCCACTTTGCAATACACTTCGACTTTCTTCATCAACGCCCAGACTGTCTTGGGGGGTCTTCTGGTCAGGGAGTTGCGAAGAGCACTGTCAGGATGTAGTCCCATTTTGAAGGCGGTGACGGCCATGAAGTCGTTGCAAGCGTCGTCAACGAGATTGAAGCACTCCCAATATCGCACCGAATATGCTCTCAACGTTTCTCCCGGTTGAATTTGCATAGCCCAGAGAGAGTCGACCTGTTTCGGCTGTACCTCGTTGGTGATAAACCTGGCCCTGAAGGATTTTTGCAATTGATGGAAACTTCTGATCGAAGCCGGCTCCAGCTTGTAATACCATTTGACAGCTAGCGGCCCCAAACTGCTGGGGAATATTCGGCACATGAGGGCTTCGTCTGCATGCAACGTCATGGCCTACTTGTAATGACGTATATGATCGGTAGGGTCTGATTTTCCGTCATAGAGAGTAAATGATGGAGCTTTGAACTTCTTGGGTAGGGCCGCCCTCGCAATTCGTCGGATAAAAGGATCGTGCCGGTCCTCTTCGTCTGAACTGCTTCTTCTGCGCTTGTTCCTTATGTGTGGGCTTTTTTCAAAGGAGCTGGAAGTGTCTGAGCATCCCTTGTTATGCTCCGTGGATAATGAATTGGAGTCGTTATCAGTTTCCCTTCGTCGGGCTCGAGGTCGTTGTTTACCTGCCCTTATGGGTCGTTTGGGGTCTTGGCACGCGGCTTCTTTGGATTTTGCTACTTCCAGGGCCAAATCTTGTCGAAGGCGTTCATTTTCTGCGAGCATATTTTCCAGCCTTTGCTCATTCTGTTTAGCTTGTTCTATGATGGCTTGCATCATCTCCTGCGCTGAAGTCGTTGGTGAGTCAAAATTCAAGGCGCGTCTCACAGCGATGGTTTCCTTCCTGAGCAAATCTGCCGGGGTGATGTCGTCTCTCTGTGTGGTCTCGTCGGTGGCTACCGGAGGATCTTGTGTCACGCCTTCCATGGATGTATTTGAGTATTCCCACAGACGGCGCCAGTTGTGGAGAAGTGGTTTTGGAAATACTCTTCAGATCCTGGGAGACGCTCTTGATACTCAGCTAGTCACCTACAAAGACAAATACTCCGGTCGGGGGTGCCGGGATTAGCACTCCGACGGGCAAGTCAGTTCTTCTACTCAAGAAAGCTTGTTTTATAAATTTAGTGAAGTGTTTTTTTTTATATACCATTCCAAGAACGCTGCTTCTTTATTTATATCTGTTCCTCCTGAGGCCTCGGGGCCTGGGCTTAGTTTTCAATCATTAACCGTTCTTATATTCAGCCCCCAACGATCTCTTTTAATCGGCTTAGTCAGCTTACGTATCGTATTCGGCCCATCCTAGTCTTGCAGAATGGGGCCGATTAATATCTGCTGGACGACCAGTTAGTGTCAGTACTAAAACATGCCCCCTTCAAATTTAGCCATATATTCGGCTCCCACACCTACTTTCGATGGTTAGATTAGGGCACGTTTTGATTAGCATACCTTATGCTTGCATGTTTGCATCATTCATTTGTATTGCATGCACCGGACTCAGCGCATCATTCAAACTGCATCGTATTTCAATACTTATTTGAATACGTGTTTTAAATAATGTTATCAAATTGTTGCATTCATATGCCATCTTAGATAGCCGACCCTATTTAGTTGCATTAGGCATCTTAACATAGTTAGGATCACGCATTGTTTCTAAGTAGTTTTCTGTTTTGGCTTGGAGTACACTGTAAGTTTTACGCTTTAGCATACTTTCATGAGTGTGAGTGTTGCCATGATAGCATGCTTGCCATGAGGCTATTGCCTAAGTGCTAAACTGCATGAATGCTTGTGGATAAAGACTTGATTACTTGAATTGGAACAATTCATCAAATGTGAGTTTTAAACCCACTTTGCGAAGTGACAAATCATGTTTAAAGCCCACTTGAGGGTGGCATTTTCAAACCATTTTCGAAAACAAACGTGAGTTGTTTTGTTCCAATTCTTGCGATTTAGTCTATACTTGTATGTTGTGCGCATCACATAGTAAGTTAGCTAATAACCGGATAAGAACACATGTGTTTATCAAACAACATATCATACTTAGTAGAGGCTGATCCTTTGATCGGGCGAGCGGGGGTGCTCATTTCATGACCTTCCCCCCTCGTACCCAAGTTCCCAAGCCGAGGCAACTTTGGTGATGACGGACACGTGGCCTTTGGCACGAGTCAGGGTTTCCTAAATTCCCCCAAAATAAAATATTTGGGTGGCGACTCTGTAATCTGGCAAAGCAGTCTAGTTTGGCATTATTTGATTTAAAATCTGATTTTCCAAAATGATTTGCCGGATTGAACTCTTTGGTGTTTATCAGTCTTATATTGCATTTTGTGAGATTAGATTCAGAACCATGACAGGAGTCTGAACTGTAGGACCTATTCGCGCCTCTTCGAAAGGGGGGCGCGAGAAGAAAGTTAAGCTCTACAACAGCCCAACAATACTGTTAACTGAACTAATTTAGAGTTGCAAAATATACAAGTGAACTATACAACAAGAGTGTGTGTGTGTGTGTGTGTGTGTGTGTGTGTGTGTGTGTGTGAAAGAGATAGAGAAGGAATCTACAAATAGATTTCTTTTACTTGGATTGGGAATTCAATTTTAAGAATCAGATTGCTAAAATTGTTGGGAAAAGAACAGAACAAATAAATAAAATTAAAACATTAGTTAGTCTTAATAGAAAAGTAGAGCATCTGTGGCACATATATGTATATTGAAATAGAGAGAGTTGCAGGGGAAAGGAACTTAATTTATGAACTGGTTATATGCAAAAGGTACTTACTGCGATGATAAGTCAAGAGTAAAACCTCTCCGACTCTCCGACTAATTTGTTGCAGCATCAAATCAATCTTGGCATTGACCTCCACGCTATTAGACTCTAAGTTTTGTACTCTTGCATTCAATTCCTCATGGATTCTTCGTTGCTCTTCAAGAAACACTATCTACTAAGAGAGCTAATTGAAATGTAGGAGTGACATGAACTTGGACAGTCATCAAGATCCCCTGTGTGATATGTAAATCAAGAAGCAGGTAAGATAAGTAGCAAGTTCCACTAGCATCTTGATGCCCAAAGTCAAGATGCAAAGAAAAGACAAACATCGAATCCAACTCAAAAAAAGGAATAATAAACATCAAAGATACTACTGTGGAAACTTGTAGAAATACTTGAATTACAGTTCAAAAAGATCTAAGTTTGGTGTAAATACCAAATGTAATAAGGCACCAAAACTTACAGCAATGAAACTAAGCTAAAATTGCTTTGAACCAGTATGTAAACATAATCTAATGTTTTAATGAATAGCTCTTGCAACTTACAATCAAGATTCGTAGCAAATTAGATATTATAGTCATTGCAAGCGCAAGAGCAGAATTCCCCCTCCCCCCCCCCCCCCCCGCGCCCGCGCAAGCTGCATTTCAATAATTAAATCATGTTGTCAAACTTGCAACCATTTTTCTGTCTGTTTCAAAATGGAGCAAAAACTTAAATCAAGGGAACATTAATAAGAATTAACATACCCGAGTCAACGCCACTTCACTTGATAATGTTATTGGCATACAACTAAATATGGCCAGTCCTGTAAGAAGTAGAACCACTAACAAAATTTTGCAAAAAATCCATAGAAAATAGCAAATGACTGCTTCAATCAATTGTTATACCCCCACCCCTCTGCCTCCTATTTTCCCAACCTCAATATTGAAATGAAATGGCTGAACTCTCTAAAAAAAAAAAACCAAAAAGCCAACAACCTGTACAAAAAAGTCAAAGATTCCATTTTCTCTCTATTTTTTGCACATCTTTTCGTAAAAAATCAAAAAATCATCTCAAACATAGTAATTTTTTTTACATCATATTTTAGCCAAAAATTCAAAAAGTTACTATAAAAACCTGTTCCCAAACAAGGCCTTAGTACTCGTTTAAGATGTTGGTTATTTTAATGATTTTTTTGATTATTTGATACTATAGATATTTTTAACAACATTACTCACATGTGTGTAAAAAAAATTGGTACATAATTTAAAGTTTAATGAGAAAGTCACCACATTCCATATCCCTAAAGCTTATACCTACTAGTTTGATAGGAAAAACTATTCGGTGTGTTAGAGGTACCACATGATTATACTATTAATCAATCACTAATTGTCATAATCTTTGATCATATCTTTTCCATCAATCATATTTAGGGTTTGTGGTACCACGTGACAGTGCGCATGCCACAGCAAATAACTTGTGATTCAATAGTAGACAAAGATCACTTTCTCTTGCTTTAGTGTCTATACTTCCCCACCTACCTACCCAAAAAAAGTTCTATACTCCCCCAGTCCTCTCTTCCCTGCTCTCTCTCTCTCTCTCTCTCTCTCTCTCTCTCTCTCTCATTTTAGGGTTTCATTTCCATTTGAATTGAGGAATTAAGATTAGCATGGAGAAGAATCAGTGCACTCTGACGATCCCATTCATATCAGGGAAAGATCTCGAGAGAGTCAAACTTTCAAACAAGATGGAGGTGTACGCGTACGTCTTCATCTCTGGCAGTGGAAAGCAGAAGACTGCCGTAGATAGAGACGGTGACATGAACCCGACCTAGAATGGTCAGATCACTTCTAACTTAGATAAGGAGTCTGCGGCGGCCCAGATCCTCGTGTTCGAGCTCAACTGCTACGAGCAAAACGGTGGTGACAAAGTCATTGGACAAGTGTTTGTGAGGGTTAAAGACCTGACGGGCTCGATCGAGGGTAATCTGACCTATCATGTTTAAACCCCTTCTGGAAATCCCAAGGGTAAAATCTATTTCATGTATGAATGGAAAGGTGAGAAGGTTGCGAAAGCGTTGTTGTCTCTTCCGCTGCTTGCTGTGGCAGCGGTGACTAGCTTCATCGCTTGTTGTCCTCCTTCTCTAGTCATCGGTCCACCGCCATATAGGGCAATTGTCATGACCCGAACCCGCCCCCGTGGGTTAAGGACATAACTGGCCAGTAATCATGAGATTACCTATGGCCTCAACCAAAACAAATGTATGTTAACAGAGTTAATGGGGACCAAACAGAAGCAGTTCAAAACTTTGTCCATAGAGCTGTGCTTACATGGCACATCCAAACAACCAAACATATATATATTAATAACTCATAACAGAAATATAGTACCATAAGTTTTGTACAAACAGGATCATCCAAAACTAAGTCAACCCACGAAAACTATATACAGACATATGCAAAGTCCTCGCCAACATAACAAAAATAACATAGCATGGTAGGAAGACGAAGACGAGTCTCGTGCGTGAGACACTAGGGCTGACTCTCCAAAACTTGGTTGTTCCACACAGACTTCACTGAGGCTGGGTCGGGACCTCTCCTGGCTCACCTACAAACACATGAATGAGCGTGAGCGATAGCCCAGTGAATAATATCAAATAAGAAGATACAAACGATATGTAGAACAACATACTCCGAACGGCCTTGGGCCGAATTCACATTTTGATTTAACGTTTGTATACACAATTTAAGTCAAGTGACTGTGGTTTCAAACATGCTGGCCTTTGGCCCATTTATCTTTCATTCTTGTCAAAACGGTCTCTGGCCCACTCATTTATGTCAAAACGACCTCTGGCACATCCATTCATGTCAAAACGGCCTTTGGCCCATCCATTCATGTCAAAACGGCCTTATGTCAAAATGGCCTTATGTCAAAACGGCCTTTGGCCCATCCATTCTTTTAGACATTTGTCCACAATTCAAACTAGCAAATCATAAAGCATAAGGCTTATAAGAAAATAAGCAATTGGACAAATGACAAGCTTCCAAATATCGATATTACTCACAATGATCGGTTGGTTGGTTGGTTTGCCCTGGAGCTTGACCCTACACAATCCATGAACACAAAAGGGTCACCAACAATTCAATCCATTCTTAAATTCACATTTCCTCTTTAGGCTTTATTCTTATCTCTTTAACTCAATTACAATGCTCAATGCATGCCTAAGAGTACTTAGAAGTGAAAGAGAACGAAAAACGGAACTCAGAATGCATTTTTAAAATTTCAGAAAACAGGGTCCCCGCTCGAGCGGACCCTTGAGGCCTGCAAAAGTACTGGTTAGGTCGAATTTACGCTCGATCGTGCACTCTGGCGCTCGAGCGGAAGGCCTCTCTACATGGCTCCCCGCTCAAGCGTGGACTTCCCCTCTCGAGCGGACACCATGTCTGCAGAAAATGCTGGAAGCCCGTTTTTCACGCTCGAGCGGCGGTTTCCCCGATCGAGCGGGCACCAAATTTTCTGGGTTTTCCAGCAGTGCCCTTGAGCTCAAATTCAACATTCTACTCAACCTTTCTTGCAATTGATGGCTCCAATTTCACGTATACTTGTACTAACATGGTATAAACACCAAAACACATCATCATGGAGCTCAATTTCATGAATCAAACACACACACGTCCCAATTAACACCAAATTCATTTCCAACATGCAAATTCATGCATTCAAGGCTCCTATTCTTATAATTTGTACATGCATGTGATGTATTACCCTTATTCTCAACCTAGGTGATGCAAATGGCATTCATTCTCATGAAACTCAACAAAAACATGCTTGCATGTATGATTTAACACTCATATATCCATATTCAACTTAATACATGCTTGATTATGCAAAATCATGGTGATCCTATACATGCATGTGCATTGCAACTTCAAATTCATCAATTAGAGCACAACTCTTGTTCTTGATCACCAATTAATCTTTAATTCACAAAATCACAAGTTCAAACTCATGAATTTACTCACCTAGGAGCTCAATCTTCCCAATCTAAAGCCAATTCTTGAATTCAACTTCAAGACTTCTAAACTTCAAGACCAAAACATAGATTTTCTCCCCTCTCTCTCTCTAGTAGCCAGCCTTCCCTCTTTCTAGAGAGTTGATCAGCCCAAATGAAGATAAAAGAAAGAAATTGAGTGTATAGTGCCTTTTTACATAAATTCCCACTAGCCACAATTTAGTAATAAGAGATAATTGGGCACTAATTCGCCCAGTTAATTAACTTAATCTGATTCGAATCAATTTTTCAATTAAACTTCACCGTAGGCTCTAAAAAGTATGCCAATCACAATGGCGCGACCAATTTCGGTTTCTGTGGCCGATAAGGCCGTCAATTTAATTTCCAAAGCAGATAATCAAACAGATATTCCTACGGTGAACAGATAGAAATTCAAAACCACATATTTTCACATAATGGCACACAAAATCATATTAAACACATAATCATGCTCATATTAAGGACCAATAAACATATTACAGAACAAGGATATCACAGCAATAACAGCAGCAGCTGGATAGTATAATTTACCATATCATTCTCCTGCTATGGCGGCTATGACTAGATTCACCGTTCGTTATCCTCCTTCTTCGATCATGGGTCCACTGCCATATGGGGCAGCAGCAGCAGCAGCAGTAGCTGGGCAGTATAATTCTACATATCCTCCTCCAACTCTGGTGATGGAACCACCGCCACCGGGTTATGGGTATGGATATGGCATGTACCCTCTGGTGCAAGTGCAAGAACAAGTAGAGCCTGTAAAGAACAAAAAAGTGGGAAGCATTGGAGGATGGCTAGGCCAAGTCTTTGCTGGGGCGATGATTATTGATATCCTCAATAATGTTTCTGAAGGAGTTATCCTACCATCTCACATCAAACCTAAGCTGCAACCTTTGCCTGTTATAGCTTGTTCATCATAGGCTTGTAATAGTAGTATTAAGATGGAGTGCTACAATGGAATTAGTTGTGGTGGTTAGAATATAAATTTGTTATAGTTTGTTATATAGTTAGTTAGACTAAACATGAGTTGTGCTCTTTAAAGAGAGTTAGTTAGGATTAGATATTTTGTATAGATTAGATATTTTGTTTACTGTATAAATACAAGTGTAAGCTATAGTTTTGAATAAGATGAAGAGTTATAAGATTCTCAATATGGTATCAAAGCATTGAGTTCTCATGAGCAAGATCCACGGCCTTTCAATGGAAAGTTCTTCTCTATCGCCAAATCTCAGTTTACTGATTTCAATTTTCAATTCTCTCATCACAATGAAACTCGAATCCAATAATTTTCTCATATGGAAGACACATATGACAAATGTGCTTACAGCAACTAGATTTCTTGATTATGTAAATTGATCAAATCTATGTCCATCTCCTGAACTCATTGATGCATTTGGAAAATCTATTCCAAATCCAGGTTATGCAAAATGGCAACTGATTGATGCACATTTGCTCACTTGTTTGGCTGCAACCCTACCTTCATCCATTTATTCTTATGTTCTCCATCTGAATCACAGTGATTAGGTATGGCAATTTTTGGAAAAACAATTTACTTCTGTTTCACGTTCTCATATTCATCAACTTAAAATCAAACTCCAAACACTCTGCAAGAAATCATCTTCAATGGAGGTTTATCTGTCTCAAATCAAAGAAATTTCAAATCAATTGGCTTCAGCCTCTACAAAAGTTGATGATGAAGATCTGATATTTCTAACCTTGAATGGTCTACCAGAGGAATATAATGCTTTTAAAACCCTCCATTCGTACTCGATCTGAGATTGTCACGATGGAAAATTTGTGTTTCTTGTTATGTTCAAAGGCCATTCACATTGAACAAAAACTTAAACATTCCACTGAAACTGATCTTCATGTTGCCTACTCTACTTCAAGAGGATCTTCATCTTCCTCTCAGTCTGGTTATGAATTTTCCAATTCTTCTAACCGAGGTTTTCATTCTGCAAGAGGCAGACATCAATATCGAGGTTCCAGAGGAGGCAGATATAATAATTTTCGAGGAGGCAGATCAAATAACAGATTCAATAATAATAGATCTAGAGGCAATTATTATTCTAACTTTGGATGTCAGATTTGTGGAGGTCTGAGTCGTATTGCTCATGAATGTTGGCATTGACTGGATCCTAATTTTCAGCCTTCCTCTCACAATAATTCCTTATAATCCTCTCTGTCTCAGTCGAAAGCCTATGCTGCTTTAGTACCCCAGCCTTCCTCTGATCCTCCCATATCTCCTTGGTATGTTGACTCTGCTGCCACCAACCATCTGAAAAATGACTTGACTAATCTTCAACAATTTCAGCCTTATCAAGGTCAAGAACAGGTTCAAGTTGGTAATGGTTCCTCTTTACCAATCAGTCACGTAGGTAAAGGACTATTTCCCACTCCACATTATTCTTTTTATCTCTCAAATCTTCTTCATGTTCCTACCATCTCTTCAAATCTCTTGTCTGTGCATCAACTTACTAGAGATCATAATTGTCTTGTTATTTTTGATGCTAATACTTTTGTTATTCAGGACAAATGCACTAACAAGGTTTTGTATAGAGGTGTTAATGTCAATGGTCTCTACCAATTCATTACATCTTCTGAGCAATTATTTCCCTAAGTTTTTTAGTCTAACACTACTACCCTTGTGTTTGATATGCTTTGGCATCACATATTAGCCCATCCATCTTCTTTAAAGCTTCATTAAATGGCTGCTCTTTTACCAAATAAAATTTCATTGAATAATGACTTGTCTTGTATTGATTGTAATGTGTCTAAAGCTCATAGGCTTCCTTTGAAATTGTCTAATACTTCTATTAATTGTCCATTTTCCTTGGTTCATAGTGATGTGTGGGGTCCTTTCACAGTGGCTAATGCCCCATTTCGTTTCTATGTTTTGTTTGTAGATGATTATAAAAGATTCACTTGGGTTTATTCTTTGTATTCCAAGAGTGAGGTGTATGATAAATTGCTTGTATTCAAAGCCTATATTGAAACTCAGTTTCAGACTTCACTTAAGATCCTTAGGACTAATTGTGGAACTGAATTTGTTAATAAAAGAATTGATACTTTGTTGTCTTCTTGGTGGCATTGTTCATCAAAGTAGTTGTCCCTATACTCAAGCTCAAAATGGCATAGCTGAACGCAAACATAGACATCTTACTGAAACTGCCATAGCACTGCCTCATCACTCTTCTGTTCCCATTATTTTTTGGTTTGATGTCATTGCCACAGCTGTTTTCCTTATTAACATAATGTCCTCTAGTTTTTTACATCACAGGACTTTTTTTGAAATGTTGTTCCATACCTTACCTGATTTTTCCTTTTTCAAAGTGTTTTGTTGCCAATGTTTCCCTTGGGTAAAGCCTTATACTACTCACAAGTTGGAACCTAAATCCATTTATTGTGTTTTCTTGGGCTATCATCCTACCATTAAGGGTTATAGGTGTCTTGATCCTATTTCTGGCAAAGTCTACACTTCTAGGCATGTAGTCTTTAATGAATCATGTTTTCCTTTCTCTCTGTAGTCCTTAGTTCCTTCTTCTTCTCCTTCAGATTTGTCTGCTCTTACTTCCTTTTTCACCAATTTCTTCATCTGTGCTTCTTTCTAGGCCTTCTTCTTCTTCTACTGTACCATCTCCTTCTATGCCATCTTCTGCTCAGTCTGAGCCTTCTTCTTCTTCTTCTTTTGGGCCTTCTTCTTCTCCTCATCCTCCTCTTGCTCCTGCTTCTCTGGCTCAACCTATTCATATTTCTTCTATTACCATTGACTTACCTCCTCATTCTTTTCTTTCTTCTGTATCTAACACACATCCCATGCTTACTAGATCCAAACACAAACTCCCCAAGTGTCTTACTGCTACTGTCTCTCTTCTTGACACTGAACCTACCTCTGTTCAGGTTGCTCTTCAATCTTCTGTGTGGCTTCAAGCCATGAAGGAAGAATTTCAAGCTCTTCAACAACAAGGCACTTGGGACCTTGTTGATCTTCCACATCATAAGATTACCATTGGGTGCAAGTGGGTTTTTTACATTAAACGAAATTCCAATGGTACTATTGCTCGTTATAAGGCTAGATTGGTGGCAAATGGGTTTTTGCAACAGGAAGGAATTGATTTTCATGAGACTTTTAGTCCAGTGGCTAAACAACCCACCATTATAATATTCTTGAGTGTTGCTCTTCAATTTCAATGGCCTATCAAACAGCTTGATATTTCCAATGCCTTTCTTCATGGCATTCTTCAGGAAGTGGTCCATATGCTCCAACCTCTGGGATTTATGCAATCTCCTACTCATGTCTACAAACTCAAGAAGGCTTTATACGGTCTCAAGCAAGCCCCTGGGGCTTGGTACTCTACTTTTTCAACCTTCTTGCTCTCTCAGGGTTCACAAATAGTCTTTCTCATACTTCTCTCTTTATCAAGAAAGCTTCTACTAGCCTCACCATCCTCTTGGTGTATGTTGATGATATTTTACTAATTGGCAGTGATTCTGCCCTAGTTGCTCAACTCCTTCAGCAGATGACAAGGCTTTTTCAATGAAAGAGCTTGGTTTTCTTTCTTATTTTGTGGGCATTTCAGTTCATACACATGAACATGGCTATTTCTTATCTCAAGGCAAGTATGCAGCTACATTATTGAACAAAGCAAGTTTGCAAGACTACAAACCATGCTCTTCTCCTATGGTTATTAAGACAGTGTCTTCTGCATCTGATTCTCTACCATTTTCTTAGCCTTCTCTGTATAGGACTTTAGTAGGAGGCCTGCAATATTTGACTATCACTAGACTTGATCTCTCATTTGCTGTCAATCAGACTTGTCAACTTATGCATCTTCCCATCAATGCTCATTTTCAAGCAGTTAAGAGGCTTCTTAGATATGTTAAGGGCACTTCGTCTTATGGCCTCTCTTTTACTCCTAGTCCTTTTTCTCTATCTACTTTTTTAGACTCCAATTGGGCCAATGATAATCTTCATCGAAAATCTACCTCTAGCTATTGTATTTATCTTGGATCAAACTTGATTTCCTGGTCAGTTAAAAAGAAAGCTACAGTCTCTCGGCCGTCCTCTGAAGCTGAATATCGAGCCTTAGCTCATACCACAGCTAAGCTCACTTGGCTTCGGTAGTTGCTCAAGGATTTCTGTGTTTCTTCTCATGCTATTCCTGTTATCTGGTGTGATAGTTTGTCTGCTATGGCTTTAGCATCCAATCCTATGTTTCATTCTAGGTCCAAGCACACCGAGATTGATTGCCATTTTATTTGAGAAAAAGTGGTTGCCAAACAAATTGAGCTCAAATATGCTCCTACAGTTGATCAGGTGGCTGATCTCTTTACCAAACCCCTTTCTCCTTCTCGGTTTCATTATCTTCATGACAAGCTGTTAGTGTTTCCTTGCCCTATCAGCTTGAGGGGGGATGAAGGAGTTATCCCACCATCGCACATCAAACCTGAGCTACAGCATTTGCCTGTTATAGCTTGTTCATCATAGGCCTGTAATATTAGTGTTAAGATGGAGTGCTACAATGGAATCAGTTGTAGTCGTTAGAATATATATTTGTTGTAGTTTGGTATATAGTTGGTTAGACTAAACATGAGCTGTGCTGGTTAAAGAGAGTTAGTTAGGATTAGATATTTTGTATAGATTAGATATTTTGTTTACTGTATAAATGCAAGCGTAAGCTACAGTTTTGAATAAGATGAAGAGTTATAAGATTCTCAATAGTTTCACTACCTGATGATCTCGGGTTTTGAGAGAGTCGCTTTCATGGGTTGCTGATTATAAGTTTTTACTTCTATGGGTGATTTAGAACGATGATGATGATGATAATGAATTATGTGTTTCAATAGTTTCATCATTTCATGCTCTATATTATGCTTGCTTTGTGTTTTGTTTTCATATGATCAACTGAGATACGATGACGATGATAATGATGATGATGATAATGATGATGATGAATTATGTGTTTCAACAGTTTCATCATTTAATGCTCTATATTATGCTTGCTTTGTGTTTTGTTTTAATATGATCAACTGAGATGCTTCAAGATTATGTGTTTGAAAACTTTCATCATTTCATGCTCTATATTATGCTTGCTTTGTGTTTTGTTTTAATATGATCAACTGAGATGCTTAAAAATTATGTGTTTGAACACTTTCATCATGTCATACTCTATATTATGCTTGCTTTGTGTTTTGTTTTAATCTGATCAACTGAGCTGCTTCAAAATGGAATGTGTATATATATTATATTGTGTAGTTTAAATTTATTTTGATTATCACTTCACCTCACCTCACTTCACTATGAAATAATTTTTTACATCACACAATAATTTTGTCTCTCTCTCTCTCTCTCTCTCTCACTCACTTCTATCATCTTTATTGCTTTTGAACCCTTTCATTATAAACAAAATTTAGTTATCTTCTGTTGCTGCATTGGTATGTATATTGATTTGATATTTGATTTCTTAAGTTAACTATATATCTTGGATATGTCTGCATCTACCTTGTACATTTTTTGCAAAGCTCAGCAAGAAACAATTGAACATGTGCTAATCTTTTGCCCTCTGGTGTGGAGAGTCTAGATGGGGCTGTTACAGTGGTGGGGGGTTACTTGGGTAGTTCCAGACTCTGTTCAAGGTCTGCTGCAATGGTGGTCAAGTTACTACTGTAGGAAATCTGAACGGTGAATTTGGTGTGTCATACCTCTGGTGACTCTTTGGTTGATCTGGAAACACATAAATGAATGTTTCTTTCAAGCTTTCCCACCAAAACTACAGGAGCTGCAAGAGCTCATTATCACCAGGCTTGCCATCTGGTTGAAGGCTACTTCCAAGGAGCTTTATTTTTCGATTAATGATTTCCTATATAATATCTCAGGGGTTAGGCATTGTATTCAGGGCTAGCTCTGTAGTCATTACAACAAAAAAAGCTCTATAGTGATGAAAACGCGTGACGAAAAAATATTTCGTCTCCAAATATGCATGTTTTAGTGATGAAAATAAGATTTTGCCTCTAATTGTACTATTTTTAGAGACGAAAACCAAATTTCGTCACCAAATGCTTAAAATCAAATAAAACAATAGGTGACAAAAATTTTATTCATCTCTAAATTTTATTTTTCGTCACAAAACAATTTCTCGCCCTTGGAAAATTTGGCAGAAGATTTGGCGCCATTTTGGAGACAAAATTTTTCGTCATGATTGTCAAAAAATTTAGAGAGGAAATAATTTCGACTCCAAATGTATTATTTTTAGAGAGGAAAACCAAATTTTGTCACCAAATGCTTAAAATCAATAAAAAATAAAATTGAACCACAGATATCTCTCTCTGTCACTCCCTCACCCATATATCTCCGTTACACCGTCTGTTCATCTTTATCGCACCGGTTAACCCGCACGTCACCGGCCGGTGCTCTTTACAACAGGTCTCTCTCTCTCTCTTTCTCTCGCTTCCTGTTTTCACCTCACTCTCTCTCTTATTGCCCTATTCTCGCTTTTCTGAGCTCCATCTTCCCTCTTCTCACTTTTCCAACCTTCGTCCCCCCTCTTCTCTATCTCACTATCCCCATTCTCGTCTCTCACTTTCATAACTCGTTTTTTCCCAATTTGAGCCCTAATTTTCATAACTCGCTTTTCTGTGGCCATCAATAACTCTTCTTTCTTGATCTCAGGAACAAACAGACTAAATACAGTTATTGGGACTATATAGACGCCTTTACCCAGGTATTCTATTACCAAAATCCGATTAAGAACCATTCTTGGTTCATCCGTATCAGTCTTGACATTCTCAAAAACGATGTTCCCAATTGGTTCCTCGTTTGGTGGGATAAATTCGGACTTTCTCTTGACATTTTACCAGAAGAAATCCGTAATGCTTTCATAGCTTATTCCAAAGCTTATGCTTATTTAAATAAAAACAGAGACCTGTCTATCAGTAAATCAGTGGTTCATTTCACTATCCGATTTAATATCCCATGGATATGGAAATGGGATTTTGCATGTGATTACCAGAACAAAGTACCCCGCCTGAAAAGGATTTTCTTTGTCAAATGGTGGGATAAGGGCATGAACCATATTCTAACAGAAACGGTCCAGAAAATTCAACAGCATACTCAAGCCTGTTGGGATTCAGTTAAGCAGCCTGCTTTACCCTCACCACCAGCATTATCCAGTAATCCTTTTGTTCAAATCCAAAAGGAATTAAAGCAACAGTACCCTCAGTTATCAGAAAAAGAGATAATCATCAAAAGCATGGATTATCTCAAGGAGCAATTTTTCCAAACAGTACCTCAAGATGATGATGCATCAATGAGATCAGGTACTAGTCAGCCTCCATCCGAAGCAGATACCGATCCAGCTGAACACGTGTTAGCAGGAGAATCACAATTACCAAAAGATAAGGAGCCCACTCTTGGAGATTTTTGGGATTCCCTTACAGTTGTTATCGCAGAGAAAATAGCAAAGGACAACAACAGTAAAGGTAAAGGTCCCGCGCATTAAGGCGTCGGCACAACCAGACAAAAGAACTTTGGAAAAAGCAGATTCCCACTACCAGCAAAAGGAGATGCTGTCTCCACTTTCTGTCAAGACTTCAAGATTAAGGATAAGGTGTAATCTGTCAGTCCAGTACAAGAATAACACCTGTCCTCTTCTTTATCCGTTTTTGTATTATAAAAGAGAAGGCTTCACCCTTGTTGAGGCACGCTTAATTTTTCAGTCTTCCTCTCTGTCTCTCTTGTAATATCTCTTCCAAATCCCTCTCTTGTAAAACAGTTGTACTTCCTCTACTAGCAATAATATTGGCGATTCGTGTGCACTCTTCATGTTTGTAAGTATGAATGCCCTCTATTAATGCTTTAGAACAGTATTTAGCATTATTAGAATTTTGGCAAAATCAAAGAAATTATTATCTTAATACACCTGTAGATCTATATACTCAACAGTATATATCTGATCGTATATCAGAGTGTGATAGGCGTATAGCCGATCTTCATATTCTGATTAACGAACAAATCGTTGCGTGGGTGGCCAGGAGGCCTCCACCTCCCCAACAGTAAATTCATGAGATCATATATGTTGTAATTTGTTTATTTTATATATGTATTATGCATATGATTATTCTTGGGTTTGTGCCTTTGTAAGGTTAATTAATTGTTAGGGTTAGTGGGACGTCACCCAAGTCGCATAAGGTTAGGTCATGTTGCAGAGAGTGCGTGTAGAGCGTATGCCTGTAAGTCGTTGACAGACGTGCTAGCCTCAACCTTTAGTGAGCACCTTTAATGGTATCAGAGCCATGTTTAATGATAAACATAATACTAGTATAAATTAAATAAATTAGACATATATGATCACACAACATCCATGACTGAACAACAAGATAATACCGTAGTAATACCAGAAAATGAATCAGTAACAACTGTAGGAAATACAGTATCATCTGTAACCGAAGCAGCTGAAATGGTAGCTTATCAGGATGTTAAGGACGCCTTAGATAAGTGGACCATACCAACAGTAGATCCAATGACCATTTACAAAAAAGGTCATTTCAATTTCTTCAGTAAAACAATCATCAAAACATTTGAGCATGCATCTTGCATCCAAAATAATGATGAAATAATCCGGCTCATTCGTATTAATGATTTTATTCCCTCTATCAGAACTTATAAGTACATCCACATAGGGTTGGTACAAATTGCCTTTAAACCTTTGACTCTTTTGGGTCAAAACACCAGTATCCAATGTACACTTTGTGATGGGAGATGTTTAAATTGGAAAGCTTCCCTTATGGGAGCAACTAAAACCAGTCTTTTCCATGGACCCGTATATTTTGACGTTTATCCGAATCTTAGCATAGCATTAACTGATGTTAATTTATCTGATGTTTTAGAACTCAGAGTTCTTACTCATGGTTATGAGTATAAACCAGGATCTCCTCCTTTTTTGGTACACTCTAGGATTTACATTAAGGCTTTAACAACATTAAATCCTTATGTAAGAAAGAAAACTGAAATAGGTAAAACAGTATTAATCGAAGCAAATCTTTACAGTAGCCAGGTAGCAGTACCTAAGTTAATTCCTTGGTCAGAAATAACTTTTCCCGAAAGATTGCATATACCTAATGTTGTACCACCAAAACCTATGATACAGCATAACATTGATGATGTTATCCAGACACAAGGAGGTAATGTTTACCTTCAATTCCAGAAACCCTTACTCACCAGAAGTAATTCTTCTAATGCTAGTTTTAGAACAGCACCTAGAAGTTTCTCGAATAACAGTTTTCGATCTATTCCACCTTATAGAGTAGATCACCCAGAATCAAGTAGGCAGTCAGTTGACTCCATTCTCCAACAGATGCCTTCGCGGCCACCAAGCTGGCCTCCTAGTGATCCTCAAGAAGATCCTATGACAACAGAAGTTCAAGGAATCCGTTTATCCCAAAACAGAATTCCTCACGGTGTCTATACAACACCACCACCAGATAGCCCAACGGCCAGTGATATGAATTTTGAAATTTAAATAGATTTCACACCAGGAAGTGAAAACAGGAAAATATTAAATTAGGAATTTAATCAGGAAAAATATAAGGAATTTAGGCTATGGTATTTTGCTAACCATAATCCAGAACAGTTAAAACACTTGAAAGCTCAGTATTACCAATATCTTGAGCTTCATCAGAAATTAATACCTTTCGTAGAATGGTATAATACTGTAAATCAACCTCAACTAAATACAATAGAAGACCAGTATAAGACCTAGACAACAACTGAAGGGCAAGCAATTAGTGCTATTCATCCGCCACCTCAAGCATTAGAATTAGCTCCTAATGGTGAAACAACAAGACAACCCTTAGTAGCTACAGCATATATTGATGCCCAATCAGGAAGATTTGTTAAATCAGAATATATCCAATTAAAGGATTTTGGATTGACAATCCGGCAACATAATTATACTAATCTGATTTGTCAAACAATGAGCAAGCAGTTAAACAGAGTCGAAGAAGCTGTTTCTACCTTTAAGGATAGAAGTTTAGCTTAACCAGTATCAGGATCCTCAGTAATCCATCCTGTATCTATTAAACCGCCATTAGAAGTCACTAACTTTAAGTTAAAAGCTTCTAATACTGAATTTATGGACACCCTCTTACAGAGGATGTAGAAACTGCAAGTTATTAAAGGTGATCACTAAAGGTTGAGGCTAGCACGTCTGTCAACAACTTACAGGCATACGGTCTACACGCACTCTCTGCAACATGACCTAACCTTACGCGACTTGGGTGACGTCCCACTAACCCTAACAATTAATTAACCTTACAAAGGCACAAACCCAGGAATAATCATATGCATAATACATATATAAAATAAACAAATTACAACATATGTGATCTCATGAATTTACTGTTGGGGAGGTGGAGGCCTCCTGGCCGCCCACGCAACGATCTGTTCGTTAATCAGAATATGAAGATCGGCTATACGCCTATCATACTCTGATATACGATCAGATATATACTGTTGAATTTTCTGGACCGTTTCTGTTAGAATAGGGTTCATGCCCTTATCCCACCATTTGACAAAGAAAATCCTTTTCAGGCGGGGTACTTTGTTCTGGTAATCACATGCAAAATCCCATTTCCATATCCATGGGATATTAAATCGGATAATGAAATGAACCACTGATTTACTGATAGACAGGTCTCTGTTTTTATTTAAATAAGCATAAGCTTTGGAATAAGCTACATGCCAAACATTGAAAGCATTACGGATTTCTTCTGGTAAAATGTCAAGAGAAAGTCCGAATTTATCCCACCAAACGAGGAACCAATTGGGAACATCGTTTTTGAGAATGTCAGGACTGATACGGATGAACCAAGAATGGTTCTTAATCAGATTTTGGTAATAGAATACCTGGGTAAAGGCATCTATATAGTCCCAATAACTGTATTTAGTCTGTTTGTTCCTGAGATCAAGATCTCGGGTAGTATG
This sequence comes from Camellia lanceoleosa, assembly GCA_025200525.1. Taxonomy (NCBI): domain Eukaryota; kingdom Viridiplantae; phylum Streptophyta; class Magnoliopsida; order Ericales; family Theaceae; genus Camellia; species Camellia lanceoleosa. Next base: position 73,404,973 of record CM045768.1, read on the forward strand.
CAGATGAATGCCCCATGTGGAAATAGGCATGATCGAACGGATGGTAATTTTACTGAAAGAGATCGGACTAGTGGCCTTATTGGCATCATGGAGTGTGTGCTTAAATTCACAGGCTCCTGTTTCTGTTAATATCTGTTGATAGATATATCGATACTGGTCAAAATATGGAGGAGATTGTTGCGTGGTAAGATACCGACGCTTGATCTCCCATGGATCTGTCATCCATTGTTCATCTGCTGCATCAATCCAGAGGACTGTTTCTTCGGTAATACTGTTAGAAGTATACGGATCTTCAGTCTTAAGGAGAATATCCTTAGCTGATTGATTACTGGTTTGTCCTCTTAGAGGAGGAAATTCTGTTGGATCATAGCGAGGGTGAGAACCCCTGCCACGACTTCTGCCTCTGTGGCCTCTACTGGTCATTCCTCTTCAGGAGTAGATTTCTGCAAATATTCACGGGTTAAGAAATCAAGCAGAGAATTAGTCTCTCCTTTAATATATTCAATATCAAAATCAAAATTGGATAAATAACTTTGCCAAGTTAAAAATATCTGTTTAGATGCAAGATTTTTCACATCTTGTTTAAAAATCTGTTTTGCAGCAGAGCAATCAACTCTGATGATAAAATGCTGATTTAAAAGCTCATACTGAAATTTATCAACACATTTAACAATGGCTAAGCATTCCTGTTTAATGGTTGGATAATTTAAATCGGCTTTATTCCAATGGCCAGAATGGAATCGTAATAATTCTTCTTTCTGGGTTTTGGGATTAAGTTGCTTTAATATCCCACCAAAGCCTTCATTTGAGGCATCAGTTTCCACAATCTTTTTCCAATTGGGATTGGGTAACTGTAAGCATGGTAACTGTTTAACTTTAGCTTTAATTTTTTGAACGGCTAAAGTATGCTCTTTACTCCAAGGGGAAGGATTTTTTCTAAGTCGGGTATATAAAATGCTGGCATCTGCAGCAACATTCGGATAATAGTCACGGATATAATTAAGACTTCCTAAAAATCTTTGTAATTGAGTTTTGTCTTTAATTTCATCGGGAAATTTGGAAGCAAACTCAATACTTCTGTCGATGGGAATAATACTTCCATTGGAAATATTATGTCCTAAATATCTTACGGTTGTCTGGAATAACTGCATCTTTGGAGCAGAAATCACTAATCCATTTCTGATAATAACATGTTTAAAAATATGCAGATGTTTAATATGATGTTCTATTGATGAAGAAAAAATGAGAACATCATCAATATATGATAAAGTAAATTCTGTATACGGATTAAAGATATCATTCATGATATGCTGAAATTCTGATGGAACATTCTTCAATCCAAATGGCATAACATTCCCTTCATAATGCCCAAAGGGTACTGTAAAAGCTGTTTTATAACGATCCTGTTCTGCAATCTGAATTTGCCAATATCCTGATTTAAGATCAAATTTAGAAAATATGATTGCATCCTGTAAGCGATCTAAAAGATCTTTCTTATTCGGAATTGGATATCTAATCCATTTTAACTTGTCATTTAACGGTTTGTAATTGATAACAAGGCGTGGAACACCTCGTTCAATCTCAGCATTTTTGTTCACATAGAATGCTGTACAGCTCCAAGGAGAATGACTAGGTCGGATTAACTTCTTATCAAGAAGACTTTGAATTTCTGTTTTACATAATTCCATATATTCCTTTTTCATTTGACTAGGGCGAGCTCTAGTTGGAATATATTTTTCGTCAAAATTGGGTTCATATGGTAATGTGACAGTATGTTTCTTGCGATACCAAAAAGCATTTGGAACATTACCACAGACTTCTGCTTGAAATTCTTTTTCAATCAATTTGATTTTCTGTTGTAAAGAAGGTTACTGTAACCTTTGTTCTGTTGTTAAAAACTGAACTTCTTTGTGCAAAAAATTTATCTGGTTTTGTTTAAAAGTAACTAGATCTCTAATTTGATCTAATTCTTTTGTATACGGTTGAGTAATAAATTCAAAAATAACAGATTTTCCCTGTAGTTGGGAATAGATTCCAGTTTGATCAATTTTCTGTATAGGCATTAGAAGACATAAAAATGGGGTGCCTAATATGATATTTGTAGCAAGATTCCTGACTAGAACAAACGAAGTTGGAAGACAGAGATCTTCATTACAAATATATGCTTCGGGTATCTTATACCTGATTTGGAGAGAATTGCCACTTGCACTGGTGAGACTTTGAGTAGTCTTTTCAAAATATCGGGTTGGAACTATACCTTCTTGGATACAGTTCATATCTGCTCCGCTATCAACTAAGGCAATAGCATCCTTGATAATAAAATCGGGTTTTATCATAAAAGAAATTTTAATATACCATTTCTGAAATGTAACTTGATTTACAAGTAACAAATACGGCGTCGAGGAGGATTCAGACTTATCCTCTGGTTTCTGTTCAATAGCTTTTTTTGTTGATTTAAGCAGCTGGGTATGGAGATATTTAATATCTTTTATAGCTGCTGCACTAGCTGTCTGCAAATGCTTAACTTCTGTTTTTAAGATGTTTATTTCCATCTTTAAATCCTGTATTGTTGTTGGTTTTTCTATCAAAGGATTTGTTTGAATTCTGTTAATTACATTTTGAAGACTATAAGAATAATCTGGTATTAGAGGTGTTTCTTGTACTGTTTGTTGGTGTTCATAACACATTTTTAAATATTTAATTTTTATTTCTGGATCCTGGATTTGATCTGCTACGGCGAGCATATCCTTTTGTGTATCTGTTAATACATTAATACTACTTGGTTCGCCTAAATGTAAACCATTCATTTCAACAATTGATTTCCAGTAATTAATTTCTGATATTTGTTCCTGGTTACCTATACAGGGACAAGCTTCTTCTGGATCTTCTTCACTATCGGAAGTAGAATATAACTGATTAATCTCTTCCTCAGAGGGTGAGTCATCTTCTGTTGAGTTTTCTTCGGCTTCAAGAGCTTGAAGTATATACTCTTTAATATCTAAATCAATTTGTAATTCATTGACTTTAGATTTAGCTTTAGATTTACATCTATTAGCATAATGTCCTGTTTGGCCACATTTGTAGCATTTAATTTCAGATTTGTTTTTTCCTTTATTCTTTCTATATGAAGTATTTTTGTAATAAAACTTAATACCCTTTTATCGGCATGATCAACTGATATTTTGTTTACTGTATAAATGCAAGCGTAAGCTACAGTTTTGAATAAGATGAAGAGTTATAAGATTCTCAATAGTTTCACTACCTGATGATCTCGGGTTTTGAGAGAGTCGCTTTCATGGGTTGCTGATTATAAGTTTTTACTTCTATGGGTGATTTAGAACGATGATGATGATGATGATGATGATGATGATGATGATAATGAATTATGTGTTTCAATAGTTTCATCATTTCATGCTCTATATTATGCTTGCTTTGTGTTTTGTTTTCATATGATCAACTGAGATACGATGACGATGATAATGATGATGATGAATTATGTGTTTCAACAGTTTCATCATTTAATGCTCTATATTATGCTTGCTTTGTGTTTTGTTTTAATATGATCAACTGAGATGCTTCAAGATTATGTGTTTGAAAACTTTCATCATTTCATGCTCTATATTATGCTTGCTTTGTGTTTTGTTTTAATATGATCAACTGAGATGCTTAAAAATTATGTGTTTGAACACTTTCATCATGTCATACTCTATATTATGCTTGCTTTGTGTTTTGTTTTAATCTGATCAACTGAGCTGCTTCAAAATGGAATGTGTATATATATTATATTGTGTAGTTTAAATTTATTTTGATTATCACTTCACCTCACCTCACTTCACTATGAAATAATTTTTTACATCACACAATAATTTTGTCTCTCTCTCTCTCTCTCTCTCACTCACTTCTATCATCTTTATTGCTTTTGAACCCTTTCATTATAAACAAAATTTAGTTATCTTCTGTTGCTGCATTGGTATGTATATTGATTTGATATTTGATTTCTTAAGTTAACTATATATCTTGGATATGTCTGCATCTACCTTGTACATTTTTTGCAAAGCTCAGCAAGAAACAATTGAACATGTGCTAATCTTTTGCCCTCTGGTGTGGAGAGTCTAGATGGGGCTGTTACAGTGGTGGGGGGTTACTTGGGTAGTTCCAGACTCTGTTCAAGGTTTGCTGCAATGGTGGTCAAGTTACTACTGTAGGAAATCTGAACGGCGAATTTGGTGTGGCATACCTCTGGTGACTCTTTGGTTGATCTGGAAACACATAAATGAATGTTTCTTTCAAGCTTTCCCACCAAAACTACAGGAGCTGCAAGAGCTCATTATCACCAGGCTTGCCATCTGGTTGAAGGCTACTTCCAAGGAGCTTTATTTTTCGATTAATGATTTCCTATATAATATCTAAGGTGTTAGGCATTGTATTCAGGGCTAACTCTGTAGTCACTACAACAAAAAAAGCTCTATAGTGATGAAAACGCGTGACGAAAAAATATTTCGTCTCCAAATATGCATGTTTTACTGATGAAAATAAGATTTTGCCTCTAATTGCACTATTTTTAGAGACGAAAACCAAATTTCGTCACCAAATGCTTAAAATCAAATAAAACAATAGGTAACAAAAATTTTATTTATCTCTAAATTTTATTTTTCATCACAAAACAATTTCTCGCCCTTGGAAAATTTGGCGGAAGATTTGGCGCCATTTTGGAGACAATTTTTCGTCATGATTGTAAAAAAATTTAGAGAGGAAATAATTTCGACTCCAAATGTATTATTTTTAGAGAGGAAAACCAAATTTCGTCACCAAATGCTTAAAATCAATAAAAAATAAAATTGAACCACAGATATCTCTCTCTGTCACTCCCTCACCCATATATCTCCGTTACACCGTCCGTTCATCTTTATTGCACCGGTTAACCCGCACGTCACCGGCCGGCGCTCTTTACAACAGGTCTCTCTCTCTCTCTTTCTCTCGCTTCCTGTTTTCACCTCACTCTCTCTCTCATTGTCCTCTTCTCACTTTTCTGAGCTCCCTCTTCCCTCTTCTCACTTTTCCAACCTTCGTCCCCCCTCTTCTCTATCTCACTATCCCCATTCTCGTCTCTCACTTTCATAACTCATTTTTTCCAAATTTGAGCCCTAATTTTCATAACTCGCTTTTCTGTGGCCATCAATAACTCTTATTTCTTGATCTCAGGAACAAACAGACTAAATACAATTATTGGGACTATATAGATACCTTTACCCAGGTATTCTATTACCAAAATCCATTTAAGAACCATTCTTGGTTCATCCGTATCAGTCCTGACATTCTCAAAAACAATGTTCCCAATTGGTTCCTCGTTTGGTGGGATAAATTCGGACTTTCTCTTGACATTTTACCAGAAGAAATCCGTAATGCTTTCATAGCTTATTCCAAAGCTTATGCTTATTTAAATAAAAATAGAGACCTGTCTATCAGTAAATCAGTGGTTCATTTCACTATCCGATTTAATATCCCATGGATATGGAAATGGGATTTTGCATGTGATTACCAGAACAAAGTACCCCGCCTGAAAAGGATTTTCTTTGTCAAATGGTGGGATAAGGGCATGAACCCTATTCTAACAGAAACGGTCCAGAAAATTCAACAGCATACTCAAGCCTGTTGGGATTCAGTTAAGCAGCCTGCTTTACCCTCACCAAGACATTATCCAAGAATCCTTTTGTTCAAATCCAAAAGGAATTATAGCAACAAGATTCTCGATTATCGTAAAAAGAGATAATCATCAAAAGCATGGATTATCTCAAGGAGCAATTTTTCCAAACAAGACCTCAAGATGATGATGCATCAATGAGATCGGTACTAGTCGGCCTCCATCCGGCAGAATCCAAATTCGGTGAACACGTGTTAGTAGGAGAATCACAATTACCAGAAGATGAGGAGCCCACTCTTGGAGATTTTTGGGATTCCCTTACAGCTGTTATCGTAGAGAAAATAGCAAAAGACAACAACAGTAAGGGTAAAGGTCCCGTGCATTAAGGCGTCGGCACAACCAGACAAAAGAACTTTGGAAAAAGCAGATTCCCACTACCAGCAAAAGGAGATGCTGTCTCCACTTTCTGTCAAGACTTCAAGATTAGGGATAAGGTGTAATCTGTCGGTCCAGTACTAGAATAACACCTGTTCTCTTCTTTATCCGTTTTTGTATTATAAAAGGGAAGGCTTCACCCTTGTTGAGGCACGCTTAATTTTTCAGTCTTTCTCTCTGTCTCTATTGTAATATCTCTTCCAAATCCCTCTCTTGTAAAACAGTTGTACTTCCTCTACTAGCAATAATATTGGCGATTCGTGTGCACTCTTCATGTTTGTAAATATGAATGCCCTCTATTAATGCTTTAGAACAGTATTTAGCATTATTAGAATTTTGGCAAAATCAAAGAAATTATTATCTTAATACACCTGTAGGTCTATATACTCAACAGTATATATCTGATCGTATATCAGAGTGTGATAGGCGTATAGCCGATCTTCATATTCTGATTAATCTAGATCGTTCGTGTGACGAGAGGCCTCCACCTCCCCAACAGTAAATTCATGAGATCATATATGTTGTAATTTGTTTATTTTATATATGTATTATGCATATGATTATTCCTGGGTTTGTGCCTTTGTAAGGTTAATTAATTGTTAGGGTTAGTGGGACATCACCCAAGTCGCGTAAGGTTAGGTCATGTTGCAGAGAATGCGTGTAGAGCGTATGCCTGTAAGTCGTTGACAGACGTGCTAGCCTCAACCTTTAGTGAGCACCTTTAATGGTATCAGAGCCATGTTTAATGATAAACATAATACTAGTATAAATTAAATAAATTAGACATATATGATCACACAACATCCATGACTGAACAACAAGATAATACCGTAGTAATACCAGAAAATGAATCAATAACAACTGTAGGAAATACAGTATCATCTGTAGCCGAAGCAGCTGAAATGGTAGCTTATCAGGATGTTAAGGACGCCTTAGATAAGTGGACCATACCAACAGTAGATCCAATGACCATTTACAAAAAAGGTCATTTCAATTTCTTCAGTAAAACAATCATCAAAACATTTGAGCATGCATCTTGCATCCAAAATAATGATGAAATAATCCGCCTCATTCATATTAATGATTTTATTCCCTTTATCAGAACTTATAAGTACATCCACATAGGGTTGGTACAAATTGCCTTTAAACCTTTGACTCTTTTGGGTCAAAACACCAGTATCCAATGTACACTTCGTGATGGGAGATGTTTAAATTGGAAAGCTTCCCTTATGGGAGCAACTAAAACCAGTCTTTTCCATGGACCCGTATATTTTGACGTTTATCCGAATCTTAGCATAGCATTAACTGATGTTAATTTATCTAATGTTTTAGAACTCAGAGTTCTTACTCATGGTTATGAGTATAAACCAGGATCTCCTCCTTTTTTAGTACACTCTAGGATTTACATTAAGGCTTTAACAACATTAAATCCTTATGTAAGAAAGAAAACTGAAACAGGTAAAACAGTATTAATCGAAACAAATCTTTACAGTAGCCAGGTAGCAGTACCTAAGTTAATTCCTTGGTCGGAAATAACTTTTCCCGAAAGATTGCATATACCTAATGCTGTACCACCAAAACCTATGATACAGCATAACATTGATGATGTTATCCAGACACAAGAAGGTAATGTTTACCTTCAATTCCAGAAACCCTTACTCACCAGAAGTAATTCTTCTAATGCTAGTTTTAGAACAGCACCTAGAAGTTTCTCGAATAACAGTTTTCGATCTATTCCACCTTATAGAGTAGATCTACCAGAATCAAGTAGGCAGTCAGTTGACTCCATTCTCCAACAGATACCTTCGAGGCCACCAAGCCGGCCTCATAGTGATCCTCAAGAAGATCCTATGACAACAGAAGTTCAAGGAATCTGTTTATCCCAAAACAGAATTCCTCATGGTGTCTATACAACACCACCACCAGATAGCCCAACGGCCAGTGATATGAATTTTGAAATTTAAATGGATTTTACACCAGGAAGTGAAAACAGGAAAATATTAAATCAGGAATTTAATCAGGAAAAATATAAGGAATTTAGGCTATGGTATTTTGCTAACCATAATCCAGAACAGTTAAAACACTTGAAAGCTCAATATTTCCAATATCTTGAGCTTCATCAGAAATTAATACCTTTCGTAGAATGGTATAATACTGTAAATCAACCTCAGCTAAATACAATAGAAGACCAGTATAAGATCTGGACAACAACTGAAGGGCAAGCAATTAGTGCTATTCATCCGCCACCTCAAGCATTAGAATTAGCTCCTAATGGTGAAACAACAAGACAACCCTTAGTAGCTACAGCATATATTGATGCCCAATCAGGAAGATTTGTTAAATCAGAATATATCCAATTAAAGGATTTTGGATTGACAATCCGGCAACATAATTATACTAATCTGATTTGTCGAACAATGAGCAAACAGTTAAACAGAATCGAAGAAGCTGTTTCTATCTTTAAGGATAGAAGTTTAGCTCAACCAGTATCAGGATCCTCAGTAATCCATCCTGTATCTATTAAACCGCCATTAGAAGTCACTAACTTTAAGTTAAAAGCTTCTAATAATGAATTTATGGACACCCTCTTACAGAGGATGCAGAATCTAACAGGACGAAAAGAATTAGGTGAGTTTTGTGAACAATTTGCCTATGAACCAGGAATTAAATATCCAGGAAAACCTAGGAAGATTTCTCACAAGAAACCTTATAAACCCACCAAGAAGAAGTCACACAAGACTAGCCATCCGAGTTCTAATAAGAAGTTTTATTCCAAAAATACTTCATATAGAAAGAATAAAGGAAAAAACAAATCTAAAATTAAATGCTACAAATGTGGCCAAACAGGACATTATGCTAATAGATGTAAATCTAAAGCTAAATCTAAAGTCAATGAATTACAAATTGATTTAGATATTAAAGAGCAGAAACTTCAAGCTCTTGAAGCTGAAGAAAACTCAACAAAAGAAGACTCACCCTCTGAGGAAGAGATTAATCAGTTATATTCTACTTCCGATAGTGAAGAAGATCCAGAAGAAGCTTGTCCCTGTATAGGTAACCAGGAACAAATATCAGAAATTAATTATTGGAAATCAATTGTAGAAATGAATGGTTTACATTTAGGTGAACCAAGCAGTATTAATGTTTTAACAGATACACAAAAAGATATGCTTGCTGTAGCAGATCAGATCCAAGATCCGAAAATAAAAATTAAATATCTAAAAATGTGTTATGAACACCACCAAACAGTACAAGAAACACCTCTAATACCAGATTATTCTTATAGTCTTCAAAATGTAATTAACAGAATTCAAACAAATCCTTTGATAGAAAAACCAACAACACTACAGGATTTAAAGATGGAAATAAACATCTTAAAAACAGAAGTTAAGCATTTGCAGACAGCTAGTGCAGCAGCTATAAAATATATTAAATATCTCCATACCCAGCTGCCTAAATCTACAGAAAAAGCTATTGAACAGAAACCAGAGGATAAGTCTGAATCCTCCTCGACGCCGTATTTGTTACTTGTAAATCATGTTACATTTCAGAAATGGTATATTAAAATTTCTTTTATGATAAAACCCGATTTTATTATCAAGGATGCTATTGCCTTAGTTGATAGCGGAGCAGATATGAACTGTATCCAAGAAGGTATACTTCCATCCCGATATTTTGAAAAGACTACTCAAAGTCTCACCAGTGCAAGTGGCAATTCTCTCCAAATCAGGTATAAGATACCCGAAGCATATATTTGTAATGAAGATCTCTGTCTTCCAACCTCTTTTGTTCTAGTCAGAAATCTTGCTACAAATATTATTTTAGGCACTCCATTTTTATGTCTTCTAATGCCTATACAGAAAATTGATCAAACTGGAATCTATTCCCAACTACAAGGAAATTTGTTATTTTTGAATTTATTACTCAACCGTATACAAAAGAATTAGATCAAATTAGAGATCTAGTTACTTTTAAACAAAACCAGATAAATTTTTTGCACAAAGAAGTTCAGTTTTTAACAACAGAACAAAGGTTACAGCAACCTTCTTTACAACAGAAAATCAAATTGATTGAAAAAGAATTCCAAGCAGAAGTCTGTGGTAATGTTCCAAATGTTTTTTGGGATCGCAAGAAACATACTGTCACATTACCATATGAACCCGATTTTGATGAAAAATATATTCCAACTAGAGCTCGCCCTAGTCAAATGAAAAAGGAATATATGGAATTATGTAAAACAGAAATTCAAAGTCTTCTTGATAAGAAGTTAATCCGACCTAGTCATTCTCCTTGGAGCTGTACAGCATTCTATGTGAACAAAAATGCTGAGATTGAACGAGGTGTTCCACGCCTTGTTATCAATTACAAACCGTTAAATGACAAGTTAAAATGGATTAGATATCCAATTCCGAATAAGAAAGATCTTTTAAATCGCTTACAGGATGCAATCATATTTTCTAAATTTGATCTTAAATCAGGATATTGGCAAATTCAGATTGCAGAACAGGATCGTTATAAAACAGCTTTTACAGTACCCTTTGGGCATTATGAATGGAATGTTATGCCATTTGGATTGAAGAATGCTCCATCAGAATTTCAACATATCATGAATGATATCTTTAATCCGTATACAGAATTTACTTTATCATATATTGATGATGTTCTCATTTTTTCTTCATCAATAGAACAGCATATTAAACATCTGCATATTTTTAAACATGTTATTATCAGAAATGGATTAGTGATTTCTGCTCCAAAGATAGAGTTATTCCAAACAACCGTAAGATATTTAGGACATAATATTTCCAATGGAAGTATTATTCCCATCAACAGAAGTATTGAGTTTGCTTCCAAATTTCCCGATGAAATTAAAGACAAAACTCAATTACAAAGATTTTTAGGAAGTCTTAATTATATCCGTGACTATTATCCGAATGTTGCTGCAGATGCCAGCATTTTATATACCCGACTTAGAAAAAATCCTTCCCCTTGGAGTAAAGAGCATACTTTAGCCGTTCAAAAAATTAAAGCTAAAGTTAAACAGTTACCATGCTTACAGTTACCCAATCCCAATTGGAAAAAGATTGTGGAAACTGATGCCTCAAATAAAGGCTTTGGTGGGATATTAAAGCAACTTAATCCCAAAATCCAGAAAGAAGAATTATTACGATTCCATTCTGGTCATTGGAATAAAGTCGCTTTAAATTATCCAACCATTAAACAGGAATGCTTAGCCATTGTTAAATGTGTTGATAAATTTCAGGATGATCTTTTAAATCAACATTTTATCATCAGAGTTGATTGCTCTGCTGCAAAACAGATTTTTAAACAAGATGTGAAAAATCTTGCATCTAAACAGATATTTTTAACTTGGCAAAGTTATTTATCCAATTTTGATTTTGATATTGAATATATTAAAGGAGAGACTAATTCTCTGACTGATTTCTTAACCCGTGAATATTTGCAGAAATCTACTCTTGAAGAGGAATGACCAGTAGAGGCCATAGAGGCAGAGGTCGTGGCAGGGGTTCTCACCCTCGCTATGATCCAACAGAATTTCCTCCTCTAAGAGGACAAACCAGTAATCAATCAGCTAAGGATATTCTCCTTAAGACTGAAGATCCGTATACTCCTAACAGTATTACCGAAGAAACAGTCCTCTGGATTGATGCAGCAGATGAACAATGGATGACAGATCCATGGGAGATCAAGCGTCGATATCTTACCACGCAACAATCTCCTCCACATTTTGACCAGTACCGATATATCTATGAACAGATATTAACAGAAATAGGAGCCTGTGAATTTAAGCACACACTCCATGATGCCAATAAGGCCACTAGTCCAATCTCTTTCAGTAAAATTACCATCCGTTCTACTGGTCATTCCTCTTCAGGAGTAGATTTCTGCAAATATTCACGGGTTAAGAAATCAAGCAGAGAATTAGTCTCTCCTTTAATATATTCAATATCAAAATCAAAATTGGATAAATAACTTTGCCAAGTTAAAAATATCTGTTTAGATGCAAGATTTTTCACATCTTGTTTAAAAATCTGTTTTGCAGCAGAGCAATCAACTCTGATGATAAAATGTTGATTTAAAAGATCATCCTGATATTTATCAACACATTTAACAATGGCTAAGCATTCCTGTTTGATGGTTGGATAATTTAAAGCGGCTTTATTCCAATGGCCAGAATGGAATTGTAATAATTCTTCTTTCTGGGTTTTGGGATTAAGTTGCTTTAAGATGGGATAAAGCAAGTAATAAGATGCCTTTACCAAAATCCCAAATCCCAACATATATTCTATTACCAAAATATCTTATTACTTGCTTTATCCACTACTACAAAAATAATTAAAAATCACACTTTAATAAATGAAAATATCTCACTTTTATTGGAAATGTAATAAAAAAAATTAGATTAATATTTTAATCACACTTGATTTGATTGAGTGTAATAATATTTTTTTTTATATCACTTTTCAATTAAGTATGATTATTTATATTTTTTTAATCACACTTTCTAATTAATATATGATTATATTTATTTTTTAATCACACTTGATAAATATCTTATTACTTGCTTTATATTTATTAAGATTTTTTATTGTCTCTTTTTTTAGATTTTATTCTCTATATGTATGATACATACACACAGAACAAACCAAACAACAAACAGGTCGTCGTTTGCTCTCCTTCTCATATCCCCAATCCTTGTCCCTTTTATTAACTGACCATTGCCCATCGCTCATCGTCCCTCTCATCGACAGTGATCACCGTCCCTCACTGTGTCTCACCGTCTCATCGCCACGGTCGGTACACCGTCTAGCCTCCAATCGATTTGGATTCAAGTCTCTCTCTCTCTCTCTCTCTCTCTCTCTCTCTCTCTCTATTTCCTTATTTCACTCTAGCTTTAGGGTTTTTATTTTGTTCTCTCTCTCTCTATTTCCCCATTTCACTCTAGCTCTAGGGTTTTTATTTTGTTCTCGCTCTCTCTCTCTATTTCCTCATTTCACTCTAGCTCTAGGGTTTTTATTTTGTTTTTTTGATGCTGTAAAATGTTGATTTCTATGAAATGAGTAAATGTGTGCTCATATTTGTATTGATTGGGGATTGGCGTGAGTGTTGTAGTATGGTGTTTGGTTGGGTTTTTATTAATATTTATTGGTGTCATACAAGTTGTGTTGGTGGAATTTGATAACATGATACACAGGGGTATAGGTGTTCTCTTTGACAGTTCTAATGGGTGCTTCACTATTGAAAGTGTAATAGTGGATGTTAACTGGCTGTTCATAAGTGAGTGTTGGGTGTTTAAAGGTTTTACAAAATAGGATTACATCTACAAGCACATATATAAGTATCTTTTTGTATTTTGTTCCATAGTCATGAGAGAAATAGAAACTAGAATTTCCCATCCGTACTATATGTTGTATGATTCTTGTAATATTGATTAAAGTAATTCATCTACTTCTGATTTGAGTTTCTAAAGGTGGTCTAATGCGTTCTCACCATTCCAATGTTATGGTTTTTTGTGATATGCAGGTAATTGTCCTGGTTGCTATAGCTAGAATCGAATCAAATAATATACATGAATGTGAGACAAGTATATAGGATGAAATATAACACATTAATACATACAAGCATGAAATATAACACATTAACACTAGGTTTTAATTGAACCTTAAGCGAAAAACGTTGTTTTGTTTAACGTTGTTGTCAGGGCTTGAATCATTTGAATGCGTCCTACATCGTAGCTATTACATGGGAAACAATTCTAGGTGGACAATGGCAACTTGAATTAAGGAATGCTGTTATGTGCTCATGGTGTATTGTCACTTGATTTGGTGAGTTGGAATAATGCCTTCACAAGTATCAAACGCATTTAGTAAGGCCAAATTGCATTTAGTTTTCCTTATTTTGGATAGTTTGGCTTTTTCCATTTATTTAGGTGTTGCCTTTTTTCTTTTTCTTTTTTTCCAATGAAAGGCTATTGATCATAGGTGGCTAATGTAACTTTGGTGAGTTAAAAAGCATGGCCTTGTGGATGCTATGAATTAATTTGTTGTTGTTGCCCTGCTGTTATGCTGACTGTGACTCCATTCATGCTCATTGTTGTGTTCTTTCACCTCTGTAGCAGCTTTGCTGCTATAATTCATTTTTTCAACAGCTTTGTGGTTTGCTACAGTCTATAGCCCCTGCCCAAGCCCAGACCAACCAATAAACATGATAAACATAAGAAGAAAATAGCCACCAATGAGTAAATAAAGTAGATCAACCAAGACTGTATAGGGAAAAACACTTACCACACTTGGTTGATGGCCAAATGTAGGAACCAGATTATATAAAGAAGAAAATCATATTATAAAAGTGCAGCATTACAAAGGATGACCTAGATTCTGAGTTACTAAAATATTATGAGTTTGTCACCACAAGTTGAAGCATTTTCAGGGCCTGCTATGCCTTCTCTAACCAATTTAATGACATTCTAGCAACAAGTTAATAAAGCATTCAAATAAGGTTAAACAAGTTAATAAGGCTAAACAAATGTGGTAAAGCTTTCAAAGTGTACTCCATGTGAATAAGGCTAAACAAGTTAAAATAAGGCTAATGTTCTGTTTTAGTCTAATGTGAATAAGGCTAAAATAAGGCCAATGTGAATAAGGCTAAACAAGTTAATAAAGCATTCAAAGTATACTCCATGTGAAATTCTAGATTTTTCCTTCTTTCCATGCTCCACACAATTTTCATTTGTACAGAACTTCACTATTCCACTAATATTCTGTTTTAGTCTCTTAGGAAATGAAAATGTTTTGGCCATATCCTTGGAAACAAAAGAAAATTATGTTCCTTGATTGTAAATGTGTAAATTCATCAATTTAGGAACTCCATTAGTAAGAATTTGATAAAGAAAAACATTTAAAAGGTAAAAAAAGATGGGTAAATTCAACAGCCTTCCATGAAGAAATAATATAAAATAAATTGGTTTGTTCAGGTGTAGCTGGATTTGAGGATTGTGAGGATTACTAAAATGTGGGTTGAGTGGTGTGAGACCATATATCTGTGGGTTTATACTAATTTTATCTTTTGCCTATCTATGTGTATCTTCTATTGCAGGTACAAGATGGAGTATTGTGAGTTTGAGTGTTATGTGGTTCGTAAAAGTGGATTGAGTGTAGTGAGACCAAAATTGTGTGTAGATTCCCCAAGTACCTGCTCTTTTTTGATGAGTGTGAGGCACATTTGTGGATTGAGTGACTTAGGAATTCATTATGTGGTGAGATTTGGCGTAGGTTTTGTATTATCTGGATATGATGTCATAATGTACCGATTCATTTTAGCTATAATTTACAGAACTCACCAAGGTGGTGCTAGTGTCACTGTATAACTACGTGTAAACTTGCATCATGTGCTTAAGGCGTATGATTGCTAAATTATTTGTTTGCTCTCACACAAATATTTGTTGTCTTGGTATCCAGAAGTTCATTCTTCAATAACTTATGAAAAGAGTTAGCTATGTAGCCTATATGAGCCATAGTCTTATCTATAGTTGAATCTTGTTTCTGATATATGTTTTCCATGATTATGCATGAATCTGCTGACAAACAAATACACCATGATTCAGATGTTGGCTTTATTAGACGGGATTTATACTTTTTTGGTTGTTGACTGGTTTTGCAAAGTTGGTTAGAACAAAGTTCCTTTTCAATGTAGAAGTCAAATGACAATGGGGATCTAGAAAGTTTGGTGCTACTTTTAAAATGTTTGAAAATCATGGAAAATGCCACATTCCTAAGAATGGACAATCAGGTAAACTAAATATGCTTCCCCCAGTGCCCCCCTAACACAAAAAAAAAAAAAAAAAAAAAAAAAAAAAAAAAAGAAGAAGAAGAAGAAGAAGAAGAAGAAAGAAAGAAAGAAAGAAAACACACACACATATAGAGATTAAGTCATGGTTAAGTAAACGTGCTGTTAATTTTTGCATTATCATTTGTTTTACTTTTGGCAATTATTTTTGCGCAAAGTCATTTGCTTGAAATGAAAGGAAATTTATGGAACCAATGTAAGTTGTGAAAACTTATGAAACTAGCACGGGACTCCCGGTTTGAAAACTAAGTCCAACGCACTTTTCTCACACTTAAGTTTGAAAATAGGCCATATGGGGCCAAAATCGTGTAACAATGACGAGAAGGCCCGAGGAACACCTCAAAGACCTCGGGAGAGACCACTGTAAGTTGTGGAAACTTACGGAACTAGCATGGGACTTCCAGTTTGAAAACTAAGTCAAAAAAATGCATTTTTCTCACACTTAAGCTTGAAAATAGGCCATCGGGGCCAATATCGTGTAACAGTCATGATAAGGCCTGGAGAACACCTCAAACACCTCGGGAGGGACCAATGTAAGTTGTGGAAACTTATGGAACTAGCACGGAACTCCTGATTTGAAAACTAAGTCGAAAAATGCACTTTTCTCACACTTAAACTTGAAAATAGGATATCGGGGGACAAAATCGTTAAACAACCACGAGAAGGCCGGGGGAACATCTCAAACACCTCGGAAGCAACCATTGTAACTTGTGTAAACTTATGGAACTAGCACGGGACTCCCGATTTGAAAACTAAGTCCAAAAATGCACTTTTCTCACTTAAGCTTGAAAATAGGCCATATGGGGCCAAAATCGTAATACTATGAAACGGCCTAGGGAACACCTAAAACACTTCAGGAGGGACCAATGTAAGTTTTGGAAACTTCCGGAACTAGCACGAGACTCCCAGTTTGAAAACTAAGTCGAAAAATGCACTTTTCTCACACTTAAGCTTGAAAATAGGCCAACGGGGGCCAAAATCATGTACCAGTCACGAGAAGGCCCGGGTAACACCTCAAACACTTCGGGAGGGACCAATGTGAGTTATGAAAACTTACGGAACTAGCACAGGACTCCCGGTTTGAAAACTAAGTCCAAAAATGCACTTTTTCATACTTAAGCTTGAAAAATAGGCCATCGGAGGCCAAAATCGTGTAATAACCACGAGATGGCCCAGGAAACACCTCAAACACGTCGAGCGGGACCAACATAAGTTGTGAAAACTTACGGAACTAACACGGGACTCCCGGTTTGAAAACTAGGTCCAAAAATGCACTTTTTCACACTTAAGCTTGAAAATAGGCCTTCGGGGGCCAAAATCATGCAACAGTCACAAGACGGCCTAGGAAACACCTCAAACACCTCGGAAGGGACCAACATGAGTTGTGGAAACTTACGGAATTAGCACGGGACCCTTGGTTTGAAAACTAAGTCCAAAAATGCACTTTTTCACACTTAAGCTTGAAAATAGGCTATCGGAGGCCAAAATCGTGCAACAACCACGAGACGGTCCAAGTAACACCTCAAACACCTCGGGAGGTACCAATGTGAGTTGTGAAAACTTTTAGAACTAGCACGAGACTCCCAATTTGAAAACTAAGTCCAAAAATGTACTTTTCACACTTAAGCTTGAAAATAGGCCATCGGAGGCCAAAATCGTGCAACAGCCATAAGACGGCCCAGGTAACACCTCAAACACCTCGGGAGGGACCAATGTGAGTTGTGGAAACTTACGGAACTAGCATGGGACTCTCGGTTTGAAAACTAAGTCCAAAAATACACTTTTTCACCCTTTAGCTTGAAAATAGGCCATCAGAGGCCAAAATCGTGCAACAGCCAGGAGAGGGCCCGGGTAACACCTCAGACATTTTGGAAGGGACCAATGAGAGTTGTGAAAACTTTCAGAACTAGCACGGGACTCCCGGTTTGAAAACTAAGTCCAAAAATGCACTTTTTCACACTTAAGTTTGAAAAATAGGCCATCATGGGCCAAAATTGTGTAATAGCCACGAGAGGTCCGTGTAACACCTCAACACCTCGGAGGAACCAAAGTAAGTTGTGGAAACTTACAGAACTAGCACGGGACTCCCGGTTCGAAAACTAAGTCCAAAAATACATTTTTTCACACTTAAGCTTGAAAAATAGGCCATCGGAGGCCAAAATCGTGTAACATCCATGAGACGGCCCGGGTAACACCTCAAATACCTCGGGAGGGACCAAAGTAAGTTGTGGAAACTTACGGAACTAGCACGGGACTTCCAGTTAGAAAACTAAGTCCAAAAATGCACTTTTTCACACTTAAGCTTCAAAAATAGGCCATCAAAGGCCAAAATTGTGCAACAGCCACGAGACAACCCAGAAAATACCTCAAACACGTCGGGCAGGACCAATATAAGTTGTGGAAACTTACGGAACTAGCACAGGACTCTCGATTTGAAAACTAAGTCCAAAAATGCATTTTTTCACACTTGAGCTTGAAAATAGGTCTTTGAGGGCCAAATCGTGCAATAGCCACGAGACGACCCGGGAAACACCTCAAACACCTTGAGAGGGACCAATGTGAGTTGTGAAAACTTACGAAATTAGCACGGGACTCCCGGTTTGAAAACTAAGTCTAAAAATGCATTTTTTCCAAATCTTAAGCTTGAAAATAGGCCATCGGGGGGCCAAAATCATTAAACAATCCCAAGAAAGCCCGGGGAACACCTCAATCACCTCAGAAGCAACCGTTATAACTTGTGTAAACTTATGGAACTAGCACGGTCTAGACGCGCCCGAACGTCCCGGGAAAATTCCATTTTGTTCATTGGGCTTACTACAGTTCAGACTCAATGTCACGGTTCTGAATCTAATCTCACAAAGTGCAATGCAAGATCGATAAATCACCAAAGAGTCCAAATCCGGCAAATCGTTTTGAAAAACTGATTTTTAGAAAGAAGTGCCAAACATGGACTACTTTGCTAGATACAGAGTCGCCACCTAAATATTTTATTTTTTGGAGAAATTTAGGAAACCTTGACTCGTGCCTAAGGCCACGTGTCCATCATCACCAAAGTTGCCTCAGCTCGGGAACTTGGGTACGATTGGGGAAGGTCATACAATGAGCACCCCCGCTCGCCCGATCAAAGATCAGCCACTACTAAACATGATATCTTGTTTTTGAAAATATATGTGTTCTTATTCCGGTTATTAACCCAGAATTACTACGTGATGCGCACAGCATACAAGTATAGACTGGATTACCTAAGTTGGAACAAAGCATTACATGTTCGTTTTGAAAAAGATTTGCTACTCGCAAGTAGGCTAAAATACGGATTTTGCCACCCTCAAGTGGGCTTAGAAACTCGCAATCAATGAATTGTCCCAATTCAAGTAGCCCAACCTTCACCTACAGGCATTCAAGCAAGTATATCACATAATCAGTTAGCCTCATGGCAAGCATGCTATCATGGCAGTCACTCACACACATGCAAGGATGCTAAAGCATAAACACTCACCGAGTACTCCGAGCCAAAGAAAGAAGCTAATTAGAAATCATGCATGAATCCTAACTATACTGAGATGCCTAATGCAACACATGCAGGATGCAACTAAGATAAGCTCGGCTATTCTAAAATGGCATATGAGATGTTACAGATAACATGTATTCAACTTGGAATTGAAATACAATGCAGTTAGTATGATGCGCCGAGCCCGGTGCATGCAAGATGTGATGAATGGATGCAATCATGTGAGCATAAGGATGCTAATTGAAACATGCCCTAAAACTAACCATCATAAGCTGGTAAATAAAAAAGAGAAAGACATGGGGTTGGAAGACATGCATCATACACACGCACACTTATTACAACAATTGACCCTCTCGATGAGGGGTCCGAATAAATAATACAACACCAACTAGTTAATCTAAGCTAATCTAATTGAGCTTGTTATTACACAACCAAAATGAATAATAAATTACAGCTGATTATTACACAACTCTAATTAATTAACAAACTAACTAAGTAAGCAATTAAACTAGCATGCAAACTACATGAATGTGGACTGCCTCAGATCTGCCTTGAATGATAAAGGATGCATGCATGCTCGAGTCGCCTTGTCGGGAAATCCATCGTGATGCCCCGGCTTGCCTTTGTTTGCAATTGATTTCAGAAATTTGCACAAAGCTCTAGAGAGATGAAACTCCACCCTGGGAAACTATGGAAAGGCTGCCGACCAGCTTATGGGCATGGGAGACCAACTACCGACCACCTTTTGTGATGGAAACCAAAGAAGGTGGTCGGCTCGCTGTAAAACAGTCTGGCCACCGCTTCTTCTCTGGATTCTGTTTTTCTGCAACAAAGGGAAAGAGAAAGGCACGACAAGGTATTTGCAACACATGTGTGCATGACCACTCTCCCCGTCATTGCATAAGCTCTAGGGAGTGTAGTCCTCGACCCTCGGGCCACCGGTCATGCATCTCGATAAATGATGGCCGAGGAGTCGAATTGCACGACTCAATGTGAAATGAATGCACATACAAGCACCTAAAGCCAACAACTCCGTCATAGGTAGTCAAGAGTGTCGGCGACCGGGAATCGAGGCACGTTTCGTCACTTTGAGTACGAAATGTCCCTCGTTTCCCATGTTCGGACTGACTCCTATTCCGAACACAATGCAACAAACAATGGCGTGCACAATGCGCCTTTAAGTATGCAACCTAAATGCTATGCAACTAAGTGATGCAAACATGCAAAGGATGACATACAAACATGCAACTAGCATACACAATGCTATGAACTAATAATGGCATACTCAATGCACGTGGTACTTAGCATACACAATGCACCTAAGAACTAACATACATAATGAGATGAACAAGGCATGCACAATGCAATGATCAATCATGCGACAATGTGGCATACTCAATGCTATGGAATACAATGGCATACTCAATGCAAAAATGGACTTAAACCAAAATGAATGGGCCTCAACCACACCAAAATCATTGGCCAAAGATGATGAAAACAAGGCTCCGAAACTCATGCAAACATACATAATGCAAGGACCTAAGCCTAAGGACACAAAATGCAACCCTACAAAAGCATTGAAAGGATGAAATATGGTATACAATGACTCATTTTCCAGCTCTGAAATGACATACAAAATGGCTCCAAATCATGCAAACAACTCACACAATGCATGTTGAAAGGCTCAAGTACCAAAGCTAGTGAAGCACATTACACTAGAGGCATCCAAGGCGATGCTCAAATGACAAAACCAACTCCAAACAGACCTTAAGCAAGCCCAAAAAAGTGGCAGAACGAGCCAAGATGGTGGCTTGAAAGGCATAAGAATGAAGCTCCATGCAAAGGCTCATAAATGGGGTATAATGATATAACTCTCAAACACATTGAAAGAGTGGCAAACATGAGAATATGACCAAGAAATAAACTCTGAAATATCATGCTCAATGATGCTAAAACATACAAACACCTCAAGTTAAGCATGCAAGGGGATTCAAAACTCAAGGCTAAGCAAGGCTATTACACTACAACCATACATGGCAAGCATCATTCGACCAAGGGACCTCAAAATAGAGCTAAGGCAGCCCAAAATATAAACAAAATTAGTTTGGAGCATGGCCAAAATATGCTAGCATAGAGGGCCAAAACAACATGCATTATAAGCTAGTGAACATGATTTACACTACAAGCATGTGAAGCATATCATAGGCTACCAAACCAGCCAAAAATAGAATTATGGCATGCCAAATGATGGCCAAAAACCCACTGAAACACGACCAATACAAGCAAGAATGAGGTGTTACTTTGATAGGCTATGCAAGGGATTGTTCTACACATGCAAGAGGCAAACAAAAGGTGACCAAACCAGCCATAGACAGAGTCCAGGAAGGTCCTAAAAGTCACTAAAAAGGGCCTGAACAAAGGCTAGGAAGTGTGGAAATGTATGCTCCCTTGGAAAGCCAAAAATGCAAGCAAACAAGGCCAAAAGAGAGAGGGTCACCCCTCTCTGATTTTGGCCCTCAAAACCATATGCCAACCACTTAAAATCCATTGGATTTCAGTGGCTAAAGGGCCAAGCAAAGCTCAATACAAAGGTCTCATGGCATGGCTCAAAACAAGGTTAAATAGAGCATGCAAGAGGGTAGATGACCCCTAACACCAAAAGAGCCTTAAACAAACATGAAAATCACTTAAATATGAACCTTTTTTATGTTGACAACAAATCTCAAATAAGCATGCAAATGAGGCTAAGAGAAGGATCAAAATAATGCTTAAAAGAGGGAAAAGTGATTACCCTTGAAGCTCAGCAAAACCAGCAAACTTTGGGACCAAAAACTAGCTCTTTAACCTCTAAAAACAACCTCCAAGAACCTCAAATCAATGGTGGAAGTGTATGGCTATGAAGTGTAGTGTAAAAGGGTCAAGAACCACACCCTTTTGAACCCAAAATGTAGAGATATAGAGAGAGATATATATTTTTGCCTTTGTAAATTTCAGAACCTAGTTCAAGGAGAGGGAGGGTCTCTCTTATAGACAAACAAGGCCAAAGCTTCTTTAAGAAGCTAAAAACAAGGCTCAAAATCCTCCATACACGTGTATGGAGGATACAGTCTGTGCCTTCCAGCTGTCACAGCTGGCACCCACTCAAACAGACAAAACAGGAGAAAAGGGGCCGACTAGAAAAGGTGGTCGGCCAGCTACTTTTAGTGGTCAGCCGACGACCCTAAGTGGTCTTCCAAAAAAAAAAAGTGGTCTCCAGGGGTAATTGGTGGTCTCCACACTGAAACAAAAGCCAGTGGTGTGGTGGGACACCAGTAAATGTGGCCCAAAGATCAAGGAGACCAGTTTCCCGGCAAGAAAAATAGGCTGGCGGGGCAAAGTGGTCTTCAAGGAGAAAAGGTGGTCTCCCACCCTTGTACCACCTCCCAAACAAGGAAAACAAGGTTCATGCCAAAAAAGAACCAACACGGATGCAAAACGGGAGTTCGGGAGGCAAAGCGCGCGGCCGAGTGCCTCGAACCAGGCATTGGGCACCGAAGTGGCGTCACGACCACAAAGTGGTCTTCCGACCTGATGTCTCTCTAGATAGAGGAAACAAGGTGTGTCCCAAAAACCGTGCCAAACGGAGAATGTTAAGCGGTCCCGAACCGAAGCGCATGGCTGACGGCTTTGAAAATTAAAAACTAGTCTCCAAACGGGAACAGTGGCCTACGACCACGAAAAGTAGTCTACGACCACTGAGAGATGGTCTACAAGACCTCTTCCTCCCTCCGAGAAGAGAAAACAAGACTTAGTCCGCAGACCGAGTCAAAGTACAAAGAGTCCCGAGGTCCGAAGGTGAGGCTTTCAGCCAAGAACTCTGAAACCTCGAAACGAGCACAACATGCGCAATCACCGAGCGCTCAATCAATGACATCTGAGTCTTAAAGTCAGTCAAAAATGGGGTGTCTACACACAGGACTCCTGTTTTGAAAACTAAGTCCAAAAATGAATTTTTCCAACAGTTAAGCTTGTAAATAGGCCATCGGAGGCCAAAATCGTGTAACAGGCACGGGAATACCCAGGAACACCTCAAACATCTCGGGAGAGACCAATGTAAGTTGTGGAAACTTACGGAACTAGCACCAGACTCCCGATTTGAAAACTAAGTCGAAAAATGCATGTTAAATTGTATATTTAATTGATAAGATAATAATTGTCTAACTTGCATTCTTTTTTCTTTTTTCTTTTTTTTTTTTTTTTTGTGTTTCATTTTTTTGCAAATTGGAGATTTGATATGGACATGTTTGATAATTTGGAGAGCAGAAGCTAGCTCATTTTGTGTTTTTATTCATATTACCTTACATGTATTTTGGTTGTGTTGTAAATTTTATATTTTTGTTGGCATTACAGGACATGTTTGGTAATCCACACTTGATATTTTATTTTTGTTGATATTAGTAGACATTTTTTTGTGAATATTAGGAGACGTGTTTGGTAATCCGCATGGGGTTGATATTATATTTTTGTGGATATTACTAGATATGTTTTTTGTGGATATTAGAAGACATGTTTATAATCTGCATGCAGTTCATACTGTATTTTTGTGGATAGTGCTGAAATTCGATTGTGATGTTTATGAAAATGAACAGATTTTTGTATTGATTTGTAATAGATATTTTATAAGCTTGGTTTGGGAAGTGGGTTGGCTTTTTGGCTTTTTGACTTTTTTGGTTATTTTAGCCTGGGCTAAAAAGCTTGGTTTGGGAAGGACTTTTTAGCTTTTTTGACTTTTTTTTGTGAGAGAAAAGTGTAATGATTATGAATTGGATGTGATGTTTTGTTTGTTGTGGCTAAAATAGCCTATTTTGTTTTTTGTGGCTAAAATAGCCAAAAAAAACCTCAAATCTTGCTTCCCAAACGATGCCTGAACAGGTTATTGAATAGGCCATCAGACAGGTTATTGCACAGGTTATTGAACAGGTTATTGAAATGTACAGGCAATTTTTACTGAAAAGAAAAAATTTAATATGAAAATAGTACCCCCTTTTAAATTTTTTTAATTTTTATTAGCAACGAAATGAAAAATGTCACTATTAGTTTTCAAAAAACATGACGAATAATTTTGTCACATTTGTTGAATATTTCATCGCTAAATTGAAATATTTGGTGACAAAATGTTTTTTGTAATCAAATAATTTTCTTTTCTACTTATTTTAGTGACGAATTTTTTTGTCACCTTAATCCATATCATTGGTGAGTAAAACTTTCGTCACTAAAATATATTTGGTGACGAAATATTTCGTCGCCAAAAACAATTAAAATAAAATATTATTTAGTTTTGGTGACGAAATTGATGTTTTAGAGGACGAAAAATGCAACATTTGGAGACGAAACATTTCATCCCCAAAAATGAAACATAGGCGAAGAAACTGTTTTTCGTCACCAGGTACTTTCAGCGACAACTTATAGGCCACAATCGTGGTGACAAATTTTTTTCGTCGCAGATCACTTTAGTGACGAAAATTTGATGTTTGGAGACAAAATCAATCTGTCACCAAAGGCCCTTTTTTTTGTAGTGAGTAGATTGCTTATATTTGTTTTGTTGTTACTACCCTACTGTTATTGGGCTGGTCTTGTATCTTTGGTTGTATTCTCATCAACCTTGAGGTGTTCTTGTAAATGATTGGGCATTCTTTGCGGTGCCAACCTAATTGGGATCGTTTGGTGATGCTTTGATGCTTTGTACTTCCTCATCCTTTCTTTGATGTTCATATGTTTGTATGGGTTCAACATCAATAAAGGGCCTTTTTTGTTGTTCAAAAAAAAGAAGTTAACTATATATCTTGCTGGCTCTATATGTACAGATTGCTTGGCATATAGTATGGTAATAATGGCTAAGACTAGTGTTTGTTTATGTAAAATCTTACTTAAAGATTTTCATTATATGCTTACTTCAAGGGGTTTTTATAATAGAGCTATTTGTTTAGGGTTTTCTTATATGGGAACCAAAAGTGAACCAAACACTGTGAATGTTAAGTTGCTAAGACAAACAATTTCTTGCTGGGGTTTTCTTTTGTCATAATTTGCTTTAATCTCTTATCTTTCAAATACACAATTAAACCCTTCAATAGCTTCAAACCAAGCCCAGTTCAAACTGACTTTTCTCTAACCAAAACACCATCACCACCACCACCTAGTGAGAGAAGAGGCCGACAGAAGAAAGCGAGCTGGGGCAGTTCCTAGGCGTCAGGCAGGGGCCTTGGGGGCCAAGCATTGGCTGAAATCAGAGACCCTTCAACCAAAGAAAGACATTGGCTTGGGACATTTGACACTGCTTATGAAGCAGCCCTTGCTTATGATAGGGTTGCCTTTTCATTAAGGGGGCATGAGCCATATCAACTCATAAGAACAGTGTTTTCACAGGACTATACAGATAAGTATGGTTTTAGCTTTGATTATATTTATATATATTTTAGTAGCATGTTAAACCTTTGATTCCAATGAAGAGTAATGCTAATCTTCATATATAAACCCAATGATAAGAAAAAAAAAATGTTTTCCAATAAAATAAAAATAAAAATTGAAAGATTGATATACTAACAAAGCTTAACGATTATTTGTCAAAAGTAAAAGAAAGAGAAAGAACTCAAAAACTAAATCAACAAAAATGAAAAAGTTTGTAAAGATGAATATGGGGAAAAAAGCAAATAAAATTTATAGCACCTGTTAGGAAAATCATGTGAGTTTCAATTGTAACAAATTTGGTAGAAATATTTTATTAAAATGCATTTGTCGCATATACATGTATAATGTCTCACAACTTACAAACTCATATTACCATAACAATTGACGTTATAATCCAGTGAACAACAACAGATACAAAATTAAGAATAAGATGTATTATACTACATCTTCAAAGTGAAAGTTTTGCAACTCAAAATACTTTGCAATTTTCTTAGACACCTAATATATATATTAAACCAATTAGATTCATGACCAAAAAAAAGGGGAGGAGGGATTGAAATATATATCTTAAATTTAAATAGTACATAGAAATATGAAAAATTTAGATTCAAATAAGAAGATAAAGAATTATTCAAAATGAAAATGAGAAAATGATTATTGATGACAATGACAATGGTGAAGAGAGGGAGGGTGGATACTTGTTTTTTGACGAAGACAGTGGCGAAAAAGTAATGGCAGGTCAGGTATGCAGACCTTGTTCCTAGATAACATTCTAGAATCAATGGATCCTAAAGGGCTCTTCAATCTCTTTAACAATTTTGGAATCGTTAAGGATGCTTTCATACCGAATAAAAGATGAAAAACAACGCAGTCAAGGGTTGGGTTTGTAAGGTATGATTGCGTGGTGGCAGCTCAAATAGCTATCCAAAAAGCAAATGGGATTTGGTGTGAAAACCGATCACTAATTGTTAAGAAAGCAGAGTTTGACAAGACTCGGGAGAAGGTTGTAAAGGAGCAGATGCCACACAGACCACGGGCACTGATGATGGCAAATGGTTCAAAGCCTATGGGAAGCAAATCATATGCAGAGGTGGTTAAAGGTGAAGGAATTAATAAAACATATGTTGTAATTAAAACCATTGAAGTCGGTAATGGCTAGCTGTACCAGAGCATAATTGTCAAACTTAAGGCCCACTGCTCCTTCACGGAATTCAGGAAGGAGTTTTTGGGGTAGAAATCTGAAGAATATTAAGCTAAGTGAAGGAGGAGGCAGAGAGGCCATTCTAACTTTTAATTCGATAGATGACATGAAAAATAGGAGCCACATCTTGGGGGATTGGATGAATGATTTGTGTGATTCCACAACAAAATAGAGGAAAGGCTTATAAATGGAACAAGAGAGTCATATATGGCTAAGCTGTTACGGGGTGCCCTTAAATCTAGGGAACAACATCACATTTACCAGAATTGGTGAAATCTGGGTTGTAGTGACAACCATTGATGAGAGCACATCAGCTATGACATCTTTAATATGTGGAAAGATTCGTATTGCAACATCACATATGAATCTGATTAATAAAGTTATAAATTTAGAGTGCAATGGGTGTTTATTTCCGATCCGAGTATGCGAAGAACAGAAAATTGTAACTGCAGCTTGCAATGGTGTATGTTCATGTGAAGGTAGGCGATTCAGGAGGATATCTCTATCAACAAAGAAGTGGAGAACCAGTTTCATGGTGAAGGAGAAGACCAGACTGTGGCCGCCGGTGACAAGGTGGAGTCCAAGGTAAGCCAAGGTAGATTGGAAAATCTAGAAGCTGTCAAATCCCATGCCTCACACTCAGTTTCCAAGGTCAATAAGACGTGTCTGAACATGGGAAATTGGAACAATACAGCAAACAACAATACATGCATGGTGGAGGACTCAGTATGTGGGTCAGATGTAGGCAAAGGTAGAGTTGATGAATGCTTTAGTTCACCTGGATTCATACAAAGTCTAAATGGACCAGACATAGATAGGCCCAAAATCAATCTTGAAGTTGTGTTGGACAGTAATGTAAATTTAAGCAAGCCCATGTTGGTTAATGATGGGCTATGTAAGGTGTGTGAAGTCCAAATATATAAACAAAATTGGATCAACACAACTGTATCCTCTACCTCAGCCCACTAATCGCAAAGCTTTAGGCATGGTGTGTTGGGCTCATCGTCCAGCAAACTTTGCACTTCCCAGGGCCAGCTTAGAGGGGTCACCAAGTCCTTTTGTGGTTCAGAAAGTAGAGGAAGGCCAAAGAATAGAAGAAGGGGAAAGCAAGAAATCTGGACAAGAATGGGTTTTCAAAGAGGTGCGATCTTCAAGGCAGCCGCAACTACACTCTCTTCTTCACTTTCACACTCCAGCAAATCACTTCGTAAAAGAAACCTGGTTATTGAAGCTATGGCCACGATACAGATGGGGAAATCATTAGGGATTGATTCTAATGTGACTAACAAAATCATGGAAATGGAGGAGAAAGATACGGAAATATGGAAATTACAGAGGACAAATGCTGAGTAATAAGGCAGCACTTACGGATGGTAGAGGCATTTTGATTGGTTATCATGAAGATAAAATCTTGGAATGTTAGAGGGTTGAGTAGACTTGAAAAAAGAATAAGAGTGAAGGTTGTACTTAAAGAGAAAATGATAGATATGGTGTTATTTCAAGAAATGAAGAAATCAAGATTATCAATTTAATTTGTACAGTCCTGTCATAATCCGAACCCGCCTATACTGGTTTAGTGTTGTAACTGGCCAGTAATCCTTGGATTACCCAAGGCCTCTTAACATAATAACATATAATTAGGGGCTACGGAAGCAAATATACAAAATATACATAGTCCACAGAGCTGTGCAAACATACATGGGATAGAAATTTTCGAAACGACTTATATTTATATATATATATATATATGTGTGTGTGTGTGTGTGACATCAAAAGTGCATTAGTCATACGACACTAGAGTCATATACACAAAACTTCCAAACATATTCAGATCAAACATAAACATCAGAAAGTATAAAAATCCCAAAGACTCAAAACTTGATCAGATTTCAAAAGGGAACCTCCTCGGGAGGCATAGGGGTTAGCTAACTCAACACTCCAAGCCGTAGCTTAGGCACAGTGTGTCACAGCTTACCTCCATACATAAAATAAATAGTGAGCGGGAGCCCAGTGAATAATAACGAAGTAAAGAATTTTAATGAATGATGTCCATCACAGAGTCTAAAATTTAGATTTCATTTCAGAAACAAATTTACATTCACAATCTTTTACAAGTCAATATCAGGAATTAGAGTGCATACTTAATCTTACATCCGTTAGCGCTAATAGATCACATACAAAGCATCAAGGGTCATACTTGTCAGTTCCATACAGGAACCTCTGACCGGGTACAGATAACTTGTTAGTTCCATAAAGGAACCTCCAGACCGGGTACGGAATACTTGTTAGTTCCACAAAGGAACCTCTGACTGGGTACAGATAACTTATCAGTTCCACAAAGAAACCTCCGGACCGGGTATGAATAACACCTTTAAGCCATGGAATTGTTGCCACGAATACTTTTCAAAATAAGGACAATCATTCATTTATACAAAACTTCGCATTTCAGAAAAACTGATCATTTCATAGCATCAGAAAATAATTAAAGTTAAACATAACTTTATAGAGTTATTACTACGACAATGATGGCTCCAAGGCAAATGCATGTAATGGGCAAATCGGAGGTCTTATGGCGTGACCTACACATTCTGAGAACAAACATACTTGAATTACATACCCAAAAACATTAACTTAATCCTCTCTTATCTTGATGTGTTTCTACTTCTTTATCCTTATTAGAGTGTTTTAATCTTGGCCTAGGAATGCCTAGGATGCAATGAGGATACAAAAATGCATTTAGAAACACTTGGTCAAAAACACTAAAAATAGGGGTCCCCCTCGAGCACAACTTCTCTCACTCGAGCGGACATGCAAACATGTGAAGAGATGCTCGAGCGCAACTTCTCTCACTCGAGCACTCTGCAAACCTTGCAGAAGTACTGGTTAAGTGAAATCTCCCTTCGATGGGCGCTCGACTCTCATTCGAATGCGAGACTCATGTCCTCGCTCGAGCGCAACTTTTGTCGCTTGAGCGATTTACAAAACATGCAAACTTCTGGGAGCATGCATTTCATGCTCGAGTGGACTTCAGGTCGCTCGAGTGGAAGTATAAAAACAAAGGTGGCTGCTCAGGCGCAAAATCTATCGCTCGAGTAGAAATTCAGAATCTGGAATTTTCAGATTGCACTCCCAAGCTCTAAACTCGAATTTCACACCTCAAAACTCATCTTCTTGGGCGAAAATTCCAAAAAACATTTAAGAACTTGTAAAATATCATGATTTGAAGATTATTTCATGAAATCAAGCCCAAAACCATGTCAATTATGCAAAACTCAAACTTGAACTTTATGAATATGCCATGAACATGACGTGCATGAATTACTTTGAACTAAGGCTTTTCATAACTTGATTATTTAAGGTCAAACGGTAAGGATTATGATGAATTCTCAAAACTTAGTCAAGATAGATACATGCATGTGAGAATTCTATAGAATCAAACTTAAAATGCCATGATATATGCATGCATGCATGCATGGTATGGTTTAATTCTCTTCATCTCTAATTCAATTCTTGCATTAATCAACTCAAATCTCTAGAGTTTATATCTTACACCTCATAATTGTTCAATCTAAGGGTTGGATTCTTACCTAGGCTTGTCAAGATGAGAGCTAGAAGCTTGATTCTTGAATTTCTAAGTCCAATTCCTTCAATTCTAGCAGATTCTCCCCAACCACAAGTGTTGATGTCAAACTCTCACTCTTGGTTTCTTTCTTTCTCTCTCTCTCATGTTGGTTTGTTTGTATAGGCTCAAAGTGTATCACAATGAAGGAAGAGGTTGAGTGATGGTACAAATGGGTGCCTTATATAGGTTTAGATAATAGTGTAATTAATTGTTAATCAAACTAATCAAGTGGACATTAAATGATTCTAATTTAATCATTCCGAATCGAATTTTAATTAAACCTACCATAAAATTCTAAAAATTCTAATTAACACATAAATCAAGTCAATTTCTAAACCGGAGGCCGATAAGGCCTTCAATTATAAACCCAAACGAAGACATGAACAAATCTTTCTACATTAAATAGATAGAAACACAAGTAAGGTAACATATGATACAAAATTCCACTTTAATTACTTATTAGGCATAATTAACCACGAATTAACATTAATCATGGGTCGGGGTTTTTACAAGTCCTTATGGCATAGTGATTCAATGGAATATTTAGAAGTTGATTCAGATGGTAGTGCTGGGGCTTACTTTGTATCTGGAATCCAGAGATATTTCAAGTTGTTGATTGTTGCAGCAATCAAAACTTTATCCTTCTTTCAGGTGTGATTCACCATAGTTTAGATTGTGTTATTGGTAATATTTATGCACCAAATGATATTATCAATAGGAGAAGCTTGTGGGAATGTTTAATTAGTCTAAAAAAAGGGTTTCCAAAACCTTGAAGTATCGAGAGTGATTTTAACGAGATTGCTGTGTTATCTAAAAGAACTAGTTGCTTAAGGAGAGATAGAGGCATGCAAGATTTCTTAGATTTTATAGATAAAATGGAAATGGTAGACCTACCAATGTTAGAGATGAGGTACACTTGGTGCAATGCATATGATGAGGATAAATGGAGTAGGTTAGACATATTTTTGATAAATGTTGAATGGATGGAATGGTTTAACTTCATGTTGTGGGGATTACCTAGATTTTTATCAGATCATTGTCCAATACTATTGATGGAAGATGAGAGAAATTAGGGTCCAAACCCATTTAGATTCATCAATGCTTGGTGTACTCACCCTACTTTTTTTGTGGTTGTTAAACATGCTTGGGAACAAGCACAGGTGTCTGGGTGTGTAGGGTATAAAGTCTTCAAGAAGCTGCAATCACTCAAGATTGAACTAAAGAGGTGGAACGTAGAGGTCTTTGGGAATATAGGGTCTAAATTGAAAGCTACCGTAGAGGAACTTCATTCATAGGATTTGGCTGTAGAGTCTAGAGTGTTGCACGAATCTAAAATTAAGAGGAGAATCGAAGGTGAGGTTTTCAAGCGAAAAATTTTACATGGGAATGAGTCCAACGTAAAGGTTATTGGCATTGGCAAGTACAAACTAGAGATACAACATGGGCGCACCTTGTATCTTCACGATGTTCTTTATGCTCCAGATGTTCGACGAAACTTAGTTTCAGTTGTTAGCATGATGAGGCTTTACCTTTCGTTTTGAGAATAAAAATGTCAGCATTTATTTAGGTATAGTTTTTTATGGTTCTGGTTATCTTTTAGACGGTTTATTGATTTTAGATGTGGATGATTCTAGTTTTGATAATAATGCCAATGGCTCTATTTCTTATATTGCATATGTTTGTGATAATGATTCTATGAGATGGCATGCTAGATTAGACCACATTGGGCAAGACAAGATGACTAGATTGGCTAGAGAAGGCTTTCTAGGTCCACTCGCTAGAGTCACTTTGCCCACGTATGAGCACTATCTTGTTAGAAAATCAACAAGGAAACCATTTGCGAAAGCTAAAAGGGCATCTATCCCATTACAGCTTATTCATTCAGACATTTGTGGACCAATGAATGTGAGGGCAAGACATGGAGCCCCTTATTTCATCACATTTATAGATAATTGTACGCGCTATGGCTATGTCTATTTGATTTCTCACAAGTTAGAAGCATTAGATTGCTTTAGATAATATGTCCATGAGGTTGAGAATCAATTAGACAAGAGCATTAAGGCTCTAAGGAATAACTATGGGCGCGAGTATCTATCTGAGCAATTCAAAATGCTTTGTGAAGAAAAAAAGGGATTATTAGGCAATTAATTATTCTTGGCACTCCGTAGCAAAATGGTATAGCGGAGTGAAAGAATCGTACATTGCTAGAAATGGTTAGATCGATGATGGCGCAAGCTAATCTTCTCATTTCCTATTGGGGACATGCCTTATTGACTGTGGCCAACATCCTTAATCACTTGCCCTCCAAATTAGTATGGATTGAGTTGAACACATACATTTGACTTTCGATAGACTTGAGTGGGGGTTCATTCGTCACATACTCATTTTCTTCAATTTCCCAAAGCTTTGGATTGACATCATCCTCTCTTGCATTTCTTCGTCTACCATGTCAATCTTGTTCAATGGTGGCACAACAGACACCTTCTCCCCTTCTCGCGATATTCGTCAGGGTGATCCCCTCTCCCCCTATCTCTTTATCCTTTTCATGGAATACTTGTCCCTTGCCATCACCCAAGCCTGTGACCAAAAATTGTGGTCACCCATCAGAATCAGTAGATCTGGTCCAACCTTATCCCACTTGTTCTTTGCTGATGACTTAATCCTCTTTGGGAAAGCCACTGAAGAAAATTTCTCAATCATAGCCTCTATCCTTAATGACTTTTGTTGCAAATCAGGCCAAAAAATCAATCTGAGCAAATCCAAAGTCTTCTTCTCTGCCAACTTGGATGATAATGCCAAGACCCACCTTGCCAACAAACTCTAAATCCCGATTACCACCAACCTTGGGAAATACCTTGGTTGCCCCATCCACCACAATCGGCCATCCGCCAACTCCTTCTCCTTCATCGTTGAACAAATCCAAAATAAATTGACCGGTTGGAAATCCAAATTACTATCCCTCCCGGGCAGAGTCACCCTTATCAAAGCTGTTAATTCAGCCATTCCTAACCATGTCATGCAATGCACCCATCTCCCTAAGTCTGTTACCAATAAAATAGACAAACTCAATAGGGACTTCCTTTGGGGTACCACATCCGAAAAAAAGAAAATACACTCCATCTGTTGGGATAACGTAGCAAAACCTAAAAAAGTTGGAGGGTTGGGTATTAGACAAGCTAGCCTAGTAAACAAAGTCCACATGGCCAAGCTCAATTGGAGACTTCACTCTGAAAAACATAAACTTTGGGCTAAAGTTCTGAACTCCAAGCCCCGGTCTAAGTCCCCCACTTGGACAGGAATTATCAAAGGGGCTGATCTCTTCCAATTAGGCTCCAAAATCCTCATTCGCAATGGCCTCCATACATCCTTTTGGTTTGACAACTGGTTAGGCCCTGGCCCACTTAGATCCCTCATCAAAGGGCCCCTCACCCTCGCTGACCACCACCTTTTGGTTAGAGATTGTTGGGAGGTTACCTCCTGGAACCTAGATAGACTCTCTTTCTCTCTCCCACCTTGTATCACCAACCTTCTCTCTTGTACCACACTCCAATGGTTTGTCCTTTACCTCCAGCTCCACTTACCTCCACTCCAAACCCTTTTCCCTATCACCTCCCTTTGATAACTGGACTTGGCTTTGGAAGAGTCGAACTTCACCTAGAATATCCCATTTCCTTTGGCTCACTCTTCACCAACGCCTTAGTACCAAAGACAACCTCCTTCTTCGCCATATCACCAGTGACTCTATCTGTCCTCGCTGCCTTACCCATCCTGAAACTACCACCCACGTCCTTAGGGATTGCATTTTCACCAAACACTTCTGGGATGCTCTCCAATTCCCAGCCAATGCCACTCCCTCTTTCCCCCACTCTCTTCATGTCTGGATTAAATCCAACTGTACCTCCAACCTAACCCACAGCTCATCTGCAGACTGGTCAGTCCTTTTTCCCATCTCTTGCTGGTTCATTTGGAAAAACCGCAATTCTTGGTGTCTCTCTACGCCCAGCCCTCACTTGCTCACCCCCTCCTTGGCCATTGCTTCCGCTATCAAATGGCAACATCTCTCTCTACCCAGGCAACCACGCCCCTCTCCTCTACCCGCTATCTCCTAGCTCCCACCCAAACCTGGCCTTTTCAAACTCAATGCTGATGGTGCTTCAAAAAACAATCCTGGCTTTGCCGCTGCCAGTGGTCTCATTAGGGACTGGACGGGTAAATGGATTTCTGGTTTCTGCCGCAACATTGGCCACTCATCCAATATCGAAGCTGAACTTTGGGCCATGCGAGATGGTCTTAAACTTGCTCTTGACCTTAACCTCACAGGAATCGAAGTGGAAACAGATGCTACCATCATACAAAATCTCATTCTTGGAAACTCCAACCATTGTCATCAACTTAGTAATCTCATTCATGACTGCAGGTACCTCCTGGACCACCTCGGAACCCCGACTATTAGCCACACCTACCGAGAAGGAAACAAATGCGCAGATTTGCTTGCCAACGAAGGATTCAATCATGATGGTCTACTTGTTTTTTCCTCTATTCCTAATTGTATTTCACTTCAAGTTTTTGAAGACGCTGGGGGTACCTTTTACCCTAGAAATGTAAATCGCTAACTATTATCAATCAAATTTCCATCTTTATTACCAAAAAAAGACTTTATGGGATATTTATACCATCAAGATTCATATTTGTTTTTACATAGGTAAATTATGCAAATGGTCCCTATAGTTTATTTCATTTTTCATTTGTCCATGTTGTTTCAATTTGATCAATTTTGCCCCTTAATTTTACAGATTGTGTCATATTAGTCCAATAAATAACGGCAGTTAAGTTTGATGGATAGAAAATCAAACTATGTTTCAATTTGGTCCTTATAATTTACAAGATATGTCAATTTGGTCCTTGTAGTTTATAGGAAAGTTAAAACAACAGGAACCAAATTGACACATCCTGTAAACTACAGGGACCAAATTGAAATATTATTTGATTTTCTGTCCATCAAACTTAACTGCCGTTATTTATTGGACTAATATGACACAATCTGTAAAATTAAAGGGCAAAATTGATCAACTTGAAACAACAGGGACCAAAATGAAAAAAAAAATGTGTACTACAGGGACTATTACTATGATTTGCCCTTTTACATATATGTTTACTGCTTATTGATATGGTTTGTAAATTAGCACACAGAATAAATAGATTAGATATTAGCAAGTGAGATTGGTTCACTCACACGAGCAATCACCCTTGGCACTTGACAGCAAGCAAGAATGAGACTAGTGGTTTATAGATTGAAGCATATCATTTTAACCTGAATATCTTTGCAATCTAACCATCATTTTTTCATTTATATGTAGTTTCAATCCATTTGCATCAAACACAAAGTTGTATACTTGTGAGTAGACTATAAATTGGCAAATAATCAAGAAAACATACAATGTGGCCTTGTGCACCGGTTTTCTTGAAGTCAATCACGGAAATAACATTCAAGGCTTTAGAAATTGATAGAAGCTCCTTTTTGGCAGAAGAATCGGATTTAACAAGTGGGACTATCGGAAAATCCAACTCAATTGAAAAATAATCCTGTGATTCTTCACTACGATTGTTCTTCAAGTTCAAGGAATGTGTTTGTTTGACTTATGGAATTCTTTTAGCAGTCAAAACTCCTAATAGTGTCATAAACTTGATTTCATTCCACAATTTATATCACCTTAGTTGGAGCCAAGATGAGGTCCTATTAAGGATCAAACATGGAAAATAGTACCCACAAAGCCTATGGTGTGCCTATTATGTATAGCTAGATGCGAAATCTCATTTGGCGCTTTGGAAGTGAAAAATAGAAAATTTGGGTTAGGCGCTAAGCGACCTATGCATAGAAGTGACTAGACTAAGATCTACTTTGTATAGAGTTTAACATCACTCTTGAAAGACTTACTCCACTATAGAATTTTTTCATACTGCATGTGCTTGCCATCCAGTTAGTGAGGTGAGAGAATGGATCCCTACTTTCT
Organism: Camellia lanceoleosa; assembly: GCA_025200525.1. Classification (NCBI taxonomy): domain Eukaryota; kingdom Viridiplantae; phylum Streptophyta; class Magnoliopsida; order Ericales; family Theaceae; genus Camellia; species Camellia lanceoleosa. The sequence continues at coordinate 73,441,702 of CM045768.1, forward strand.
CACCGTGTGAGTCCTAAAGGCCACTTTACAATGACCTTACTTTGTGCCATTTGTGACTTTTGACTATGTTGTGAGGAATTGATGTTCTGCTACTATGGTATGTTGTTTACGGTCATGTATGATTCGGCCTTAAGGGACATCACTAGGAAAATGGTCATTTATGAATTAAGTGACATGAAGGCGAAGGGAAGATCATTTAGTTCTACATTTCTGCTATATATTCACTGTTGACAACTCACATCGGTTTGTATGGGATGCGATTGAGTGTGAATATACTGCAAGATTTAAGAGGGTCAAATGTGTTCTTTGAAGGATTAGAGATGTTTTGAACCGATGTAATTAGATGGGTCTGGGGTACATGATATACTATTTTTGTTATCTTTGGGTTGATGTCTCTATTTTGGCTCGCTTCAAGTTTCTAGTATAGAGCTCTCACATGTAAGTATTCTCAGTGGTCACACGATCCATTGGCCAACATTTGTTCTAAATTTGGACAGATTGAGATAGAATCTTGGCGTTATGCCAATCTATGTGCAAGTAGGAGATATTGGTAAACGGGTCAAGTTTCGGACTCGGGTTTGGACGCCTATGGTGGCATGACCCATGACCCATGTAAGACCCATCTAAATTTAATTTGAATTTAAATTCAAAGCTATCCTTAGCTTACCATCTAATCTTATCTGGGATCAGGATGGATGGTTACCTATATCTTTATATATTAAACTTATTAATATACATATTATTATGGAAATGAATTGGGGAAGCACAACATAATATTGTGGGTAAAAATATATGTACTTTCAATCTCTTTGCCATTGAAGAACACAGGCCTTTGTACTGTGATTTGTGTAGGTGTTACTCGCATTGTAGTATCACTTCACTATTGGGATTCCAACTGGTGATTTAGAGGCACGTAATTCACTTATCATGTTCATTATTTTTGAATTCAAGATATTCAGGTATGGATTGAATCCGCTAATTCGCTATGTATAAATATTCCTATATCATTAAAAATTGATTAAAAAAATATATTGTACATAGAATTATCATTTCATAAAAAGAGTAAGAAATGATCCAATCTATTGTACTTTTATTTTAGTGAATGAAACATTACTTTTGTTTTGTTTTTGTTTTTATTTGGTTTGTTTGTCTGTGTGAGGCTTCAATTATTAAGGTGGTGAAACAGAGCTATAAAATGTAGAAATAGAGCTGAGAGGATAATTTGTGAACAAATTAGACCAAGCTATGAAAAGTCTTCTTTGGAAGTTAGGTCGTGCAATGGGTTGAGATAAGAGCTGATGTAGCTCGGTCTTGGGCTTAGAAGACACTAGGCCAGTCAAAGATGGGTTGTTAGGGACTAGACCCAGCTATCTAAAAGTAGCCCTTTATCGAACCGAGATGTTGTCAATGGAGAGGGCCGAGCTATGTGTAGCTCGGCAGGGTGCAATTCGGTAAATTGGCTTCCGGTCACACGGCCCGAATAATAGGGGACCGAAATAAGGCAGCTCGGTCAGGAATGTATATCCGAGTATAAGGGAGTGGCCATCTCACTTGGCTTGCAGTGATGAGGGTGTTCTAAGGATAAACATTATCCTTGGGTATGAGACTTCTAGAAGAACTCTGTTAAGAAGAGTTGGAGTCCTACTGAGATTGTGCAAACCATCTCACTTTGTTGGTAGTGAGTAGAGTGTTATCAAGATAGACACTCTTCACTAGAAGTGTGATTCCTAAGATGACTCTTATAAGGAGAGTTGCAATCCTACTAGGATTGTGTCAGGCAGAATCTATAAAAACTCATGACAGGACCTATGGACAGATATCCCAATTCTTACTCTGGAATACACAGAGCTTGTGTGTCTATTGTCTATTTGCTGACTTAGGCATCGGAGAGATTTCCAATACGCACCCGCCGACTAACTCACGTTTGTGTTTTCAGGTGACAAAGCGACGACGTTTGGAGGAGTGCAAACTTGATCAACAAGATAATACGAGAAGATTATTTCTGTGCTCGTACAAGAGCTATAAAATGTGCGGTCGGATGCTCTGATGCATATTGAACTTCGTTTTGGGATTTGGATTTATAGTTAAAAAATTAAAAAATCATTATAAGTTATTATATTATTTTTTTTGTATATTTTTATTTAAAAAAATAAAAAAAAATTAATTAAAATAATAAATTTTCAATTGAGGCCTGAGTAGTGCAAAAAATAATATCACTAAAAAAGACACCTAAATAAGTCATTTTTAAAATTAAAAAAAAAAATTAGTGAATTTTTTATAAAATTATGTCAATATATATATATATTCTGGATTGTCTTGTGCAGGGAAATCTTTAAAAAAAACAAAAAACAAACAAACAAACTATTTTTGATTTTTTGGGGGGTGCTTTAGTTTTCTAGTACTTTTCCAATCTGTCTGAGTAGATACTAGAAGCCTAAAGCTTTTAAAATTATTTTTAAAAAAAAAAATTGATTAAAAAGTCACTAAAAAAAAAAACCTTCAAACACTCATCTAAAATATAAGGGTTAACTGTTATAATTAAAAATAAATAGACTAAAAATGAGATTATAATAAAAATGCATAGATACTACAAAGTTTAATTGACCCATATTTAATTTTATAAGTAAGACAAAAAACAATTATATGAATTGGGGTAAGACAACGAATGTTGAAGAGAACTGTCCTGTGAAGCCTCCTCATAAAGGAGTAGAGTGCCTATATATATACTTCTCAGTGTAATATAGAGAATGAAAATAAAATTTTACAAATTCCTCTGGTTAGACATTTGCAAACAACCTATAATTTTTGGCATCCAGACTTATTTGCCTAACTGCTGCAACTGCTGCTATGACTCCAATTGTCGCGAAAACTGCAGCAATAGTGATATTTATCCAGAAAACCGGGCCTCGCTTCGATGGCTTGAATGTCAAGTTGTAGAAAACTACAGGCAGAACAAAGTCCAGTGGCAAAAACCCAAAAGCTCCGAGCACTGCATTGATGTCGCCGAAGAAGGGAAGCATTGCAGCAATGGTTGTTGCGATGACGACAGACAGTGATCGAGAGATCAACCTTGGGATGACATTCCGGGCAGAGAACTCACTGCTCGTTGGGTCTGCAAAAGTTCGCTCCAGCACTTCGTTTGTGGGCTGCAAATAAACCTGTAAAACACAGTGCAGTTAGTTTTGAATTATTATTGGGCTTATAAATATGGTTAATTTTTAGGCTTTTATTAGTTTGTTTTTAATGATTTGTTTGGAGTAAAAATAGTTTATTTTTAGGTCTGTCTATATTAGACAATCTTAAAAAATATATATATATTTTTTTTTTGAAAGGTTAAGTAAAGACAAAAACAAATCAATGTTACAGGCTTTTGATTTGTCTTCAATGAACTTTTAAAAAAAAAATTAATACATATATATAATTTCGGGGTCATCTAGTAAAAATAATTTAATTTTTTAGATCTATCTAAACAAGATAATTCTGAAAATTGAAATTTAAAAATAAAAAATAAAATAAAAGAGGTTTAGTAAAATCAGTTAAAACCCACTTTTATAGAATTTTTTGAAAAAATTTGGCTTTGTTTTTTTTTTTTTTTCTCTTCAATTAAAATTTTAATTAATTAATTAGTTTTTTTTTTTTTCAAGGTCATCTAGTAAAAATGGTTTACTTTTTAAATCCATCTAGACTACACAAGCCTAATTTTTTTTTAAAAAAAATTTGAAAATAAAATTTGGTAACGACAAAATAAGTCAACTTTTATAGGTTTTTTTGTGATAAAATTAGGTTTATTTTCATCTTTATTGAATTTTTTGTTCTATATATATATATAAATTTTTGGGGGTAGTGTAGTATAAGTGGTATATATTTAAATTTTGAGGATAGTCTAGTCTAACATAAAACAATTTTGACAATTTTAAAAGAAGTTTATAGAAGAGGAAAGAAGTTGAAAAAAGTATGAAGGGTTGGTAAAGAAGGCTTAGCAACTAGCAATTAGGTAGAGTTGATAGTTGGAGAAAGGTTGTTACCACAGCAACAGCTGATAGTTGGAGTATAGTGAAGATATTTGTCATCAAAATGAACCATTTGGGCACCAAAGCTTTCCCATCTCCCAAGAAGTTGGTGAGGATTTGACTAGCAGCTTGGTTGCCAAATGCCCAATACCCAGAAATTGCTACACTGAAGAAAGTCGCTGTCACTACTGCATAACAAACACATAGTCCTTTGAACATTTTCCCCTTTACTGGTGGTGCTAGTGTTGCCTGTAAATGAAGTCAAACATACCCTCAACTTAGCAAAAGATATATCCTATAGGAAAGGAACGGGATTCTCTGTCTTTAAAATTTTCGTTTTCTTTTCTTGTACCCAGTACACTCCCAGTAGCACAATTGTGTCAAAATTCTCATCATTTCATAAGAAAGTGCACTACGACAGAGAGAAATGAATTGATTTGGGGCCCCTTCTAGGCAGTAGGATGGTGCACCTCAAAATGGTGAAGTAAAACTCCCAAAACTATACATCTTTTTGAGGCGCATCATCCTTGTTGCCATGGGCAGTCCGTGTTTCACACAAATTTTGGGAACAAAGAATCTCTGGGTGCATTTGTTGCATGTTCTTATTAAAATTAGTAATTGAAAATGTGCCATATAACAGCAGAATTGTTGAAAGAAATGGTTGAGAATGATTGAAGAAACCTGGATTTCAGGAATGATTCCATTCCCAAATGTTGTGGCGATGATGGCAATGGCATTGAAGATACCGAAAACACGAGTTTCAGTGTTACCAATCAGGGAGTAATCTTTTTTTGGCGCATTGGATGATTTTCCTACCAAAAAGGAAAAATTAAGAGAATAAGACATGAGATTTTAGAGTTGAATCTAAAACGTAGCATGTTGTAACATTGCTAGTTTTTTATTTACAAAAAAACATAAAATGATTAATGAGTTGGTGGAGGAGGCAAATTAGCCAGATGGAGAGGGAGGTAGTCAAAGAGGCAAGTCGTCATGGGAGGACATAAAATCTTGTTTTAAAAAACTAGTAAACAGATTATTCTCATTTTCACAAAATTTGAAGAGTAAAACAGTTTATCAAATGTATTTAGTTATTTAATTTTCAATATTTTTAAGACAAAAAACAGAAAATAGAAAACGAAAACGTCATGAAATAGGGGCAATATTTACCTATATAAATGGAACCAGCAGTTGCACAAATGCTGTAGGCAAGGCAGAGTACCAAGGAAACAAGGTTGATGTGCCTCAATGAATGAAAAGATGGTATTTGAGCTAAAATCAACATGAAGCTTCCAAATATAACTACAAATTCATAGAGTTTCATAGACCCATTTGGGTTTGATAGCAAGTAGATTGCCTGTAAAAAACAAAAAAAATAAAAGAATTCAAACTTTGCTGCATTTGAATACTTCTAAATTGAATTTGAATTAATTTAATGACCATGTTTAGTATTCAATCCCCCACAAAAATAATCTGAAAATCAAATGTGGCCTATGGAAATTGGGATGAAATGTCTAAATGCATGAGAAGTTGAGCAAATTAGGTTTCAAAATTTAGAAATATGATCATTTTTGAAGAAAATTACTTAATATATGCAAAATTGGTCACTTACTATTATATATTCACATTGTATTATTGATTTATTTTTATTTTTCAGGTGTCCAAAGAAAAAAGAAAGAGGAATAGAAAAGAAAAGAATGACCTTCATGCACTGTCCACCTAGAAGAGTACAACCAACAACTGCACCATAGCAGACCATGAACTGAATTGGGCCCACATAATATCGACCCCATCTTGGCCCTGTCAATTCCAATTCCATTATTTTCATTATTATGAAATTAAGTGAAGTGTTTAATTACCATTTGTAATCTTAATCACAATAATATACAAATTAACTGCAAGCACAGATGCAAATAATTCAAACCCATCACACTATCACTTATATATATTTTTTAATACATAATTTGCAAAACAACATTAAAAACAAAAAATCTGCATCAACTTTAAGACTTGAAAGTGGCATTTATTTCACACCTAAAGATCATTTCTTTGAAAAGTCTGAGCTATTTGAGTTTGGGGATATAAGAATGCATTGCACCAAGATATTTTCTCAATAATGCAAGATGTTGAGAAAATTACTGACAGAAGTAGATTTATAGCGATTTGAGGTGGGTCCTGTCAAAGGCCGACACAAGGGGGGACGAGCATGGGCGGTGGCCCTACACACTCTGAGTCAAAAATTATTGCCCCACCCAAAAAACGAATCAGTTGGAAAAACCCAATAGCAATCAGTGTGTTTGGTTTGAGTTTTTTGGATTAAATTTTTTGAAAACTGAGTTTTTTGATTTTCGTATTCTTTTGTTTTTAGTGAATATTTTTAAAATTTTAAACATTTTTTTTACTTTTTTAGATGCACCTTAGTTAGAGGTATCTAAAAAGTAAAAAATTTGTGAAAAAATATTTTAAAAAATTAATAAATACATAGAAATACAAAAAATATACTGAATTCTTGTATGTTTTTTGTATTTTTGGTATTTAGTGAATTTTTAAAAGATTTTTTTACAATTTTACTTTTTAGGTGTATTTATGTTAGGTGTGTTTAAAAAGTAAAAAAATTACTTAAAATATTAAAAAAATTCAGTAAAAACAAAAAAACACGGAAAATAAGAGAGTAGAATTTTCTGAAAAATGTTTTGGAAAACTGGTAACCAAGCACAGTTCCAATTGTGCCGGGTGCTCTTCAATTCGAGGTCGGACTAACGTGTTGTTGAGTCTATAGAGGTTCACGATAAGTCTTATTTTAATAATTTGAATCATTCAATATATAGAATTCGTCGAATACTTTATGTATATAAAAAATCACGCTGATCAGATATCGATAGTTATTTAATTGGATTAGATTTCTATTAATGGTAAATATAATTTTCAAAATAAATTGTTGATAAAAATATGATCCGATCAAGTAACTATCGATATCCAATCAACATGATTTTTTAAAGGGATAAAATATTCGACGAGCTCTACACATTAAGTGGTTCAGATTATCAAAATAGAACCCCTTGTAGACCCCATGGACCCAACAGTACCGCCCAATCCACAAAGTGAATCGGAGACAATCCTAGCCCTTTCTAATTATTTTATATTAAATATTTTTTTACTACCATTACATTACAATTGTATTACTAATTACACTATAATAATCATATTTTATTTATTATGTGATATGTTACTTTTGTATTAATTTAAGGGTTAATTACACTAATGGTCCCTATAATTTGGGATTTGTGTCACTTTAGTCCCTGACTTTTTAATTGTGACACATTTGACCCTGAATTTTGAATTTTGTTTCAAATAAGGACAATTGAAAATATCATTAGATTTTTCAAGGGTAAAATTGTCAATTTGATAAAATTTAAACTAATTTGACAAAAATAAATGTCAAAAAAATATTTTTAATTTTTTAAAATTTATTTGTATCCACCAATGATAAAATTATGTAAAATTAATAAAAATTACATGATTAATTTTTTAAAATTAATTTTACATGATCATCATCCAAATACATAATAAAAATTAATTTTGCAAAAAAAATAAATAAATGTTTAAAAGTTTTATCAATTTTATATAATTTTATTTTTAGTACGTAGAAATAATTTTTTAAAATTCAAAAATATTTGTTTGACATTTATTTTTGTCAAATTAGTTTATATTTTATCAAATTAACAATTTTATCCTTGAAAAATCTAATTATATATTCAATTGTCCTTATTTGGAACAAGATTTAAAACTTAGGGTGAAATGAGTCAAAATTTTAAAGTGAGGGACCAAAGTGACACAAAACTCAAACTACAAGGACTATTTGTGTAATTTGCCCTTAATTTAATGGATCTCACTATTTATGTTATTAATGTAGTGGTAATATATCACATGATAAACAAAATGTGGTGTTCGTTATTAATATAGTAATAATATATAGTAAATCCTAAAAAAGAAAAAGAAAAGAATAATAATATATTATATGATAAATATAATATGATGAGATTGTGTAAATAATATTATTCTTATACTACCATCTATTAAATAGTAAAGTTAAATGAGAAAATGGGTCGAATCATTCTTTTTATAACAATACAGAGAGACGAACTTTGGAAGAAAAAATTAATTAAGAATGCTAGGGATCAATAAACAGTATTCAATTTTCATCTTTTTGATGTAAATCTTTAGGGATAAATTTTTCTAAATATTTTCTCTTTAAAAAATAATTTTGTGTTTAATGTAAATATTGATGGAAAGTTTTCCTCTTTTGATTTCTGTTTTGATTTTACAATGTGAAAAGTATTTATATAATACTCTTTTGATAAAATTTAGTTGTCAGTTTTAGATGCATGTAATTCAGTCCCAGGCATAAATCCTGCGTTTCCCACTTAGTGCTGTGACATCACTCGTGCTGTCACACTGATTTAATTCGATTATACTTTGATAATTTAAATTATTTATAATTTGTTGAGTATATCTTCTATATAAAAAATAAAATTAATGAAACAAGTATAATTCTATGATCAAACTAAATAATAACCCTAAGAAACTATCAAAATCATGCTTACCATTTATTTTTTCTAGACATAAACGTGATTTTATTATGGGTTATATATGTCTAATTAATTAGAATTTTTTTATGGATGATCTACTTAAGAAATCACATGCTATGAATGATTCGAATTATTAAAATAAATTTGGAACACGCTCTCACAGATTCACAACATGGTGTCCGATTTATAGGTTGCATTTATTGTGAACGTGGGTCACATTTCACTAATTTTAAATGAGCATTACCATTCGAGATGGAAAAGTAGACTTAATTTTCAAATTCAATAATGTGACAATCAATTAAGATATTAAAAGTAACATTTTTGCTCATATCTTCTCTAATGAAAATAGTGTCCCAACTATTATACCAAATTGGTATCAAATGAGAGGAGCACTACTTTTTTTTTTATCAAATCAAGGGAGTATTCAACATTTCATCAAATATCGTAGGCTACCATTGATAGATGACCAGATGGATAATCGGCCAGTCAACCGGGTGGACGATTAGATTGGAAAAAATTTTAAAAAAATTTATACTAGGCCGGATGACTGCCCAAACATCCTTCCAATTGACCAATTGTTTGATAAAAATTAAAAATTTAGTGTTGAAACACTTGGTATCAAATAAAATTTTTAACCTAAATCTTTACTCAAATTTAATTAAAAATAAATAAAGTTAGAGATATTCTAGTGGAGCCAGAGTCTTTAGATGAAAAGAAATGGTAATTATAATAATAACTATGGCCCTATTTGGCATGGTTTATTTCTAACTTATTTCAGCTTTTAGCTTAATTTAAACTATTTTGATGTGTTTGGTTCAACTTAACAATACAGCTTATAACTTTTTGTAAGTCAAAATCAATTTATTCTTTGAGTGGGGAGGAGAAGTTTAATTTATAAGTCAAAAATCGACTTATGTTCACAGTAATAAGCTATAAGCTATTAAGGTATAAATTATAATCACTTTTCTACAGCTCTACCCAACAGGGCCTATTCCATCTACGGCCAACTTTTGCAAGGACAAGTTAATATGAGACTTTCCAATAAATAAATAAGAAGTTAATATGAGACCTAAAAATGAGGAGAATGTAGGGAAAAATTCAACCATATGGGTTCACACATGACATGACTAGGTTTTGATTTTAAGTGGCTTTCTAGTTTTAAAATTTTGGGAGACTTATTTATAAGTCCTTTTCGTAACCTTACGCTAGTCAAGTCTAGTAATTTCTTATAGAGTCTCAAGTCCTATTTTCATAAGAATGTATTCCACAAGATCCTAATCTTTTTACCCCCCATTTTCACACCTTCCCTCTCTCGCTCTCTCTCACTCCCAACCACCGAATTGATATCAATCTTGTGCTGCTTTCAATTACAGCCTCCGATTCTCCTTCACGCCTCCTAACATCAATCGCTCCCCACAAAACATCATCGCATTGCAATCTCTTCACCGCCATCTTCAACTCCTCCAACGCCTCCACCTTCTCCGACCTTCTCATCAACTCCAACAATTTCTCCGACTCCTCTTCTTTTTCTTCTTCTTCTTCAATTCGGATCCACATTCCGATCTCTTCAAGCTCGCCGCACCGCACCGCATGGAGTCGATGATCATCTTCCGGAATGAAGTGCCAAAAAGTCATCCTGGCGGTAGTTCCCATGACGCCCAGTCCACCGATCCAAAGATCGCTCGGTGGCACTTCGCCATCATAGTCCGTTCTCTCTCCTATCCGAATGGAATCACTCTGCCACCACTACCAGCACATGCATAATAATTACAGTACAAAACTTCACACACAACCTTTCTAGAAAAAAGAGAAAAAGTAGAAACCGCTACTCACTCACTCACACTGCTACTCTACTTTAATAGAGAGAGAGAGAGAAAGCTTCCTAGAGAAGAGGCATATAGTGGATCTGTTGTTGGCAGTGTTGACCATGAAAATGGATAAAAGTTACAAATCGTCATGTCTTTTGAATTAATTTAATAACGTGACACATTACGTTACGTTTATGTAAATGTCACATTACGTTTATATAGGTGTCACGTTACGTTACGTTTATGTAGGTGTCACATTACGTTCATATTGGTGTCACGTTACGTTTATATAGGTGTCACGTTACGTTACGTTTATGTAGATATGTCACGTTACGTTTATATAGGTGTTACGTTACGTTTATATAGGTGTCACGTTACGTTTATGTAGGTGTCACGTTACGTTACGTTTATATCAATTTCCTATATATGGTTTTATTACTTATTTATGATATTAACAACTAATATTGAGGGTAAATGTATCAACAAATTTCTCACAGGACTTATGGGAACATAAGTTTTTTAGTAGGACCATATGTAGCATAAGTCTCCCTAATAGGACTTCTAAATAATTTTCACTAAAATTTTTTATAAAATAAAAAAAAAAGTAAATATATTTGGGAGATTTTTTTTAATTGTATAAAAAATATGAATAATTGATGTTTATAATATACTTTTTAAATTTCTTAACCTTTTGAACTTTATTTCAACTTTCTAATTTTGTTTAACCAATGGGACAAGTTATCAAGCGAGTCACTTCATTTTGATTTCAACATGAGCTTATAATGTTAGACTTTTGTTCTCATATGAACCCAAGTCAATATATGTGGGTGGTTTGAATCCGTGTTGTAAAGTGTGCACCTAGATGATTCAATATTCTAAGTCAAGAAAGGCAATAATAATAACATAATACATGACAATAGTATCTAATGACTTTTATCAAGTAATATTTTTTCTTCAATTGTTTCTATCAATTAATTTTATTTTATTCACATTAATTTTATTTTATTTTTCTTTTTTTTTAAATAATTAATTTTATTTTATTTTTCTTTTTTTTAAATATTTATTTAAATTCATAATTCAAACAAACTCTTACGCGTTGAATTTTTTCTTCAAACCACGTACTAGCATTTAGTTAGGTGCGGCGGAGCATCTCACTCATTTTCTTGGACAAGGCACCCATTTGGTTATGAAGAATCTCAAATTTGACTATTTTAATGGGTAGCCTTTGATTAATTTAGTAAAGTTATTTATCATTTTTTTTGGGCTCTTTTCCTCTAGGAATAGGCAACATGGTTCACAATTTTTCAACCGTTGGATGTTGTACTTGTGTGTTCTTGATCATTTAAATTAAAAAATAAAATAAAATAAAATAAAAATTAAAAGTTAAAAATAAGTCAAGAAATAATTAAATTAACAGAAAGAATCCAATGTTGGTTAAACATAGTTTGTTTCGTTCTCTAAAATGATTTTTTATCCGATTTCTCTAAAATGATTGAGTCCTGGGAAGCCGACAAAAGTTGAAGCATGGTGGGGAAAAAATTTTAAAAAAAATAAAAAAATAAAATAAAAAGGAGGAAAATGATCCCCATTAGCTTAGAGGTAAGGCATACTGACATTATATTTTGCTTGAAAAAGACATAAAACAAAAATAAAAGAGAGAGAAAAGAGAAAAAAATTGTAAATAAGGAGAGACAAGAAAAGAAAACGGATCGAGAGAAAATAGTACTCACAAATCATATTTATTATCTATTTTTTTCAAAATAAAAATAATAAGTTACGTATTTATAATTATTAAATTAATTTAATTTATTTCGTGAATGATCTATGTAGAAAAATTTTAACGAAATAAAAGAAACAGACCACTAAAATATGAAGAAATTAAAGAAATATACTAAATAATAAATGAATTAAACGAAATTATTGAAGACATTAAAGAATTTGGGAACTCATTGGAAGAAAGCAAGAAAGAAAATGGGTGGTGGATGCCAATTAGATTATAACTTTAAATTATGTTTGATTCACAAGATTAATAGTGAAGTATTAATAATTTTATTTTATTTTATTTTATTTATTTTTTTTTTTGGTGAATAAGACATAAATAAAACAAGAAAATATACAAGACTACAAGGGGAATAATCCTATTAAATTTAATGAATTAGTATGGTATTCACTATCCAATTGGATTAATATCCATTAGATTAATAATCTCACCCCTACCCCATTACTAATAATCCTACAAATTTGTTGGATTAATTATCCATTGATTAACAATTCTAAACCAAAATGTTAAAACAAACATAGGATAATTGAGATCACGGATTAATAATCCCAATTCCATGTTCTAATCCACCCAATCAAACATGCCCTTAAGGAGTTATTCTATAATTTAAACAATTAGGAGACTACTTTATATAATTTTAAAATTATCTAAAAAAATTTAGAAGTGCTAATTCCTATAATTTTATATTATTTTAAAATTTCTAATATAATATATGATATTTTTAAAAATTTTGAGGTCCCCCCCCCCAAAAGCATTCCAGGACGAATTCAGAATTATGACTTTAGGAGGTTATTCTATAGTTAAAAAAATTGGGAAGTTACTTTATATAATTTTGAAATTATCAAAAAAAAAAATTTAAGAGTGCGAACTCCTATAATTTTAATTATTTAAAAAATTTTAATATAAAATATGATATTTTTCAAATTTTTGGGGTGCCGCATAGTTCGAACTCCAATAATTTGCATAAGGCAATTTTCATGATAAGAAAAGAGTTTCATTAAAAGAAAAATTTGGGTTTTGGATATTTGACTATCTTACCTAAGATGTCATTAGCCATGTCGCGAAAACGAAGGTGGCGGTGACCCAATTGATCATGGTGTTCGAGAACCAAGATAGCAAATTGTAGGAGTAGAATGTCACCAATGCTCCGATTACCAGACACAATACTCCGCCAGCCCATCCAAGCGACGCAAATGCAAATGGGAAACCCAACAATGCTGGTGCTACAATGGAAGTTGTTAAGTGGTAACCACAATGTATCCATGACCCTGCACATTATTCATGTCACGAAAACGATCAGAATTCTGATAAAATATTTCATAGAAGTCCAATTTTTGTTACTTTTCTTTTGCTTGTAATCTTTTTTTTTCACTGTTCAACAAAAAAAGGAATCAAATTAGCAATGAAGATATTTTCATAATTTAAATTTGGGGAAAAAGTCCAAGTGAGCCCCCTCATAGGTGCAAATGATCAAGTAAGCTGAAATTATGTACAAGAAGCTCATAATAAAAATATTGAGAAAACAGTAATACATTGATTGATAGAATTAATCAAATAAATATAGAATAAAACTGATCCTTATCTCTTATTTAGCTGATTGAGTGCCTAATCTTATTTAAATAATTTTATTGATAGGTAATACCTGTTGCACCCAATATTTACTCGATTAAATGAATATCTTCTTCTCTTTTGCTTTAAATACCTACTTTAATCATTCTTACAAGTCAGGAAAAAAAATTCAAAATTATCCCAAAATAAAAGGAAATGCTTTGTACATACACAAATCAGCGACAAGCTATTTTTGGTTGCCAAAATATCTTGGAAATTTAATGCCTTGATCACCTGGGCTGGTATGGAAGTTGCTGGCTATGAGCTCAAATATATATATATATATATGGAGACAGAAAGAGAGAGAGAGAGAGAGGGGAGAGGAGGAGAGGAAGAGGAAGGGAGGGGAATATTATGATGATGATGATAAATAAATAAACAAAGAAATAAAGGAAAATAATTATAAGAATTAATAAGAATATGATCATATATACCTTTGGATTTAAGAACAAAAAGAGCACCAGCATCAAGGTCCTTGTGCTGGGATTGTGGTGGAAGATCAGGACCTCTATTATAATCCTCCTCTCCTCCTTCATCCACTGCTATGGCGCTCCTATGTAGGGTACCCATCTCTCTCTCTCTCTCTCTCTCTCTCTCTCTCTCTCTCTCTCTCTAAGGAAAGATTAAAAATAACACAAAAAAGAATGGAAGAAAACAATGCTTATATATAAGATGATGATCTACTCACCAGTGTGAAAATAAGGTCAACTACCTCTTCATGCCTATTATTTTTGACTCCTCGCATCACTAAACAAAGACTTGTTTTAATTTTTCATTTCAATAAATTTAAGATATCAAAAACTAAGTACAGAATCAAACATAGAAAAATATATAAATGAAAAAGATTCCTGAAAGCATATCCTGCTATGCAAAATGTTAGGCCTCTTGGGGCTATAATCTCTAACAAAAATTTGGACCCAATATCTAGATCTCAACCATCTTTTTTGGATAGTGCAATTTTAGCGCTAGCACATATATCAATAGTTGAGATCTAAAAGCAGGATATGGAGTTTCAAAAAGGAATCTTAATCATTATTTTTTTTCCTTGATGAGAGAGAAATAAAATAAGTGAATGATATTATTATTACCCCTTTGTCATTGTATAATTTCTCCCTATGAAGTAACGGTCCTCTGTTATATGGTGTCTGGCTGGCAACTTCTTCTGCATTTCAGTGATCACTGCTATTGTTTCCTTCCACTTTTTTTGTGTAAAAGTGGCAAGTCTCACACCTAAAGAAAAAGTCCATGAAATAATGATCACATAACTCTAATTTGAACTTCTAAATGGAGTTCTAGTTAGGTGGAAGAGAGAGATAAGTAGAGAGATAGAGAGAGGAGTGTTGTCCCAGCTTTATATGAAAGATTCTAATAAAAGCATCATTGGGAAGTTATATTAGAAGCTTTCAAATTAAAACAACGTTATTGTTACTCCTTTTGATTTCTCATCCATACCAAAAATCGTTTTTTTAGTTAGGAAAATTACGAAACATATAAATTTTTGCGGATAAGAAATGATATGGTAATACTATTATTATAATTAAATTTATATTTTAAAGAGTATTTTGTTTTGAAGTGAAAAAGTTTATAATAGATTACATCATTATATATCAATTCTTTTATTTTGTATATTCTATTACTTTTTGAGTTTTTTAATTTTTTTGGTTTAATTAGTTATTGGAGTTTTGTTAATAAATGCTTTTAGAGTAACCTCTAGGAGGAGATAAAAGAGCTATATAAGACACTTTCTATTAGTGAAGTTGGTTTGGTCTTCTTCCATTGGGCTCCATACCATCACAAAAACGGTATTTGTCCATTTTATTTGACTCGCCACAAGTAACTGGGCTGTTCATGACTAGGCAAAGAGATATCGATCGAATTTGACCACTTTGCTTTATTTACATTTATTTTCTGTTCTAGCTCATTTGATCGTTAGAAATATTCGTTGAAAAAAAATATGATGGATTTAAAAGCCATAATTAGGTACAAAATTATTTAAAAAATTTAATAATATGTTTTTAAAATATTTATCAAATGTCACGTCAACAATTATGTCAATACTAAGTGCATAGACATCGTTGTAAAAAAAGATTGTATTTTTTTATTTATTTATGTTTATAAATATTTAAAAAAAAATTAAAATTAAGTTAGTTTGTTAGTTTGCTAAAATAAAGAGTATGATTAAGTCTGTGCATGCTTCGGATTAAATTAAAATAAAAGAAGCGAACTTTCTGTGTCTTTTATACACATTTTGCTAATGACAGAAATTTCTAGAGCACTTATTAAAAATGCATTAAATGATAAAGTAATTAATTTAAACTAAACATGAAAGTATAAAATAACAGCTCTCTGAAAAATACTAGGACATACAAATGTTTCTTTAAAAGTTTTCTGTCTTCTTCATGGGTATGAGGCACGTGTCGTGTGCTTTTTCTAGTGAGACAAAAAATACCCGTTTGTTCATTTCTCTTTATTTTATCATTTATTTGTATTATTTCACTCCCTTCACTTTATTTTTTAGGAATTAACATATTAGATAATATTAGCTAATTGGTGTAATACGCAATGATTTTATTTTAAACCGCTATTTAATAAAATTTACATCCCACAGCGTAGGAGGAAGAAAAATGGAGACAATAATAAATTGGGGAAGGGACAAAAAAATACAGAGTGCGATAGTTACATGAAATATGGAGAAATTTGTCACGATGGTTGATACGTAATGGTGTGATGATAATGCTTATTAAAGATTTGTCTCATATTAAATTTATTTTATAGTGAAAAAATAGCAACTTAAAAATAAAAAATAAAAAATAAAAAAAAAATTGCCCATAATAAATTTATTTACAATGAAAAAGGTAAATTTTAAATTTTTGTCCCTTCAACTTTATTATATTTTATTTCTACACTTGTTTTATGGGATAAATTTGATTCATATGGTTAAAAATTATTGATTATGTTCATCATTAACTAAAAAAGACTAATATGTTAATTATGAAAAATAAGGGTTAAAAAATGATTAAAAAAAGGGATAAAATGATAAAATGAAATGAATAAAAAGGTATTTTACAGTCTACTTAGGTTTTATTTTTTATTTTATCTCAAATGCTCTAATGCAATACACATGTACAACTCTATAATGCTATACTCAGTGCACGAACTCACATAAATAATTTTACAAAAATGCATAAAATTGAGCATGAATTAATAATTGTTGACAGATTCTTAGGCTGTATAAATGCAGATGACCTACTAAAGGTGGGGCTATTCGGAGAAATTTACCGACAAAGAGGGCGCAAAGAAAGTAA